>JAWWES010000001.1:33149765-33221335 GCA_035583135.1 Lophotriccus pileatus
GGTATGAAAAATCCCAGGAATAATTATGCAGTGCCGAGTGAGCATCGTTACTCTTGAAATAGCTTTTAGTGGATGATATTTGCTAGTGTGAAAGCTTGAAACCTTATATTAACATTTTAACCTTCATTATAAGAGCACTGTCAACATGTTTTTAATACCACGATTTTTATCCAGTCCCACTCTGAGAAAGCCAGTCATGAGATATGAAGCAATTGCACAAAATAAGAGCCCCAGAAAATAAAAAAGAGCACTTTTGAAGTTGTTCTTTAAGGTCCCATTCTTTCACTGTACTGAGAGGTACAAAGGAGCTCTGAGGTCTTGCATGTTAGAGCATCCTCAGGACACCTCCAGCAGCTGCTGTTTGGTGGCACTTTGCTGGCCCAGGCAAAGTGACACGTCTGTGTAGTGACTCAGTGTGTTCTTGCTAACCATCTGGTGATGTGATGCAGCTCATTAGTCACTAATTGGTGTGGTTACCTTTTTTTTTTTTTGGCTGTTGGAATGGTCAAGAGCCACATAGATGTGAAGCAGCTGAGTCAGTCTTCCACCTCTTTTGCCCTCAGGTCTGTTGTCTGTCAGACTCTTGGTGGTGCTGGGAGATCTGTTGCCATGCACCCTGCCAGGCAGATCCAGACTGACTCAGTTCTATCTTGTGTTCTTTGGCTGTTTGACTATAAGCCTATCACAACTATTTGGTGGGACCACAGTATGTAGCTGGAGCCTTCTGGTGTGTGCAATGAACCTTCCAGACGAAGGATCTTTGGAGGCAGTGGGAGAGGGCACTCTGACTTTGGGCTGAGCATGAGAAGCTGGTTTCAGTCAGGCTGTATTTACGTCCTTTGTCAGCTCTGTAAAGATCATCTAAGCAATCTGGGGCTTTACTGAGGATAACATTTTCATAATACTTTTTTTTTTCCCCATTCACCACCCACTTGGCCCCATTCATTCTTCTCATGAACTTATCATCTTTGGCTCTATCTCCTCATTCATTGCATAATCTATAGGTACTGCTGTGTTAAGTACTGATGCTTAAGTTTTGCCCTATCTGGTATCTGAACTGATGGCTTGTAAATCTGTCTCTTCACTCAAGTTTTTTATGCCATTACCCCAGACCAGTCTTCAGGACGGGTCTTTGATGCCACATGTAATTACCTGGATCCTCCTGAACATAATTGAGTTTGGACACTGCTCTTCTGCTCCCTTGTGTCTGGTTTTTCCATCTGCCTAAAATCTCCAACTGAATCTCTTCTGGCTGTTGTTGCTTTTCTTGAAGATTACAGATCTCTTCTCTGGCCACAGTGTTGGCAGTACCCTCCAGTGCACTGGAGATGGAGGTGTGGATGCTCATTGCTCATGACTTGCTCAGTTGCAGCAAACTCTACATTTGTCTACTGTTTGGTCCTCTCTGCACTGTGAGTGGCCTAAGGAAGCCCTGTGTCTTCCATGTAGGCAACCCTGCCCATCTACTGTGACATTACCAAAATCATCCTGCTAAGGAGATTTGACTTTTGGGGGCTGGGGGTGTGCTGGATATGCCCCAAGCTCCTCTCTGTTCGATTCCCATTTAAGCAATCTATCCTCACAAAACTAAAGAAAATTATCATACTAGTAATACTCCTATTAGCACCTATTATTTCTTTTTTAAAAATGTCTTTTAATGTTTTCAGCTAAACTGTTACCCCACTCCCCACTACAGTTTTAGCATATGAGCTCTTTCTGTCATTAAGGCAAACACTCCTGCATTTGTTTTAAAATTAATTTAAGTTCCCCATCTATTCTGCCCTTATGTGTGCCCCAGCCCTGCTGTGTGTGTACCCAGTGCCCTTTCAGAGGAGCTCATGGGAGGTTTTTGGGTATTGCCCTCACAGAAATAAATTACATGATCCCCTTGGACAGTGTGACAAAGTCCACTCTGTCCTTTAGAAATGATGTAGCTAAAATCAAAACAAACCTTTGGGGATATCTAGGAATCAATGACTCAGGTTTGTGAAGCACTGCTTGGAAAGCTGAAAACCAGCATCTCTAATTTGTGGGCAGCCAGGTGAGAGCACATGAGAACTGAAACATGGCCAAAGTTTCACAGCCTGATTTTTGCCTACGTGGATGCCCCGGCTCAGAGTGGGAAGTGTTCTTCTTCCTTATCTCAGGAGTCATGTGTGTGCCAGGAGACCTTTGTTCTGAATGTTTGGAGTAATAAAGTTCAGCGGGGATAAAAGGTCATGTCCCCTCTGACTTGGTTCACATAGTGCTGTGCTTTCTCTCTTGCAGCTGCGTAAATGAGTATGGAAGATTATGATTTCCTCTTCAAAATTGTTTTAATCGGCAACGCCGGTGTGGGGAAGACCTGCCTAGTCCGTCGCTTCACTCAGGTAAAGTTGTCTGGCTACCTCTTGGGTGTGAGGCTTTGGGACGGGGACAGCACTGGGATGGAGCATGGAGCATGGAGCCTGTGGCTGTGCACTGAGGGCTCTGCCAGCATCACAGCTCCAAAGCATTTTGGTTTTCACACTCTTGGTGCGTGTATCACAAATAGTGACACACTGTAGGTGTGGCACAAGCAGCACATCTTTAGCTAATGCTGCACTTGGCCCTGTTCTGGATTTGGCGTTGGAGAAAGCTCATTCCTCTGTGAAGGTGGAAATTCCCCTCTGAAAGCTGCTGGGATTGCTCCTGTTTTGTTGGTGGTATGGGCTGGTTATAAGGACCAGCACATCTCCTGGTCTCTTTCTCATCTTTTGCTTTGCCCACAAAGCTGTCCCCATTATTTGTCATTAGTAGATAAATAATCTGGGTCCTGAGCTGTCAGTCCAGTGTCTTCTGGACCTTTTCTTGTGGCAGAATAACAGGGAAATGATCATGCTTCTGTGATCTGGGCCAAGAGAAGGCTTTGCATGATGCACTATAAAGCACAAATTGTGGGGTTGTGGTGATGTTAGAAAGTCTCCAAAAACATGTGACAGCCAGTGGTAATAGTCAACTCCAAAAGGTTAACAGCAAAAATGTCTGGCCAGTTCTGCTGCAGCTGTTCTAGGGAATGGATGTGCCACAAAATCAACATGATTTGGTGGACCAGAAATCAAAAAGCTATTTTTTTTTTGTTTGTTGTTGCTCCTTTCTGATTGTGCTGCAATCAAATACCATGAGCATCACACTGTCCCTTGCCACTGTTGTGGCACCAGTGATGGCTGACTCTATGCTTTGCTCCTGAAGTGCTGTGCAGAGATGTGACCTCATTGCTGAGAGCTGCCAGAAATGCCTGTCCTTGTCATGGGGTGGAGGGAAAAGGGAAGGCACAAGGTTGCAGAAGCAAAAGGCATTTCATCTCATGCAGATGCTCACACCTCTTTCAATGCATTGGGAAGTACGATGGAAGGTCCTCACCCTTCCCCTTCCTCTTCCAAGTGCACAGAAATAGAAGGGCTTTCCCCCTCTCTTTTTTTCCCCTGTATGTATCCTCCTTTTCTTTTCCTGTTTTTCTACCTCTGAACTCAATGACTTGCTACACAACTAGGGATGTATAGACAGGGAGAACACAGTAGGGTTGAATTATGGTAACCTTTGTGCTGGGGAAATGTCACTCTGAATGTGACAGAAAAAAGTGTCCAGGGAAGAGGACAAGGGATGAATAGTTTTGAAGATGAAACGGAAGATTTGTACCCAGTGAGAGTTTTGTCTTGCTACGGATATATGCTTAATCAAACTCTTGTTTTCTTCCAGGGGCTTTTCCCACCAGGACAAGGAGCCACGATTGGGGTTGACTTTATGATTAAAACTGTGGAGATAAATGGTGAAAAAGTAAAGGTAGGAGCCTTGATGGTTTTAAGTGTAAAGTCATGTTTCAGTACCATAGCTGAGGTTTCTTGCTTGTGCCCTCCCACTGCTGGGAGGCACTTGGGGAAGTGCAGGGCTGTCTGGCATGGCTTGGGCAATGCAGGGTCTAACAATCTGTATGCTCCTCTCCACAATTACAATCAGGATTGCAACAGACTCCCCTGCTGCAAGGGAGGAAATGGAACAGGGAGATCTTGCAGAACTCTGTTCTTGCTTAGGAGATGGTAAGATTTTGCCTGTCTGGGGTTGAGGAAGCACAAAGAAGTGTTTCAGTGGAGCCTCTGCTCACAGCATTTCTGGTAAGCAGAAATCTGTTGTATTCCCTGGGATGTACTTGATGAAAGTCTTTTCCTGTGAGCTCCCAAGACAGTCATAGGGTAGAGCAGGCTTTTGGACTTATTGGGTTCTGCACAACAAAGGCTCATCTTCCACTTCTGCCAGGTTACAGATTTGGGAGAATCAGAGATGACCACAGTACTACTGCTTGAGCCAAGAGGTTTAACTGCAAAGGGCCCAGGTCTCCATATTATTAAGTCTTTCACCCTCTGAAATAGGGTGGTTGCAATCAAACCACTGCTGGGAAACTGTCCTTGTCCTATGGTAACTCCCAAAATGAGCCTGAGCATCACTTGGCAGAGAACTACTCTGCCTGGGCCAAGGCAGACTGGGGGCTAATCTCATGCTTTAGTGGGATCCATGGTTGGGTTCCAGAGCCCAGAGATGTTGGCTGGTGCCACTTTGTTCATTAGTAGAGGCTTCACTAGAGCTACTCTCATGTCTAAGAAGTGAGAGAAGAGTATCTGAGCCTCTAATGTCAAGATGTCCGTTGTCCCCAAGCTGCTCCTGGATTTACTCTGCCAGCATGAAATTCAGGGGTGCATGAAATTCCAGGGGTGGGATGGAAACAGTGGATTTGGCCAGATTTTCAGCCATGGACTTTTTTTTAACCAATGTTTCACCACAGAGGGTTTTGAAGAAGAACATTGTGTGGTGTGCTCCTAAGTTCAGGACAGATTTTAAAAGCCATGATCATGTCAGCAGGCTGCCACCCTACTGCATGAGGAGCTGTGCAAACTGATGGCAAGTGATGGTGCTTGACCAGGAGACCTTCCTGCCTGAGCAGGTGAAGGACAAGAGGTATAAATACCTTCCCCTGCTAAAGACTGAGCTAATATTCAGCATGTGGCTGTGCAAGTGGGACAGAGCAGCAGGCAGGGAGGCAGAGAGGATTACGTGTAGCCCCTATGGTGTTAGTGCTCAGCCCAGTGGTTTCAGTGCTCATTAGCAGGCAGTAGCAATGTTGGCCAGGACATGGACGCTGTTTTGCCAAGCTCCTCAGACAGCAGAGATGCTTCTTTCAGCCAAAATCGGCTCCAGTGAAGCAAGCTCAGAGGATCTGAGCTGGTAAATGGCTTAATCACTGCACTGGAGGTGGAATTCATTTTTCCTGTTATATATCTGGCTTACACTAGAAGTCTCAAGATTGTCCTGGTCACTGGAGGGAGAAGAGCAATCCTGGGGAAGATGAATCCCATCCACCTCAGACACCTCTCCTTTTCAAGCATCTTGTTCTCAGTCAAGTACTGATGGAGCCTTAAGAATGGCACTTATATCTGACGTGTGGCTTTTGTACATGTGAACTCACCCTAAGGATTTGTCCGTTTGACTTGTTGCTCCTGTGATACAATCCTGTTTTAAGACTAACTTGGGCTGACAGTGCAAACTCCTTAAGTGAGTGTTGGGAGCAGTCATGCCAACATGGGCTGTCTCAGGGCAAGGATGGTTATGGGGTGCTCTGTAAACTAAATGAGAAGTCCCTGCTGCTCTGCAAATATGTGACAAATGCACAAGTGTCACTCCAAGCAACTCCCCGAATCACCCTGGGGCAGGGTTGTGTGTCACAGAGCCTTAGTAAGTGGTAGCTGACATACCAGCTGTATTTCATGTGGAAAATGAGTTCTTAAAGTCCCTCTTCTGACACCACCAGTGCAGTAGATTGGAGCTGCTGGAACTCAGTTTCAGTGACTAAGCTTAGGAGGGAGATTAGCATGATACATTTGGATATTTGAATGAGCCTTCTGGAGTCTGGAAGGCAAACAGATTTCTTTCAGGGGATGATATTGTAGCCAAAACTTTTTGAGTAATCAGTGTTTGTGAGAATAAACATTTAATGAGCAGGAAAAGCGGGATCAAGTCAGAGCAAAGAGCAATAAAAATGACATCTTGGTCAAACAAGGCACTGCTCTGACTGTCAGCTCATTTAGCAGTGCCTGAGCCATGACTCTGCTTCTGTACTGGGCATCCTCTCCTGCACATCTGCTGGCATCCAGAGCTGTTTATCAAAAAAGTTTTTAGTCTTGAAAATAGAATAGAGATTTCTGGGGAAAAATACTTTTCAGCTTTAAAAATTTTCATTAGAAAGTCAGTGAAGAGGGACTTGCTGGTATGAAAGCTGTGTGCAAGCTCTTTCATATATGAGCAGCTACTAAAGCTCACTGGCCAATAAACTGAGAGAGCACTGCGCAGTTGAGGGGATTTTTATCTGGCTTTTTCTAATAAACTCCAAAAATATGTGCAACACTGGTACCAAGAGGGTCCACAAATTTGAGCCAGCAGTTACCACGCTGGTCAAAGCTAAACATCATTAGTGCTATGTTGACCTGTGATCTGATTATACTTGGTAAAAAGCTAAGTGTGTGTGCAAACATTGGGAGAGCGGGAAGCTCCAAGAAAACAAACATCTAGATTTTCTGCAGGCTGAATCAGACACTGTCCTTTGGTTATTTTGGGAAAAAAAATAAAAAAATTATGCAAGTAAAATGGTTGCTATGAAATATTTTATTTGGCAGAAGTAACCAATGAGGGGAAGTGTGAGATGTGCATTTTGTGTGCAGGAAGAGTTTATCAGTGGCTGTAAGATCAGGGGCACCCAGCTCAGAGAGAGACTCATAACTGTAGCCAGTGAGAAACCCTCTCCCCAGCACATTCCCCTTCTGCTTTCAATGTCTGTTAGATTAAAGCAATGGAAGAACATATTCAAGTTTTTATCTTCTCAATAAATGCAGAAGATATATAAGCTGGAGTTAACCAGTAGACAGTCAGTAAATGTTTTTCCTGGGTAACAGCTGAGGAATAACAGAATTATCTGTATCTTTCCATCTGCCAGAGTTTGGAGGCTGGTTTGTTTTAACGAGGGCTCATTCATTATCTGATTTTCATGTTCAAGTAATTTCACTTATGGTTTTGTGTGTCACTTTACAGGTGCCAGGTTCAGCCATTTAAATACAACTATGCCAAGAAATTAAAGTACAAAGGTTCCCAGGGGCTGTAAGCTAGCCACAAACTACTTTCTCTGCAAAAAATAGATTTTTTTTTTTTCAAAATCATACCCCATGTCTGAAAGCTGCTACTGGGAGCTCTTATTTCAAACTAACATATTTACGATGAGTGGCTGACGTAGCTTGACTTTGGAACTGGGCAAGAATAAGGTTTTCTCTGTTACAGGCTGCTGAATATATGGAAAAAATCTGAAACATTTTAGCTTTTTCTTCCCAAAGAACACAGGATTCTGGCTGGAAATCATCCTTTCACATATTTGCTTCCAGGAAGAAGTGCTTTAAAAAAATAAAAGCTGAAGAGAAATACCCTTTTATCTTGAAATGTGTTAATTTTGGATGTTTGTTCTTAGACTCCGTTTTTGAAGGATTGAGGTTTTGATGGTCCACCAAAAACTATGAGATGGTCAAAATACAAAACCAGTATAAGTTTAGTTTATATGGGGAAATGTATGTTGTCTTCCTGGATCCAGAGGGTTTGGCAAACACTCATGACTTCTTTGATGGTGGTGAGACATGGGAACATGCTATCCAGAGAAGTTGTAGATGCCTGATCCCTAGAAGTGTTCAAGCCCAGGTTGGATGGGGCTTTGAGCAACCTGGTCTAGTGGCAGGTGTCCCTACCCATGGCAGGGGAGTTGGAAAAAGGTGGTCTTTAAGGTCCTTTCCAATCCAAACCATTCTGTGATTCTATGATTTAGTTAATGACATGTCAACCAACTCCAGCTGTTAGGAAGGCAATCAGTGAGATGACTGAAGCTGTAGAGAGGAGGTGCATTAGAATGCCTATGTCAGCCTTCAGAGCCTTTAGCTGAGCTCCTTGTTTGTTCCTTTGTGTTTCACTCATCAGTGCATCATCTCAGAGTAACTATAACCAGCTTTGCGAGCTAGAGGAGAGGGATTCTTCCAGCACTTGCGTTGTAATGCCAGGCCAACAGATCTGTCCGCAGTAGAGGGAGATGCTGGAAGTTGCATGAAAGCGCAGAGACCTGCAGCTTCCAGGGGCTGTTGGCTGCAGTGCCAGCTGACTTTGTGCCTTGCATTTCAATCCACAAGTGAAAGAATGGAAACAACTAGTGCTGGGGGAAGGGAAGCTGAAGGGAGAAGAGCTAAGTGCTTTCCTAGCATTGGTTTTACCCTGGAGGGTGGTTTTTTTTGTTGTTGTTGTTGTTTGGTTGGTTTTGGTTTTTTTGTTTGATTGGGTTTTTTTTGTTGTTTGTTTGGTTTTGTTTTGTTTTTGGTTTGTTTTTTTTTTTTTTTTTTACTTTAAAACAGTGCTGCTATCAAATAGAAAAGTTAAATAACTTTTTTTTCCTTTTACCACTCTTCCCTGTTCTGTCCAAAGCTGCAGATCTGGGACACAGCAGGACAAGAGCGATTCCGATCCATCACGCAGAGTTACTATCGCAGTGCTAACGCGTTGATCTTGACCTACGACATCACCTGCGAGGAATCCTTCCGGTGCCTCCCCGAGTGGCTGCGGGAAATTGAGCAGTATGCCAGCAATAAGGTCATAACTGTGCTAGTGGGTAAGTGACAATGCTCCCTCACGGGGTGCTGTGAGCAGGGGGTGATCTGTGTGTATTGAGGGGCAGATGGAGGTGCTAGCAGGAGGATAACATGACATCTGTGTGAACTGGTGGTGCAAGATGCTTGAACTGGTGCGGTGGATCTTGTTGCCAACCAGTTGTAACTGTAGGTGGGCACAGAGTACAGGTGGTGCTTAAACCCAGTGCTTGGACCATTCCTTCTGGAAATAACCCCAAGACAATGATAGTGGTGTTCAAGATGCTATGGCCACCTTTGAAGTGTGGTCCTGTTTCAGGCCTAAGGCTATTGCATGCAGAAGGAGAATGCCTCCTACCAGGTACTCCATAAGGGACTAAAGTGTGCATGGGGCAGTTACCAACCGAGCTAAGAATAGAGGAGCTCTCCTTGTGACTTCAGGCTCAAGGCTCTACAAATATGTGAGGATCTGCTCCAGCTGGTGATGACTGCAGGTTGCTGTACCCCATAGGAGTGGGACAGTCTTAAGTGGTCAGGATCTGGGAACCACATCAGGACGGGATGGTTACGTGGGTCATAGCATTCATAGGTGGGGCAGAGCCGGAAAACTGGTTAATTTTGCATGGATTTTAGGGAAACTAAAAATAAATAACTGAATGTTATATTAATCTGTAGAACTTCAACTCAAGACAAACCAGACCTCAGGCCATCTGTCTGCTATAAGCAAGGGGAAGGTTATTTTGCCTACTTGTGCTTTTCCATACTCTGCTTTCAGCATTTGATAGTTGGGATTTGGCTTTTAAAGGTCCAAGAATATATAAAGAACGATGGAAAAATAACTTGGGGAAAGCCAAAAAGTTTCATGCTACAGTGCTGATATCACCTTAATAGTTTGCTGTTTAAATGAAAATGTCTAGGTAATTGTAAAGACTATTTAAAGTGTATTTGAAAAAAAAATTCTTTTGAGTTTTATATGCCCGAGTGGTATTTCAAGTGATCTGTGGGGTTTGTAGAGCTTCCATACAAGAAACTCTGTTTAGAAAGGTAACCTCATTGTATGCGGTGGGTCCAAGAAACTGCGTTCTTGGGAAAGAAGGAGATCTCAGACGAGAGGAGGGCAATGAGACAAGGCTTGCTAGTGGAAACACCATCTTTTCCTCTCACTAGTTCTCACAAAATTGCTGGTAGGAATGAGGCCAGGAGATGTTTCCTTCTGAACCTACTGAGTCTGTGGACACAGCTGCCTGTTATTGCAAGCCCTGGTCTGTTATCTTCATTGTAAGATTAATTTATGGCAGAAACATCATGTTTGAAGTGAAGTGACCAGTAATAGTGTATAATCATATCAGATACTTGCTTGAGGCTGTAATCAACTCTCTGCTCAACTGATCTCTCTGAAGCAGAGGGTTGGTTTCTCACCTCACCTCACTATGTAAGTACCCCTCAAGCCTGTCCCTCTTCAAGCCTCCACAACCAAATCCTATATGGGAATATTGAAATAGGAAAGCTGTCTTCCATGATGGGCTTTTTTTAAAAGCTTGTAGCATGATAAATATCACATTTAGTGTCTCATATGCTATAATTGACACTTTAAGTGCTCCTCAGAGCAAGGACAGGAGAATTTTCAATAGATATTAAAATGGAAATCCTTTAATGTTAGTTGATAGCAGCAAACAGATGCACTGGTGCTAAATTAAAGCTAACTGACTTGGATGTTCACAAGGCATATTTTATTAAATGCCCTGATATTAAATGAACTTGAGCGTATTGGGGAATCTGTTACTTGGAGGGGAGAGCAAGCACTAAGAGTTACATATCAAAACCACTCTCCATACATATATCCAACAACAAAGTCTTCTTTATTCCTTTTAAACATCAGTTTCGCTTGGTTTTGAAGTCAAACTAATGCCCTTTCTAAAATATTTTATCAATGCAGGTAATAAGATTGATTTAGCTGATAAGAGGGAGGTCTCCCATCAAAGAGCTGCAGAGTTTTCCGAAGCACAGGACATGTACTATCTGGAAACATCAGCAAAAGAATCAGATAATGTGGAAAAACTCTTCCTGGACTTGGCCTGCCGGTTGATCAGCGAGGCACGACAGAACACCCTTGTGAACAATGTCTCATCGCCCTTACCAGGAGAGGGGAAAAGTATCAGCTACTTGACTTGCTGTAACTTTAATTAAAGAGCTGACATGTGGGCCATGGGCCAAGAGGATTTTTTTTTCTTTCCTGGTGGGACTTATCTGCTTGAAAGAATTCCTGCCAATCTGACACATGTGATTTACTCTGAGTCAGGTTGCAGTCCTGGAAACATGGCAGGCTGATGGCTCCAACTGCATGGCAAGGTAGCAGGGTTTAAATTTCATTTTTCTCAAGTCTGTGAAGCAGGTCAGGAAAGGAGGAGTTGCACAAGTCCTTCATGTAATGCAGAACATGAGCTGTTTTGTTTCTTTCTATGGGAGAGTATACCAGCCTCTCTTGAAGATACTGAAGAGATCAAAATCTGTCTTACAGAACAATGTGTTTGATCCTTTTTAAAGTTAAAAAGAAGTAAGAAAAACCCCAGCAATTAATGCTGACTTTGGACTACACTGGCAATCTTCCGTGCTGTCAGTGAGCGAGCTCGTAGGACATGTACATAACGTCTGCCCGTCTGTCTTCATGCAGGACTCTGGTGTTTGAAATAGTGTTATGTCTCTCATCTACAGGCACTTTCATGAATGTGGGGAAAAAAAAAAGTTACGTATATCAACGTTTTCAAGACTGAAGAAGACCTGGATACAGCTCAGTTGCTCCCTTTGGTGCTAGCAGTTCAGCAAATATTCCATAGACCAAACATAGTCTTACTACATTACTGTTCTCTGAATGTGTAACTTAGACTGGTTAAGAAAAAAAAAAAAACAAAACAAAAAAAAAAAACACTAATAAGCACTGTTCATAAAAATAAAAAAATCTCATTACCTCTTTTTCTAGGCCTGAACATAGTGGGAAAGTACTGTGCTCTTCTTTGATATCCAATGTAGGATGAAAAGAGTTTCCAGAAATAAAAATAAATAAATAAATAAATAAACCATTAGTCATGTCCTCATGTAAAAAAATAACCTTAGGAAAGATTATTGGTGAACTTGGAAAAAGTGCACCAGACATGACCAAAGTCTTGTGCACTCATGGATTGTGTATAAGCGTTCAAAGAAAGCACAGTTTGAAGTGATGATCTGCAATATGTCCAGCTTAAAAATAAAGCTTGTAGATACAGTTGTTGTTGAAAGGCAAGAGTACAATTTTGTAGAGGGTTTTTTTTCTTTGTTTTTTTTTTTTTTAATGCTAAGTGGAAATAACAATGGGTTGCAAGTGGTATCATTCCATGTCTGACCTATCCAGCTCTCACCTTGTGGAACTGCTCTCAAAGATGCTCTTGAAGGTATCTTCTTGGCATCCAGTCTCTCTGCTAGAGTAGCTTTCAGGTTCAGGGCTGTAGAGTCATTTTATTTCCTTGATGCTTTGTGCTCCTAATCCTAAACTCCAGTGTATGTGTAACTGTTTAGGCGATTTCTTCTTACAAAATACCTGAAGTCAAAGTACTATGGAGTTTGTGGTGTTATTCCACTTCTACTGCCATACAAGGAATCACAAATTCACACGTTGGCATTAAAATGAGATCAGAAGGTGGTGAATGCGCACATAATTATATTTAGAAGTTTGACTTCAGTTTACCCAATTGGGGTAAATCTCTCCTGGCAATTACATGGCTGTCAGATGCTGCAGTTTAGAGTTTAATAATATTATTTGGCTTTTATTGAAGATTATAACAGAGCTTCTGTACTGACAAAAAAATCTGCCAGTAAGTACTTCTTGAAAAAAATAACAATGACAACAAAAGGCATTTTAAAATGCGCTTTTTTTGTTTCCTGGAAAGGCTTTTTTGGGCTTTATCATGTTGTGCCTTTGATACATAGTGGGGAGTTGACTCTGTGTCAGAGAGAGGGGGGCATTGATGTGTCATATGGCCATTTTTAATATTTTCTTGCTATTTTTAGGCCACTTTTATGACTAGTGGTAAAAAGGAAGATGTAGAAGTTGTGGTATGAAGCTTGTTTGTCATTTAGGTAACACTTAGCCAAGAGCTTCTGTAAGTGTGAGGAGATGGGGAACACATCATCTGCTGCTCTGGCCTGGTCCTTTTCAGTCTCTGCTTATGTTGTAATCTGAAACATTTAGAAATGTGTGGGATTTGGTGGCTTCTGCTGTGTTGGACCCTGTGATACAGCCTGTGCTGAAAGACAATGTCTTTCTTCTTGAACATTTCCCAAATTGCCAAATGCAACCTCGTTTGAGCTTCTGAAGAGCATGCAACTCAGAGACAGCTGCTTCTGCACAGCTCTTAGGCTGTTCCTTATAGCAAGGCTGAGGGTTCTATGTCAGGTAACACTCAAGTTAAAAATCAATATTATGTGCATTTAATTTGTAGTTGTTCTTGCTCCCCTGATGCTGGACCTGTCAGCATGTAATTGATAACAGATGGGGCAGGGCTCTTTGATCGAGTTAATCAAGGAAGAAGGAGACTGCCCACTAAAACACCCATGGGTTTCTCAGCCTGGCTTCCAAAAGGATCAAAGCTGGGCAGGTACTCTTCATCCCTGCTGAGTGCCATTATAAATGCATTTTAAAGTGTTTCTTGCTTCACTTCTGGAGGTGGAATTCTAATGCGTTAACATGACTGAACAAGCTGAACTGTTAAAATAGCAGAAACTTCTAACTTTATTTTCTTGGATATTTATTTTGAGGTTTCCAGAAGCTTAAATCTCTTTTTCTAGTGTTTTCCTAATCTGTAGGTGACTATTTGGAGACTAGCCTACTAGCAACCTCAAAGCCTTGTTTCTTTTAATTGCTGGCAAATCTTTATGTAAGGATTCAGTCTCCAAACAGTGATGTGCTTCTGGGGTGGGGTGGAGTGCTGCAGTTGGCCTAATGTTCTCCAGTCAAATTTGAACTGATTCCTTTCAATGTTTGTTCTGTGTACACTTGAAAACTAGAAAGGAAGCAATGGTGGTATGTGCAACATCTTACAAGGTCATAAGCCAAAGCTGTAGTTTGAGACTCACCTCTTGCTGATGTTTGCAAATGCGCCTCTTGTTGAAGAAGTGGTATTTTATTGTAGTAACTGCTTTGCTGGAGTTACTTTTGTACACCTTTGAGTGTCTCTGGAATGCATACAACCTGCCTTTCCTTGTAGCACTGAGGGCTTATCTTCTCTTCTACAGTCTGATCCACTGCTGAAGGCTTCCCAACTGGAAGAGGGGATTTATTGACTGCTAACTACAACCTAGTGATGTGGCATACTGATCCAAGTCTTGAAAAATCAAAGAACATAAAATAAACACAAATCCCAATTATGTGATAATCAGCTTACCAACTAAACAACTTGCTAGATTTTTGAGGGAATTGTCAGTAAAAGCCTTGTGATGCTTGCTGGATCAAGCATCCAAAAGTCATGCAGAATTGATATAATGGATCCAAATTTGACTGGGCATATTCTCTACTATCAAGAGAAACAAGCATTACTTTTATTGTCATTGCTGGATTTTAATGTGTTTTCAGGGCAATATATTCACAGCCACGAAGTAATCTTGTTTCTGGGTGAATGTTAATTTTTATAGTAGTCCTATAACACGACCCTTTCTTGACATTTTTTAGCGCAATGATTATCTCCAAGCAGAAGCCAATATTGGATGGTCAACAGGTGTTTGATTAATCTAGCAAGGCTGTTTGCAGAGATTAGTAAAAACATCTCTGAAAACTGGATGGTCTAAACTCTGATTTCCAGTGCAGCCACTGATTCAGTCAAGCTGATCTTGAGTAAAACAGCAAACATTCTGTGCTTCAGATCACTGGATGTGAAAGTGCTCACCGGTATTTTGCATTGGATATTTACACTGAAAGTTTGCTGAGACTCCCTCCTATTCCTATCTGTGTTCCCTATTAAAGTGCTAGGGGGAGGAAAAAAAAAGCCCTTCAGGTCAAAGAGATAAGATGGGAAAAGTGAAATTATGAACTCTGTAAAGAAGGGGGACTCTTCCTACCTCAAACACTGAAGTCTTGATTTGACCTACAGATGAGCTGTTTGAGTGTGCAGTTCAGATATGTGTTTGTGCTGAATGCTAAATGGCTTTGTGATCGTTATTTAATGAAAACCACACATGACAAATTGTCAGGCAAGATACTTTGTTCTTTGCTGTGGAACACATGAAACAGCTCTTAAAATCTGTCAGCCTGCTGGTACTGTTTGTCTTTTTGTGAAATGGCTGAATTGGTAACAGTTGGCTCCTTCTAGTCTAGGTTTAGCAGTTAATGGCTATTGAATTCCTTCAGCATCAGTAATAACAGCAGCAGACTGAAGTTGACACAGGAGACAGTGATTTGAAAAGAAGGAAAGTCAAAATTAGTGATGCAGAAGCACGGTAGGTGCACACACGTGGGACAACAGGCTTTCCTGAGCTTTTGCTGACAAGGGATGCAATTAGTTATAGTCAAACCCACTGAGTTTTGCCTTGTTCATTATCCCTAAGGACTGCTGTTTGTCCAGCTGCTTTTCCACTTGTCTTTTCAGTGTGAAGAACTGTCTATAAATCAGGCTGAAATGTTGAGCTGGCATGATTCCTGCAGTCAGAGACTGAATTCAGTTGGAAAATAGGTGAAATTCTCCAGCTGTTAAAATAGGCTGAGCAAACATGCAGGATAGGCTGCCCTTTGGGGACCTGTGGTGCTACTGGGGTTGGATATGGCTGGAAACACTGTCACAGAATCCCTCTCCTGGCTATGGGCAGAACAAGAGCTACAGCCCATTGCACAAGGGGAAGATGACTCTGTGGAGCAGCAAATGCAAAGTAAAGAGATGATTCTGCTTGCTCAGGATTTTCTCCATCCCATCCACTTTTAAAATTGCATCTATGGATTAGGTTTTGATTGGACTTTCATTAGGGATGCTTTGAAATTGAGTATAGTCTGAAATTCTGCATTCTTTTACTTTTAATGTCAAAGCACCCAATATCCTTATGTGCGTGGCTCCTACCAACACAGTCCTTTTTGAGTTAATTCAGTTAGAAAAAGGTGTTTCTAGAGGAAACTGTGAATTCCCAGTGAGCAACTATGGAAACTCTCTATCCTTAAATGTCTCTTTATGTAAGGTCTCACCAGAAAACCCTGAGGAGACAAAGGAAATACTCTAATCAATTCTAGTAGTGAAAACCCCATGAAACATGTTATATCAAAATGTTTTCTTCCTCTGCTTATAAACTTTATTTGTTATCTGAACAAATTTGGGTTTTGACATCACCCTTTTTCCTTGCATCAAGTCTGTCTCTTTTTGCTGTGGCTAATAATTGTTGGTACTTCCTGTTCACAAGCAGCAAAGGATCACCATGATGAGTGGTGGGGAAACACTAGCTTGATGTCTTACAAGAAAATAGTACATCCAAAGCAAAGCAGCCTAAACTAAACTGGTCATGTCTTTGAAATGCAATCATCCACTTGAGCTGTAGCTAAATGTACCATAAATGTTACTGATCTCACACCTGCCTCAGTTTAGGATTTATCTTGGCTAGGAAAGACAACAGGGTAATCATGCTGACCATGATGCAAGGCTCCCAAAGTAGCCCACTGCCTTGCTCTGACTTACCTCGCTAATCACCACCTCACTCTGCTGACCCAAAGTCGCCTTTGCTGTACTGTACTGTATCCAGCTGGGGTAGATCACTGGCTGTCATCACTCATGGATGCCATCACACCCTTTCCCCTCATGTGAACAAGCTGTAACTTAAACCAGAAGTAAAAACTATGCCATGTGAGTTGAGGATGTTTGTTTCTTTCCAAGTGGGAGCCACAGGTCCAGAAAGAAAGCCTAATCTCTAAAGCTTCCTCCTCCAAATACAGTCAACAGGTAACTGGTGAAAGATATGGTAGAAATGAGATGGCAATGAGTAATTTAGGCTGTAAATGTTGTCAGTGAAAAATTAGACTGTTTTTAAGAGCATAGTCAGGATTAACAGTTCAGTTCCTCTGTCTGGATAAACAGAAGCTGGCTTTACAATACTCAGAGATTGTCTCTGTTCACATTAATAACTTGCAATTAGCACTTTGCGGATGTGACCACATTTGTTGAACCAGTTATCCCTTTTCAGTAAGCTCGGAAAGTAATTTTAGCTCTGGTTAGTACTATAATTAAATTCAAGAAGCAGATGCCACCTTTACATCTGCACCTTTGCTTTTTCCTCTACTGCTTATCTTGCGATAACATTTCCAAGGACGTGCACTTGTGAGTACATTGTGGTGGTGTCCCTGCTCAGGTGGATTTCCCTTCAATCCACAGGGAAAAAATGACATGGCCAAAACCTGTATTGGTCATGGTTTTAGCTGTGCATGGTTTCCTGGGGCCTAGGGGATGTTAAAAGTACTCTTATGCTTTCACAAGGAGCAATCAAAGGCTCTGGTGTGTCTGGTGTCATGAGAATGCAAACCTTGGCACTTTCCAAAGCTTTATTCCTCTAGTACCTCTCATTGGTGACCGTTCTTTCACAATACTGCTCGTGCCTCAAGCACTGTGGAGGGAGGTCTCAGACTGGATTGCATGAACCACTGGCTCTCACTCTTGCTTTAGTTAGAAGGAAGAGCATCAGTGGCTCATCTCCTGTGCCACCTTGAGCTTCTTGCTAGGACATAAAGTTAATAATTCAGTAAGTCCTTTCCAGCTAGAGCACCCTGTAAGGAATGTTTCCCTTCTTATGGGACCAGTACAAGAGATTCGGATGTTAAGAGTCAGGGGGAGGGATTGGTAGTCACTCAACAAGAGAGTTGATCTCCAGTGAGCAGGTGGATGCTGCTCTCCATCCAGTGAGACTTAGGGCTGCATGGAGGAGAGTCATTCTGAGCTGTCATGGGGGCAGGCATGTGAAAATCTCTGAGGGGCTGGGTTGCATCACTGGCATGAGCTTTAGTAAACGTAATGCCCACCGTGCCCCCCAGCAGCCAAGTCTTTACAGAGGGGCAGGCAGAGGAGAGAGGGAATACTGTGTTTACATTTTAATGAAGTGAGAATAAAATACTTGGTTTGTGACGGGGAGAGCTGCCCTGATTTCAGGCACTGCAATTGCCTCAGCTCCTTCAGACTGCTTGGGAGAAAGGATAACCACTCACCCCCACATACAGCCAGCACTGAAGAGGAAAAACTAACTTCTGAAGCCAACATTTTAGTGGAGAAAAGGCCGTGTAATGAGAGTATGGAGCAAGCCCAGCGCTTGTTGCTATGCTGATTTGGAGTGACAAGTATATCTCTGGATATTAGGGAAGTAGTTTAAAATATGCCATGGTTTTTAGCATAATAAGATGCACTGCAGATATGCCACATCCATTTTATTCTTCACAGCTGTTTACAAAAGGAAAAAAAAAAAAAACAAGCAAAAACCATGAGATTGAAGCAGCTGCAGTCACTCAGCTGTCAATATGGGACACGGCTCTTTCTGCTTTTTTATTTCCACTTCACTCTGTTCTGCTGCACATATTTGGCTGTTCTGTGAATTTGCAGATCATGAGATTTTTTTTCAAACTCCCTTTGATCTATACAGAAAGACTCACCCAGCTCTCATTTGAATTCATTAATACTTTGAGTAGGCATTTTAATTTTATGTTTACTGCCTTGTTTCCCTTTGTAATGTTATCTAACTGACAAGTTTGTCGTGCTCTGCATTACCTTTAGGTTTTTGAATCTAAAACATTTCCTCTTTCCTGAAAGCTATGATAATTTTTAGAGATGCTACAAAGGCATCTTCATTTCCTCAGGAGAAAACCTGAATTACCCTCAGCTTTGATTACTATCAAATCAACATTGAAGCACATAATTTTTTTTTTACAGCGTGAACAAAGGATGTTTTATACCATCAACTGTAGTTTGAATTGTACTTTAAAAATCTGCTTAAGCACTAACAGCAGCATTTTGTTTGCAATTCCCATGCCAGGGAAGTCACAGCATTAAAGGAATTTCCTGGGTTGGAGTTTTTCCCACAAAGCTCTGCTGTCTTTTCCCCAAAAATTGTGAATTTAGCACAATGTACAGAATTTCAGCAAGAATCCTGATTCTTAAACATGTGGCCAGAAGGATGGGGAGGGAATGTGTTTCTTGTTGATCAAGCACAACCATTTCAGTGGAAAAAATGCACTACAGCTGGCCAGGCCATTGATCTCGCTGCTGGGGTAGTGCTGTGTTTGGGGAGGGTATAGGTGTTAGCAAATCACCAAACTGTGAATCACTGACTGTCAGAAGCATTTGGCTTGTCTCTTTAAGTTCTTGTGGTCAAGTGTGGTACAGTGGGCTTGAGAAAGGAATGTATTTTGGATGACCAGGATGATGAATGTACAATGCTTCATGTTTATTTGTAATGTCCTTTTTTATACTTAGAAATTGCTTACATGTGTATCTGTATGTAAATAAATGTTTAATCCTTTCCACCTGGTGTTTAAAGTGTTTAATTTGTTTGGTTTTTGATTTGAACTGCAAAGCAAAGTTGTCTTAAATACAGGCATTCACTTGACATGATGTAACATCAGACCAACAAACGAATGGCTGCTAAGGGTTTTCTGCTTAGGTTGAGCATGCCAAGGCTCTTGCAGCATTGACACCTCACAAGAAGAGCAGATGTAGAGCTGCTGTCCATGGGAGTGATGTCCCTTTCCACCAGAAGGGAAAAAAAATAATTATTTAAAGCAGGAGCGGTTTGAAATGCCAAAGGAATGCCGGTATCAGTCACTAGAGGGTGGTCTTTGACAGAGACACCATGCACTCACTGTCGTTGCAAACCTGTAGCAGGGTAAACTCTTGTCCTAAGCACGGTGTTAGGTTTTTGTTGGATAAAGACAATGGCTGGATGTTTCAGTTGCCTTTTATTCTTTGTCCCAGTGACTTTTTTCTCCTCAGTCTTCAACTTTCTCTTTTCATGCCCATTGAATTCCACTGGTGTTCCCCAATGACCTTCCTTCCTGAAGGCCTAGAATCCTTTTGGACAAGATCTCCCATTTTCAGCCTTTAGGCTTTTGGTAAATATTTATAAAACTTGTGCTCTGACTCATTCTGGGGATCAGGTTTCCTTCTCTGTGCTCTGTTCCACTTCAAAGATGACTTGTGCTAACACTTACACTGAAAAACAAGCTGTGAAGCTTGAAGACACCGTGTGTCTTTTACTGCCTCTTCCACTGACCTTGAAGCTCCTTCCTTGGTCAGTGTCTGACTTGAGTGCTGACCATCTGCTCTGTGTTCCCCAGGAAGCTGGCAATTTGAGGCAGTGAGAGAACAGAGAGATACTTGGATAGTGAAAAGTCCCTGCATACTTCTAGGTAGGAATGGGATAAAGGGAGGAGAAGGAAATACCCTTAGAACTCAGACAGCTCGGGAGGTGAATAGAGGGATGGAGTGTGTTGCCTGTGAGGGTGAAGGCTGGAGAAGGCAGACTAATCTCTTTCTGGGGAAAAGTAAAGGGCAGGTGAAGAGTAGCAGCCCTTCCTTGAAAGGAGCCTGTAACCAGTGTGATGTGCAACCTTCTTGTTCATCAGGTGTAGCAGCAAGGGCCAGCCTGTGCCAGGCTTTGCTGTGGGTGAAAGGATTGTGAGCACAAAAAGGCTCTCTGCAAAAAGCAAACAAGCTGCCCAGGGGAAAAAAATGCAAGGCTGACAGACTACAGGAGAAACACCAACATAGATTTTACTGCCTCTCTTCTACCCTCTCATGGTCAATCTCCCTACTGAGTGCATGAGCTCTGCCCAGAAGATGTCACCTTGCTGACAGGGGCCTGTCACACAAACAGTACTTTTTGCTCTCACTCTGTGTGCAGTCCTCTTGCACAAAGCACTGGAGATCTGAGTGCCCTGCATTAATTTCAGTGGTATGCCACAGAAAGTCCTACCTAATTTAAAATCAAGTCTTGATTTATGGATTTCTATGCAGAGAGATTCAATCACAAACCCAGTACGCATTTTCAGGAGTTTTATTACCTTCAGAATTAAACATGCTGAGCCCTAGTCTTTTTGTACAAGCTTATAATTATAATCATATCAGCTTGCACCAAAGCTATCACTTACCATAGTATGTGAATGAATTGTCTGCTGAGTAAAATCACTCATGCTGGACCAAACATTTCATGTCAAGATGCTGTCAGGTATATGATGTAGAAGCTCTGGCAGTGTTTCATAGCTGCATCAAGTCTCTGGCGTATCACTTGGATCAGGCCTAACCACTGTGATAAAGTGGGTGTCTGTCTAGCTCATCACAAGGGAGTGCTTAGAGAGCCAGTGATAACTGAGGTCTCCTACTATGTGCTGTACTAGGAACAACTAGTTTTCAAGTTTTATGGTGTCTTAAAACCTTTTTTATATTGCCTTCCCTGTGCTTAGTGATTTGGGTATGAGTAATGTTGTCTTTCCCTTTATTTTTTCTACATAAGCTATAAATGCAGATTTACCATTTCCAGGCAGGCAACATTTCTTTCTCCTTTTCTACTTGCCCCAAGGATTCATCAAATAGGATTTTATTTGCAATAAATACAATCTTTTCAACAGGCATAGCACTGGTAAATGCAGGTGCAGGCAAGGCCTTCTCACTCAGCCTCACCCTGAAGCCCTGAAGGATTTCTTCTGCCTATCTAAAGTAAGTTTCCCCTCTCTCAGTTAAAAACAGCAACAATTTATCAATTAAACATCATCAAATTTTGATGTCTAATTCTGTTCTTTTTTGCCTCTTTCTTTGCTATAACTAGATTTTCCTTTCTCTTTTATTTATGTTTAACATTCAGGAACTGTGGGGATATAGGCTTGGACTCACAAGAAATCTTGAGCCTCTTTCCACTGCCATCTGCTGTTGCAGCATCCTTAAACACCAGGAAAAACTCCTGGGGTGTGCTTAAGTAACTTGCTGGGTAGGGCAGTAAAAAGATGGTCTCCAGAGCTGGGCTCTCTATTCTTATGTCAGGCAAGTCTTTAAACCTGTGCCTTGGTTTCGTCAAACGTAAGTAATGAAAAAATCCAAACCAACAAACCAATGCTGAGTTGAAAAAGCTTCTTCTTAAAAGCTTCTTTGTAAAGGGAATTCACCTGTGCAGATTTGCTGCATGCTGTTTCTTTGGTCAGTCTGCAGGCTGAGCACACCCATCCCCTTGCAGGAGAGGCAGTACCTCATTTATACCCTGCTCAGCTGCAGAAGCAGCTTGTTTGATTTCAAATATTCTTCTCCTTCCCAGCCTTCAAAGGAAAATGCATTTGATTAGAAGGTGCAGAACTTAGGGTAGAGACTGAGAAACTAAAAAGTATGTTTTGTAACAGTGATCCATGCTAAAAATAGTGGGCAAGGGACAAGGTGGCAAGAGTAAATGCCCTCATACTTCCTCAAGTTTCCTGAAATTAATGAGCAGGTACATAATTATTTCGTAGAAGAGATATGAAGGCACACAAACATCACAGCTCAAATTCTGAAGGTGTTTTTTCCATCCGTGCCAAACATGGTTTCTGTTGGCTGCCTTAGGAAGGTCCTGCCTGAACTTGGTCTGTGTGGATGCCCCACTGAGGTACCTATCGTGAGACTAGGGGACTGGGAGGTTAGAGAAGCCTTCCAGTCACACATGAAACCCTTCTAGCCCTGAATCCAACAATGATCAACAACACGTAGTGAGCAAAATACATAGGAACAAGATGAGCACAAAATGATACATTCCTACAATACTCCTCAAACTTCCAGCAACATCTGCCTCTGAGGTTTTCTAAGGCAGAAGTGCTGTCTTTATAACCTGGAAGTGCTTTAGATACTAGTATTGATACAATTAGTTTCTCGCATGCTGAGACACAAATCTCTTCTGAACAAACACCTGAGTCTGGGACTTAAGTAGGTGCAATGGAAATGATGTGAGGCCTCAAACACAGGAATGCAAAATGTTCACCTTGCAGCTGAGAATTAACCAAGTAATCCCTCCCTGTCACCAGTCACCATGTAAATGGTACATATTCATTTTATGCCCCAAACTAAAAAATAAAAAGTCACAGCAGGTACTTTTAGGTCTGCTTCTGGTTCTACAAGTGTGATGGTGCAACCTTTCCAGCCCCTTTGAGCTGCACTATGACCTTAAAAACACTCATTTGCAACAAAATATTGGTTTTTACTGTGCTACCAGATTCTCACACCCTTCTGTAGGACCTGACTTACAAGCTTGCAGCAACAGATCCAAGATTCTCTATTCAGTGATCCTAAATGCAGCTGTTTTGGGTGAGGGATATGGAAGATCCCAAAACAAGGGAGAGGAAAGACATTGCCAGGAATCTACCACTAGCAGTCATTAACTTGAGAAAGCCTACAGGAAAACTGGGAGCTGCTACCAACCTCTAAGTATGGTGCCCTCCTCCCAGCTCAAGGCTGTCACAGGATCCAAATGAGCTCAAAGATAAGGCACCCATATGTCATTTGAAATCTCTCAATAAAAACTTAGCCTTTCTCCACAGTCTCATCAGGTAATAAGATGGAGTGGACACAGACTCCAGGGCTGCTCTGTGATGAAAAGACAAAAGTACAACACTAAAATACTCCACTTTACCTGTACTCGATGAAGTGAGATCTATTCAGTACTTACACATTTACAAAAGTTTTTATTGCACGTCCTAGAGTTAATTTACAATAAAATAAAGTAACTGCAAGATTTTCCCCATCTCTGTGGTACAAATGTCTGCAAATAAACATAACTCATCTTAGCAAAAGATATGCCAATAGGTGTATAAACAATTTAGTTCTTAAATAGCTCTTTTCTTCTGCTGGATCCTTCCCAGAAGTTTAACAGAAATAATTAAAAAGAACACAGCATTGAAATATGTCTTTTCTAGTATTCTGGCTTATTGGAAAAAGGGGTCCGTGCTTGGAAGAACAACTCAGGAGACCAGCCAGTTGGCCTTTCCAATAAACCCCCTGAACAATTTCTACTTGAAAGATGATTCTTGTGTTCTGAAGGGGAACAAGTTTCCAGGACTATATCTTTTAAAAACAAGGTGTTGGTGACTCCTGCAGATAAAGGAGTTCTTAGAATCCTGGCTGTATCCCCAGGGCTTAATCTCTCATTTTGGACAAGATTTTCATAATCTTCACTGTTCTCTCTGCTTTCAGGAACAGGGTCCTTGCCACTGTGCTCACAGGTGGATTGCAAATCAGTAGCCCAGCTAACTGTTTTTAAATTTAAAGGTGCAGTTGGATTATACCTTTTGTTTGAAGAGGGAGGGATACACTCCTCAAAGTTGGCAGGCAGTTGGCTGTTAAGAAAATGCTGTGAAGCAGAGCTACTACTTTCTTTGTCTTCCCTGCTACTTGGCCTCCCACGTTTCGCTAACCTGCCAGTAAGCTGCTGCAGCAGAGTGTTTTGAAAGGAAAGCCTAGATCGCTTGCCTTTGGAATGGACTTTAGTGGGATTTTTAGGGGTGAAGATGGTGACAAAAGAGCTTCTTTCCCCCCCAGGCCACAGTTTCTGCAGAGGTTTTGTCACAGGAGTCGACTGTGAGTAAGGAACAAAGTCTCGAGCACTAACTGAACTGCATTCTGAGTCATGAAAGGAGTAACCTATGGGTGTACTGTGCTTACTAAAAGCACAAGGGGACCTGTGTAGGGATGAGCTCAGTTTTGAACTGTTACAATGAACATCTCCAGGATAAAGCACCAATTCAGGAGCTGTAACCTTCTCTGTCAAAATATCTTCCTGTATTAAAGAATTACACGATTTATTTAGGAATTCTACAGGTTTTGATAACTCACTTGCACTCGCATCAAAGAGGTCAGCAGAAGCATTGTAGCTGCATTCAGGGAAGACGTTGTTCCATTGCACTTTCCGCCTTCTAACACTTTTGAAGGTATTATCTGACAGTTTTGTCAATGGTCTTAATTCTCTTTTATATATCCTTCTTGTATTGTTAGGAGTTGGTGGATCAGAGTCCCAGGCTCCTGTGAACGTAAGATCTGTTTTTTGGATTGGTGTAGAAGAATAATTTTCTTTATTTTCACAAGCAGCTAAACAGCTATCATGTCCAGAATGCACACAAGTAGCTGCCTTGCTCCTTTTTAAACAGGAAGTTTCTCCATGCAGCCTAATAAAAGACCAAGATGAATTTGAAGTGTCACTATTTGCTTCTTTGGACTGCACACATCTGCTCTCAGAAACAGAAGGCTCTGATGGAACTGGTGAGGGCAGTGACACAAGAGGTAGATGAGGATTAGATATAAGGCAAGATGATCCACATTCCTTGATAGTTGAAGATAAAACACCAGAGGAAGACTCACATTGTGACACCTCATCACTTGGAGGATTAGCATTCGACTGAAGACAAGCCAAAAGTGTGTTCTCCCAACTCTCCCAACTATCGTTCTCTGCTGGTGGCAAGAACCTCCCCGAGCTGCTCCCTGGCAAATCACCAGCCACTGCAGTTTGCCTGGGACATGATTTGTTAAGATTAAGATTCAACTTTCTATGTTCAAGAAGGTCATATTTGCCTGCATCAAGGCTAGGTGATGTTACAACATCCCTGTTGCCTTCTATTCTGGCTAGCAAATCATTTAGGCTTTCCGAGAACGGCAGCTCCTCCCAAAGCATAGAGTCCACCCGAGACACTCCAGCTATGGTTACGTGATTAGGAGCTGAGGCACCTCTCTTGTAAACAAGGGAGTTGTGGAAGTTTTCTGGGTAACAGTGATTTCTATTAGTCTTTGGGCAAATGTATTTTACCTCAGATTCCATGGGATGTTTTAATAACCTGGAACTGTTTCCTTGTGAACTTTCACTCCGTGGAGAGGATACTCTCTCCAATCTGCCAGTTACAGAGATACTGTCAATCTGACTAAGCTGAGAACTTAATTCCTTATCCTTTTCTTTATCTCCTTCCTTCACAGAAGAGCTGCAAAACTGTGAATCCCAAGGAGTTTGATTGCTGAGGCTTACACTGCATGATTCTGCAAAGACAGGCCTCGCCTCTTCTTCATGCTTTTCACTCACCAGCTTTCCCACTTCCAGAGTGGGAAAATCTTCTGCTGTTACCCAAGCAACAGATGAAGTCAGGCTGAAGGACTGTTGCCAGGACCCTAAAAAACTTTCCCTGCCACTAGACTGAACAAAACAGGAGTTTCTGTTCAGGCTAAACAAGCTGCTGAGCTCACTGAGCGGTTCATCCATTGCAGCTGATGATGCATCAGGTAAATATGAGCTGTTATTACTGCTCCTGAGTTTTGCCGACTGCAGGAGACGATCTAAGTAGCTGATAACAGTAAAGCCAGTAACAGCAGCATTTGGCAGGAAGATCTGGCAAGCTGTAAGGTTTTTTGTACTTCTATTACTTCTGGAACAGTTTTGCAAGATGCTGCTGGCAGCAGAACACCCTCCATCTTCCCTTGCACAACCCTGGGGGGAAAAGAAAACAAAAAAAGAACCAACTTAGAAAAAAAACCTAACACGTCTTTTAAGTCAGGCTTAAATTTAGGTCTCACTTCTTCTCAGGATCTGCAAGGAAGAGAATACAAAATAGTCTGTCACACAAAGCAGTCCCTGAGAAATAAGCACTGGCAAAGGCTAATAAAGGGCATCACAGTGAGAGGTTCTTTGCTTGTTGCAATTACACAAAGTTTTGGAGCTGGAAAAACAACCAAGAATTCTAAGAAAGGACTTCACAGGAAATTTTTTCCTCCCTTTAGGGCTTCCGGGCTTCCTCCAGTGCAGTTCAGTGCCAATGGCTTGCAGCCTCAGGCCAATGCTTTTATCCAGGAGGCACTGGGCAGCACTTGAAGCAAAGCACTCTGGTGCCAGCTACTTGACTTGGCAGCTCAGCTATCAAAGCCAGCATGATATTTTTTATGCACTACCCCCATGAAAGGGAAATAAGCTACAACCTTTATCTTCTCAGATTTTTGTGAAGACTAGTGTTTCAGAGGAGTTTCAGCTGCAATACTTGATAAAACTTGCTTCTCTCTACAAAGAAACTACAGGTGAAAAATTACATTTAAAGCAGAGGGAAATATCTAATATTTTAAGTGGATAAACCCTTTCTCATCTACCTTTCTCATCTGGCAAAGCCAGAGGCCAAAAAGCAAATATAGTTATCTCCAACAACCCCCCTCCTCCCTGAATCTGTGTAAGGGTTGAGGCTGAAGGTTGTTGGCCAAGGACAACACCCTTCTAAGGCAAATCTTAAAAAAGTGTGGTAAGCTGATTCTGAATTTTATCTGAGAGGGTACAACTGTAGGCATAGCTGAACACAACTACACAAAAATCTCTACAAACGAGGGCTGAGCCCTTGTGTGTGCAGCAGCAGCCATTTGATATGGCTCTTGATATATAGGATTTATAAAGGCATCAGGCTTCAGGCCCAGAGACCCGGTGAAGGGTTCCAGGCAAGTAAAGTCAATCCATTAAGTCCTCCAACATCCATTAATTAAGATGCTGTGCATTAGGAAAATCTAAGCTCAGATATAAATCTCATAATACCTGTGGGAGAGGAATAACCCCTGCCAGGTAAGATTTAGTTGACAGATTTCAAAATATGAATGACTCACACAAGCACACTTGAAGAGAACTCAGAAGGCTGTTTCTATGGAAGGATTACTAAGAACTAATATTTCAAAGTGTGTTGAACATATAAAAGAATCACAGATGCAGATGTTGAACAGCTGTACTTTATCAACAATTTGAAACATGCTCTTAAATCCAAAAATATTAAAATCGTTCAGGGGGATGTGTTTCTCCTTACATTTCACTCTCACCAGGAGACTTTGCAGCATGAAAAAGGTAGGGCAGTGCTTGGAAAGACAGTCTTGTTTCTTGCTCGAACTGTACATGGTTTTTTACAGACTCCAAGCTGTTACTGATATGCACACGAGCTGGCACTGCTCAGGCTCTCTGAAAAGCACCCTGACAAGCTGTCAAGCTGACTACTGCCATTCAAGATGACTTTTGGATGTGACTCATCTAAAATAACACAGGAGTACTGGGGAAAAAAAGCAGAATCCTTCTCATGTCCTAGCCTTAACTCTTCTCAAATTCCAGGAGATGTTGTACATGTTGAATTGATAATTCAGTCTATACCCCTTATTGGCTACAAAACCTGGTGAAAAAACCTAATTAAAAGAGAGTAACGTGGGTTAAAATTACCTTCAATCCGAATATAAATCTTTTTCCAATGAAACAGGTTTCCACTGCTTGAACTAACGCTCCTGTAGATGCCTCTGCATTTGCTTCTCCTGATAGCTGATTGAAGTCTTGAATATACCTTGAGTAAAAACATACAGAATATTGGACTGACAGAGGAAGCCTTATGTAGCATCTTAGCTGTACTATAGTGCTAAAGAGAACACATGTTAAGGAGAAAATTTTGTGGTAGTTTAAACTGAACACAGAATGAAGGAACCTATGAATTCAGCTGCGTAGTTCACTTAATTTGTTAGTGAAATAGAAGCAAAAAAACCAACCACTCTGAGTAGGTTTAATACACACACAATTTTCAGGTGTTCCCTGCATGGTTGTGATTTTTCAATGAACACAGTGACTATATAAGGTTGTCAACATGCTGCTATTGCTTACACATCCTTCCTGCCCAGACCTTTACAGCCTATACAAGGAGATAACTGCTTTTCATGGCTGACAGCAGCACAGCAGTGCAGGGCAGAATGCCTGCCACAATGCTGCTAATATGGGATTAAAAAAACACTCATCTTTGAGCCAGTGATAAAACACGGCATTGGAAAATAACAGACCAGAGAAAGAAGAAAGGAATGTATCTGAACATCCTATCCCAGCAGTTTCACGTTTCAGAAAATCTGAAGCCTATAATGTGGGTTGTCAGGCTCTGAGGACTAACGGGCTTTCTTAGAAATCCCTTCTCTCTGAAGGAAAATCTGGTCATACTGAAGAAAAGTCACAAGTGCATCCAAACTGTTAAAAAACCAAAACCCAGAGGCTCTATCTCAAATAAAGAAGAAAGGACACAAGGAAGAAGCCAAACCAACCAAACTGTGAAGCTCACTTAGCAGGTAGTAGCTGCCTTCGACAGACAAGTGGGGGATTTCTTCTACTACCTAGAAGCAATCCATCTCAAGACGTAAAGGGGAAAAAAATAAAATCAAATTTCAGCATTTTCTCAAGGTGATTGGTACCAAGGAAATGCTGGAACACTGTAGCAGATTCTTCCCACTCATTTCCCCACCATCTAGTCTCATCTTAATTTTTTTAGGCTGAATAAAAAGCAGCAGCTATGTGGTCAGACAGAATATATTCCTTACCTCTGCAAATTTTCGGCGGTGACCCCAAAGAATGGATCTAAGCAACTTCCAAAAACAGTGATGTCAAACAAATCATTAGTGTCAGCAATCTTAAGGGACAATCTATATCTGTAGCTTGTATTTTTAGCTTCACCTGTGCAGCCACATTTTAGACAATTAAACCTGACAAAAGACAGTAAAAAGATAAAAAAGATTGAATACATGAACTTCTGTGAATACATGAACTTACCTGCTGAGATAAGAACTTATCTGCAGTATTACTACTATAATGCATCAAATATTCCATCAAAAACTGTAAGATTTTTTTCTTATTCTGTACTTTTTGAGGCATTAATCTTACGAAGGGCTCAGAGCAAGGTGTCTGTATCATGACAGAATGCCTCTGGTTTCTTTCACTAATGTATTAAATACTACCCTCTCGTGAAACTGGAGAGTCAGTGAGCTTTGAGTGACTGTTGGGATGTAATTTTTAATTCCCTGCACTCCTCCCACTTTTCAAGTTTCATTTTGTTTCGGGATTTTTCATCCTGCAGCATTAGTATAAAGACCTAGGTTTAAAAAAAATCATCAGGACACAGCAGTTACCTTCTATTTCAGCATTTGCAACAACAGATACCCCTGCTTTACCAAGTCAGCTCCTTTCACTTAGTGCTGACATTCATTGATTTACTTCACCCAACAGTGTAATCAGAAAGAAAAGCTCACACATTTCTGGACACACAGTCAGTGGAAGAGTCATACAGGACTACCTGATGTGTTGCACATACAGAATGAGATGAAAAAAAATCAAATCGGAATTTCATTTAAAGGGGTTTTCAGTCAATGCTTTCCAGCTTAAGAACAGCATGGAGAAACTGGACAGACTGCAGGAGATGCACCTGGAAGCATTAACACACATCATTTATTGTGCTAAACTGTCCTTTGATATTGCACGGCACTGAGTGCAATAGAATTCTCAGTCCACAGTGATCTCCAAGCTGCTACTGGAATACAAAGCGATTCAAACAGTGATAAGCAACACCAATATCTGAAATCAGCACTCATTTCCAACAGCTGGATTTTCACCAATTTGCTTCAACTTGTGTTCACCTAACAGAGATTCCCAAGTTAATGGAAAACATTTAAAGATTCCCAAATCTGGACATACCTCCTAGAATCCAGTATCAGCTTAGATAAGCAGTTTTGACAGGCAGGATAGATGAAGCAGGAATTCTGGATGGAAATCACAGAGGCAGCCAAAAGTCCCTTCACACTATTCATGTTTTCACAGCATCACCTGAAACGAGTAAGTTGAAATGATTTGAAGAGTTCTCATTTTATGAGATGTTAATATTAAGTGCTTTCAGTTGGGTTGCTTGAACACTTTGAAAAGCAGCCCTCAGGAAACAATGACCACTGTTTGAATAGTAACTCGATCAAGGTAACATTACCCTTAATTAACTATTTAAAAAGAGAAAAAAAAAGGATGAAGTTATGTAATGAGAAGGAAGCGTTCATGGTGTTGCACACTACTGTAGACACATCATACAAATTCTCATTTGTATGTAGGCAATCTTTAGTCTAACTAACCTTGAATGCAGCACTACAGCAAATCACTTCCTGATTTTTTTTCCTTAATTTAGAGTGAAATCACAACATGGGGTTAAAACCTGAAATGATTCTACACTTGTGAGTCTCCAAATTGGTTTTCAAACCAGAACTAGAGAAACAAAGCTTACAGGTTTTTTTACCTGCACTTTTAAAAGACGTTAGGAAAAAAAAAAAACAAAAAAAAAAACAAAAAAAAAACCAAAAAACGCAGCCCAGAAAGCGGAAAACACTGCAAATATTCCATTGAAATACGGGGGATATAACGCAGCGTGTTCTGGCAAGGGCAAAGAGACTCAAGATCTATAGCTCTATTCCTCTTCGGAAGAAACACAGAACTCGTTGTCCGGACACAAGAGGACAGTACAAACAGGTCTGTTTTACTTTAATTGTTTTTGTAATAAACAAACCCCCCCACACCGCAGCGCCCGGCCGGGGAACCACGAGCCCTCCAGGCGCTCCCGCGGCGCTCCCCGCCTCCCGGCAGCGCGGCTCTGCCCGCGGCTCCCGCCGGTGCCTGGCGCCCTCCAGCGATCCTGCCGCCTCGCTCCCTCCCCGCGGAAAAGCAAAGCACGACTCATTAACACGTCTCACACCCAGTTTTCACCCCCGAGCCTCCCCGCACTCACCGAGGGGCGGGCCGGGCCATCCCCGCTGGCGGGGCCGGGGCTGCGCTCGCTGCCCCCCCGCTCGCCCCGGCACTCACGGCAGCGCAGAAGGGCGGAAGTGCGGGCTGCTGCGGGCCTCCGGTGGGGGCGGGACGAGGCGGCGCTCAGCCAATCGCGACTCAGCGCGGCGGCAGGACGGCCCGGCTCGCCCAATCGCAACGCACGGAGGGGTCAGTGCGGCGCCACAGGGCGCGCAGCGCCGAGGTGGGCGGATCACGTGCTCCGCGCAGCCAATCGCTGTCCCCTCGCGGGGCGCCGCGCGCCCGAAACACCTGTTGAAGTGGCCTGAGCCAACCGCGAACGGGCGCGCGAGCTCATCCCCGACGGGCCAGCCAATCGGAAGGCTCCGCTGCTCAGTGCCCGCCCCTGCACGTGCCGGGCCGGCCCCGCCCCGCGCCGGGTCCCGTTCGGGGCAGCCCCGGGCGGGAGCGGGGCCGGGATAAAGAGCTGATCCTTCTCCTTCTCCCCCTCCTTCTTCCCATTCTGCCCGCGGCGATGCTGCGGCTCCTTCTGGTTCTCTCGCTCCTCGGCGCGGCCGGCGCCCTGCCCGCCCCTACCCGCCTCCTCAGGAGCGCCGCGCCGGCAGCTGGACCGTACCTGACGCGCTACCTGAGCCAGCAGGTACCTGGGAGCTGGGGGTGCGCGGGAGGGGGGTTTCGTGGGCATGCGGATGGCCTTGTCCACTGTCACTAAGCCTCACTTGAGCCACAGGCGGGACAGGACTATCCGCAGGTTTCTGAATGTATTGGAACACTCCGTTACTAATTACTTATAAAAAAACCACTCAATCCTCAATCCCTTTGATAAACTGCGCCAAGCCTTGAATATTCCATTTAAAAGCGCAGCTATTTAAAGCGTTAGGTAGTCTGCTATCTGATGTGTCTGTACAGCGTATCCTGACAGCGGGGTCCGTATTGCAGCACATCCTGCACAGCACGTCGGCAGCGAGGGGCCGGGGACCGTGGCTGTGCCCTGGTGGTGTTTGCAAACATCAGCTGTGTGATTTGTTTTGTTTGCTTTATCACAGAATGGTTCGGGCTGGAAGGGACCTTAAAGACTGTGTAGTTCTAAGCCTTCCCCCAACCCTGGGCAGGGACAGCTTTCACTAGATGAAATATGGAAGAGATTTCTGTTCCTAACCTGAGCTTTGTCATCCCATCTGCTCTCACGATTTGGTCGCAATATCCATAGCGTGTGGACAGAACAGAGGGCTCTGCAACGGTGGCTTTAAGTGTTGGTGTGGTTTCCTTGGGTAAGATTGAAGTCCTGCTTGTTCATAGGTTTTCACAAAAACAGTCAGCAGATCCTTTGACGTGTTGAGGAAGATCTGCCTTGTCACCTCTGCTGTACCTGATTTTCACAGGAGGGAGAGCTGGGATGGAGGTGTTTCGTTCATAGGCATAGAATCATTTAGGTTGGAGAAAACCTCTAAGATGAAGTCCAACTGTTAACCCAGCACTGCCAAATTCACCACTAACCAGGTCTCCAAGTGCCACGTCTACACTCTTTTAAACACCTCCAGGGTTGTTGATTCAACCACTTCCCTGTACACCCTGTTCTAATGCTTGATAACTGTGTCAGTGAATAATTTTTTGTTAATATCTTATGTAAACCTCTGCTGGTGCAACTTGTGGCTGGGCATCTTGGGTGGTATGTGGATTGAATATCTCCTATTTCAGCTTTGTAGAAGGTGAACTTACGATGGAGTGAGCAAGACAGGAAGAGAGAATAGACATGAAGAAAACAGAGAACCCTTTTAAGGTTATCCTGAAAAGCTATGGAATAATTTTAGAGTCAAGGTCCCTGTTATTTGAGGTGAGAGATAGATTGGGAACAATATTAGTGAGAAATCCATCTTTTGAGGTTATAACCTTCTGCAGACAGTGTTACTGGTTTGGGAATGCTCCTGTTGCAGTGATCTCCCTGCATAAATCATAGAATTCCTGTGTCTTGAAAATATCTCTGTCTAATGCTCTTTCGGTAGTGATTTGAGATTTGTGTCCCTCAATTAACTCCTCTAAAGCCCTGAATCTTATTTTTGTAAAATACTGCAGATACCTTCCGCAGTGTGTGGTCAGCGTTGGCCAGGACATCAATCCTGCGGTGGTGGTGTAACTCTGATTGTTCAGGCACACCGGTTGTTACACATTGTTATCATAGTATCAGTGATACTAATTCTGTGCCGTGGTCTGAACCGCCCTTTGTCACCATGCTGTGACACCTCTGTCCTCATCTCCTCCCTGGCTTGTGGTGTCACCTGGTTTTTCTCCTCAGCTCTCAGCAGAGACAGCCTGTGTGCCTTCCAGTTGCCAGCAAAGTGGCAGAGCTGCTGTGTAGCTGAGATATGTGGATTTTGGGATGTAGATAGGTGTTTAGAGAAGGGAGAAAAGTGCCACACTACCATCGTGTTGTAAAGTTGATGCCGTACACTGTTCCCTTCAGTCTCTTCCTTGTTCTCTTCCTCTCATGCTTCAAGCAAAATTGTGTCGGCTGAGAGTGGCTGCTGTGGGAAAGAGGGAGCCTGTGTACAGACCTTGACATCCTTGTTGTCCTTGTCCAAAGACTTACTAGTATTGTTGAACAGGGTGGGAGATGTGTGTATGTTAATGTATTTTTCATATTCAGCAAAGGTTTGATTGCTGCTGCCTGGCACTTGGAAGATACAGGGGTGGCATGAGAGATCTGATCACACGGGGTGTAAGACTGCTCTTTAACAGTAAGATAGTGTGTAGAACTGATAGGCATTCAGCCCTTATGAAACATGCACTGAGAGCTGCTGTCTGGGAATCTGTAATTACATTGTTATTCTGTAGTGGAACATAAATACTGTGATTAACGTGTTAAATAGGGGTGGTGATACTTTGCCATCTCTCAGGATTGTTGAAGTTTAATTATTTACATTATATTTACTTAGAGCTCATGAATGAATCATCTGCTTGTGTTCCATGCTGCTGAGTCTTTCTTCTTAGCTAAGGATCCTGTTTTGATTCTTGTTTCTCTCTTTGATGGTTATCATCATAACTTGAAATAATTTGTATATAGCCATCCAATACAAAAAATACTTTATAATATAGCAAAATGTTATGCTCGCAAAGGAAACATTTTTTATACATATTTCTATTAAAAAATATATTTAGAGTCTTTAAATATTTTATATTTCTACAAAAGAAAATGTTAAAACTCTAAACAGATTCTGTGCATGAATTGTGTTGCTTAAAAAGTTACTTCTTGTGCACTGTGTACAATTTAATGATGTTGCACATCGGAGAACTGAGGCTGAGAATTTTCATGTGCATTTCCAACCTCTAAATGGAGCCTCTTGGCATGAAGGGCTATAGACCTGTAGCATTGCTTGAGGGTCAGCTTTTACTGAGAATCAATGATATTTAAGTCTGCTTTTATAAAAATGGAGAAATAACATGGTCAGAATTCAGCTCAATGCTGATTTGTATTGAACTTCCTCCTGTTTACAGTTTTAAGTGTCAGACATCCCTGATGATGGGGCTAAAGTCTAGAATATTGAGAAATAGGTCAAGCAATGCCTCTGTCAGTGTGACTAGTGCCTTTGCTTGCTTGCTGGCCTCTGCCCTTAACAACCCTTATCAGTAGATGGCCCTTGAAGCAGAAACTCTGCAATCACCCTCATCTCTACATCAACAAATTGTATATATATTGGGGACGTTAATATCGGTCTCTTTTTCAGTGCTGATGTACTAGTGTGACTTCTGCAGGCAAAGTCTCTTCTCACTTCCTCTTTGGTATTTTGCTTGCTTGCTAAAAGATTGCTTGTGATTTGTGTGTTAAATTAATCCATCCAAAACTGAACTTTACAGAGAGTGTAGGATGTATAGAGCTGCAGAAAGACCACTACTATCTGGGCGGTTTCTTTGTAAGCAACTGTGTCTGTGACCGTGGTTCAAATTAATTGGAAGGATTTAGTGAGGCATCCAAGAGCCATCTACTTCTCTTTACCCAAGTAGAAATAATCTTAGACTATACTGGGGAGGGTCTTGAGTCAGGCAGCTGCTCTGACCACTGGGTGGCCTTGTTTTGTACTTCTGTATTCCTGTCTTTAGCCCAAATACCGGTGTTACAAAAACCATAGCCTGAGAGCTTGTGGTCGTTTATGTGCGGTACTGCTGAGAATGAAGCCTTAAATTTCCTGGTATTTGAAGGCTTCTCAGTGATCAACTGTCATCTTAGAAAAGAGAATGGATGAGGTATCTCTTCACTCAGTTTGATAATTGATGGCTGCATGAGCCTTAACATGCTCTTGGACCCTTCACCCCAATCACACTTTGTAAGCACACACTTTGCTTTGTGAACTGCTATGAATTTGTCTAAGAACCAGTGTAACAAGTGCAAATTAATTTTTGTTCAGCAGCTTAATAAGCCTGGTCCTTCAATCAGATTGAACTAATGCATGTCAGTTGTGTCATCCTTTCCAAAGGAAGAGTTCTGACTGCATTTGATAACCTCCTATGTTTCACACCTATATCAGTATTTCATAGCTTAGTCAATTCACATGCAAGTCTTTGTGCTCTGAAATGCGTCTACTCTTCATGTTGTGTAGCTTCATAAAAGGAGGCTATGTTGAAGCTTCAAAGTAGTGAAGTTAAAAAAGTAACTGGCTGTATCAGGAGCCTTAATACCCTATTTTGTGTTACAGACTGGAGTTCTGAAGCATAGAAAATGAAAGCTTTGATTGAAAATGTGAAAATCAGAACACAAGTTTTAAGCCAGAAAAGAATTTGAGGACTACAAAGTGGAAGGGAAGATACATTTTTTTCAGACATGATTCTTTCTATTTTACAGAGAGGACCAATTAGAAGGAAATGCATGAATAAAAGAATTTTTCTGCTCTGACTAGAAATCAGTACTACTATCAAAAACCAATTTGAATTCAGGCAGGTTACTTCATGAATGTGCTCAGTAAAGAAAATGTGGTGACTTTATATGACAGTGTTGTCTTAATTTATCAAATTTATCAAAACTAAGGGTACAGTTTTGCTCTTAAAATAATGTTCCATCTCTTGTACTTACAAGAAGCAAGTTTACAGTTGTGGAACAACATATCCTTCATCCAATTCAGCATTTTTCAGTATTTGAAATTTTCACTGTTGTTGGTAAAAGTGTCACTAAAAATGTGTATACAACAGTTATATATAAATGGTTTTAAAGTTAAGGGAGTAGATTTCAACCATGGGTCTAAAACTTACTTAAAAAGTTATTGAATTGGATTGAGGTTATCATTTTTAATTGTGGTTAGCAGCTTTTTTAGCATCTTCTTGTGACCCAGGTTGGTGTCTCAGAATAGTAACAGATGTCGGGAATGGTTAAGATGGGTTTGTTTTTCATGCCTGGCACCATAATACAATAGCACTTTTGACTTCTGGTGAAGGAAAAAACAAAGTGCTTTTTACAGAGCCCCTTGATACCAATTAAAAGTTATGCCGGTGTTTAGAGAAGAAGTGATGCTGATGTTTGTCTCTGAGGTGAATTACTTGGAATATATGTTTTAATCATCAAGTAGTACAGGAGTACTTGGCAGCTCTTACTCTATGATTTCATAGCGTGATTTAAGACAGGAGCTGTAAGCTATAAACCAGGTCCATAAGCAGAAACAATAGCTCTTATTCAGTGGACAGGAAAACAGGGAAGTACTTGTTAAAGCTTGTCAGTGAATTTTTATTTTTATGCACTGCTTATCTGTGGGGTCACAATGCAGACATCAGCTTCTCAAATTAAGCAGGAAACAATTTCCTCACTACTTTCAGCCTCTTCCTTCAAGTGAGCAGTTAATACTAGTGACTACAAAAAACATCAGGGATCACTACTCTCCCTCTGAAATTGAGCATTTCTTATCTCAGTAGCTTTAATCATTAAAAGCTGTAATAGTCTACTGAAAGATTTCTTGTAGACTGTCTAGATTAAAGAACAAAACAGTAAGCAGAAGTGCATATGACTGAAGAGCAAGCTGTTTACAAGCCAGATGTGCATGAGAACTCCTGTTAACTTCATTGAATTTGATTTGTGCCGCGAGCTTCCAGAAGTTGAAGTAAAGTCTTAGGAGCTGATTTTTTTTTTTTTTTTTGAGGAGGAGGGGACTGAGTGGGGCCATATGGAGCAAAATGAAGTAAAATGTATAATGAAGGAAATATATGAATGAAGAAAACTTGATGCTAATGAATTCTGTATCTATTTCTTCATCTGACTTTGAGGAGATCAAGACCAGCCATCAGCACAAAAAATTGTGGTATACCACACAGATAATTTGTAGCTCTATGCCAGGTTGGTGAGGGACCAGGTGTCATACTTGATTATTTCATTTTCAGCCTTCAAAAACGGAAGAAATAGCTTGATGTATTCCATTCATTCTGGAATATTTTGATTTTATATCTAAAGTAGTGAAACTTGTAAGAAATCTAAGGGGGTAAACCAGGCTGTACTTGGTTATCTTACTTGGTTATCTTATTCTGTGAAAATGGTTAATTTCTTTGTTTTCCAGGCATGTGAATTCAGAGAATTAAATATAGACAGAAGAATGGGAATTGCCTTTCTTTTAAGCACAGTCAGTAGACACTCCTTGCCTGTGTCGTAGGGAGACAATTTTCTTATTTATTTTAAATTTTTAGTTGCTGTCTCCTGTGCCTTAGTTCAGCTCTAGCACACATGTAGTATTTTCAGTACTCAGTGCTGTTATAGTGCTGCTGCCAGTGGCATTAGTGGCCAGTTGTGCTGTGGTGTGGTTGGTGTTCTCTAAATGAACATAGTGATAGTTGTGGGCTGTTGTTTCTAACTTCAAGTTGACGTGACAGCTTTTTCCATTATTCACTCCTACAGCGAAGATACAGAGTTTATGTACAAATTCACCCTTGTGTCAGGCTTAGAGCCAGAGTGATTATGTGAAGATTATCTGGAAAAGGTGTTTGTAGTGAAAAATTTGAGAAGTGTCTCTTTCCTGAAGAGAAGAGTGTTCACTGAAAATCCTATCTCCATGGCATAGGAGGGAGCTATGATACTGTGTGATATCTTCCCCCTCTGACTGCTGATACAGACATGCTTTGGTGGTGCATCTGTTTTCATTCCTAGTTCATTTATACTGCTTCCAAAGGGAATAAGTTTTTCTGGCATTGTTAAGTAAAAAACCTTTTAAAAAAGCATCCACAAAGGGACTTAGTGTGGAAACCACCCCCCTCCGCCCCCCTAAAAACAAACTGACCGACAATTAGTCAGAGGTAGGTTTAGATGGTAGTTTCCATTCAGGAACTTCCTTTCAAGACAACGGGAACAGAAAGTGATGGGCATCAGGCCCTTTGACTTTGGCTGGGATCCAAGTCCTGCTAGAGTGAACTAGAGGAAGTGGGTGAAAGCAAAACTAGCATGAACAAAACATTTGATGTGTGCCTGAAAGCAACAGCTTGCTTTGCCCTGCTGTGTGACTCCCTGAAAACGAAGTCTTCCACAAAAGCTGTTCAGAGCCTCATGCTGCTCTGGAAGTGCTGGCTTTTCTGTAGTGCTTCCTACACAGTGATAAATGGCTGGCCACCTACAAGTGTGCAGTTTTCAGTCCTGCGACTCACTGCTAGTGGGGAGGTGAATGTAGGGTTCCCTAGACTCCTAAGCAGGGACTTCTACAAGATAATGTTCTACAAGATAATGTAAAATGGCTTTTAGCAATGTCCATAGAGTTCTTCAGAGCCTGTTCTGAACAGGGTAGTTAATAACGAAATGCTCACATTTTTTAAGTGGAAAAAGGAAAATAGAAATGGAAATGGAAATAAAAAAAGCCTTTGGGATAAAAATCTGAGTGCTTCTGTTTAGATGAGAACTGTTGCTTTGCTATGAGAAGAAAAGCACCTGTGGTCTAACTTGATTTTAGGTGCTAACTGCACTGGTATGAAGACCTTTCATTTATCCACGTTTGCTAGAGCTTTTCAGCCTCTGGAGAACTTTTGTAATAGTTATGACAATAGCCCTGGATGTTTCTGTTGTAAAGTAGAGCAATTTCTCTGTAGAAAAACTTTTCACTTGTGAGGAGCTGTGGATGTTATTTCCCTGAATACTGCTGATTTCCTCATCATCCTGTCTACCAACATCTCACAGCCCTGTAAGCAGAAGTTGTTCTTCAGTGTTCAGATATGTTGCAAGCTTGCCAAAGCAGCAGTTGCTATGCGGTATTTTTGCTGTTGCATCATGGCTGTGTGAGTAATTGTTGCTTTGATGCTTTGTTTTCTGAAATTTTTTCCCCCCTCCTCATCTTGATGCTCATCAGAATTGGTAGCTTTTAAATACATGATCCACGGTGGCACGTGTAAAATACATAGCGTTTTAATACTGACAAATTGCCATCTTTGCACTGAGCTTTTGTAATTTTGTCTGTGCTTTGCCTAATTAGAAGACTACCTGGATGGATGACAGGACAGGTTCCCTGTTTCCTTTCACTGTCTGTCTCCTCTTCCTTGGATCCTCTGTCTTGCTGTAGGACTAACTGTAGAACAAAAAATACAAATAATAGTAGTTGAACTAAGGTGGGGAGAATGATAGAGTAAATTTACTTGTAGTTATGAAAACTTGGGAAGTGAAACAATTGCAGCCTGAAATAAACCTTTTAAAAATATTTGACAAAGTAGAAAGTAGCCCCTTTTGGGGTAGGGATACAGGAGTTTTAAATATTTAATTTGACTAAATAAAAATATTATCTTTAATCTGAAATGTTTTTATTCCCCATGTCTTTGTTAAAAAAAAAAAGGGATCGAGGAAGCCTTTCAAATGAAAACTGTGTTGATAGAGAAGATGAAACTTTGTAAAGTCTTTTGTTTAAACAATTAGTCCTCCTCAGAACTTGAGGACACTCCTAGCAAAACTGGAATGTTTTAATGCTGCTTAATCTGTGACATATTGAAGCTTCATGTCCAGTTTTTTCCTCTCCTCTGAAGTTAATCCTCCAAATGTGATGGATTTGTAATTCAATCTGGAAGGCACATGGAAAAAATTAGTGGCCTTTGCGTGTTAGGGGTCTGAGAGATCTTGCACAAGGGTAACTTTGTTCTTGCTCGTGTGTTTTTCAGCCTTGCAAATTATTGCGCCTTGGGTAATACAGCTCTGACCTGGTTGTTCCCTATGCCTTGCCCCATCGCATATCCCATGGGAGAATTTCACCAGGATAATAATGCCCTGAGTGGAAGCATCAATGGTGTGAACATTTGGAGTGTTTATTGCCATAATAGTTTGTTACAGATTCATGTAGCTGAATGGTGGATCTGAGCAGCACAAGCCCCTCCACTGCTTGGAGAAGAACCAGGGAAATGTGTGGTTAGGGAGTAACCTAAAGTAGTGAAGTTAGGGAGTATCTACTAGAGTAGTAAAGCTGATTGAAGAGATTCCTGACACCTTCTGCCTCAGTCACCCACCCATTCTCCCTCTTGTGCTGGAGCTCTGTGACTCTCAAGTCTGGGACAGAAAATGCTGGGATGGCCTGTGGGGCCTGTCCTTTCAGCTGGAGGAGTTTTAACAGGGAATAGCATCCTCACTGTGACTGCTGGCGGATTTTACATCTAAGTAATTGAAGCCTAAATTTGTTTATGGACTTCATTTTTACATGGTAAGCAGAATCTGGAGATTCAATTGCAGCACAAACCTACTAATGGTTTGTGGAAGTTGAAACCAATTTGTTTATGTTCTCATTAGCTGCTCAGGTTTCCGACATAAAAATAACCTTTTATGTACTGTTTGTTTCTAACAAGGGCTGACCCAAATACCCTGGGGCTTTCCTACAGCATATCCTGTAGCTGTTTAAATGTTCTTTGGTCTTTTCTAGTCCCTGTCCAAACTGTGTGACTCAGGGCAGGGGTAGAGTTCCTGTTGGAGGCTTTCCTTGTCAGTGTGTTTTAATCACCAAAGAGATAAATGAGTACTAAAAACCAGACTACCTTAAACAGCATCCCAAGAGCAGGTGATGTGATTTCTGCAGCATAAGAGAACCTTAAGTAAGACACATGAAGTGTAAAATCACAGACTCATTTATGTTGGAAAAGACCTTTAAGAACATCAAGTCCAAACGTAAACATAACACTGCCAAGTTCATCACTAAACCATATGTCTAGTCAAAGGCCAGTGTGTTCTCAAGGACAGTGTTGGACTGATAGACATCCTTCTATTACAAGGATTCTAAGCCTGCATTTGCTTTGAGGGACATATTTGGCTGAAAGCTGATTCCAGTCATGGAAAACTTGGTAACAGTTGCTCTAGACCATCTCGATATTTGAATAGTAGTTGGAAATAATAGGCAAAAAGCATATGTATTGTTGCCTCTATGTTTTGGTAAATGTGACAGATTAACAAATAAATCTGGTAAGCAAAACCTCTGAACTATGGGGCACGTGGAAAGTGACAGTGACATAAAGTCAGTCTTGGCTTGGATGAGTGTACTCTTTGCTGGGTAGAAAATTGTCTGGATCACTAAGCCCAGAGAGTGGTGGTGAATGGAGGTAAATCCAGATGCTGGCCAGTTCCAAGTGGTGTTCCCCAGAGCTCAGCACTGGGGCCAGTCCTGTTTAATATCTTTATCAATGATCTTGATGATGGGATTGAGGGCACCCTCAGTCAGTTTGCACATCACACGAAGTTGGCTGAGAGTGTTGATCTGCTGGAGGGAAGGAAGGCTCTGCAGAGGATCTGAGGCCAATTGTATGAAGTCCAACAAGGCAGAATGCCAGGTACACTCGGGTCACAATAACCCCATACATCGGTACAGGCTTGGGGAAGAATGGCTGGAAAGCTGCCCAGGGTAAAAGGACTTGGGAGGGTTGGTCAGCAACAGCTGAACATGAGCCAGCAGTGTGCCCAGGTGGCCAAGAAGGCCTAGTGACATCCTGACTTGTATCAGCAATAGTGTGGCAAGAGGACCAGGGTGGTGATCATCCACCTGTACTCAGCACTGGTGAGTCTGCTTGTCGAGTCCTGTGTTCAGTTCTGGGCCCCTCAGTAAAAGAAAGACATTGAGGTGCTGGAGCATGTTCAGAGAAAGGAGATGGAACTGGTGAAGAGTCTGGAACACAAATCCTATGAGGAGCAATTGAGGAAGCTGGGCTTATTTAGCTTAGAGAAAAGGAGACTCTTGAATATGATATTATGCAAAGATGACAAGGCAATCCCTGTCCTCATGAACTTAAAATTTGTATGGAGGAACCAAAGATTATAAGAGAAAACAAAATTAATAGGGCCAGCTGACTGAACTGTAGTCTCACAGCCTGACAGGAGTAAAAGCAGGAATCAAAACACATCAGTGAAATCCCAAGGAGGTTAGGGCTCACACTGCTATTCATGCAGGAGGATATCCTCAGACTATCCTGTATTTTCCTGTCCCCAGGAAATAATTCAGACAGGATGAGCACTCAAAACAACTCCATGAACATGTGGAGAGTGAAGCATTAGTCTTAAAATCCCCTGGCTTCTCACCAATAAAACAACTGGCTTGATTTCACATGGAATATCCAATTTGGGAAAATAAAGCTATCACAAAGAGAATTGAAATTCAACGCATGACAGAAAGGCTTTCAGGTGCTCACAGTCTTGCCAGAAACTCAAAAGCATAAAACCATCAGGTGCTGATTTACCATCTCAGATGATATTAAATGCTTTTGGTTAGAAACTGCCCTGTGAATTATAATCTTTTTTGGTAAAGGCTTGGCTTTGCTGCCCTGTCTCTGTAATCACTGATGACCTTAAGGTGCTGCTGAGAAGGAAGTGGGTTTTAGCCCACATGTCCTGTTTTGTCTTTGTACTCTACTCACTGCCATAGTTCCTGAATAGTTCCAGAAGTCCATTAAGCAGGCTAGCATCTGTACAATAACATCTGCTGTGCCTTTTTTGTCTCCTCCTCTGGGGAAATGTGTGGCAGAGTGGCTTGTTCTAATTTAAATGGATTTACAAAACAACAAAAAGCACATTAAAAAAGCCTCACTCTGAGATAAGTCACCTTTGAGAGTTTAACAAAAGCCTATGAGAAGTGTGTACTTATAAGGTAAAGAGATAGAAATGTGCTGTGTATTTCAAACAAAAGACAGCAAGGTGGGCTTTGGCCCTTCCTTCCAGTACGAGTTTGTTCAATAAACCAATCTGGAGAAGGTTCTTTCTCCTAAGCTGAGCTGCACTTCTCTGTAGAAGGTTTCTCTGAGCTAAAGGATCAAAGCTGCAGACTTGAGCCTGCAGTCTGGAGCTCTAAGCGGCCTTATGGGCACAATGACCTGTGCTGCCCACTGCTGTTTGTAATCCAACTCCGGGGCTGCAGTTTCCAGCTGCTGTGCTGTAGGTAGTGGCTGCAGTCTTCCAACAGAGCAGTCTGCCTCTCAAACTGTCTCAAAGATGTGCAGGAAAATACAAGGCTTTCTTAATCAAACAATGTTCACAAAGGTTTTTGTACATGTAACTGAAACTTTGTTGTTCGCTTTCCTATCCTGCCTGCCTCAGCTGAGGAGAGTTTCTCTTAAGTGTATTAATAATTTACCATTTTCAGTGCTTCTTTTTCTAATTTTATCCTTCCTTTTGTTAATATCAGAATGACTGTTTCTGTGTCAGTAGATCATATTTTCATTTGTAAAACATTGCTGTTGCATCACAGGTGATGACTGTGTTCTTACTTCTAGCCAAACTTGCTAGGTAGTTTCTTACATAGAAACTTAAAACTTTGGGCTGAGTAATTGTTTTGGGTTAATCCTAGAGTAGTTTAGTTTTGGAAGGGAACTTTGTATGCCATCTCATCGAACCTGCTACTCAAACCAGGGCCAATTTCAGAGTTGTATTAGGTTGCTCTGGACCTTGTACTGACATCCTGACCATGGCTGTAATTATGAAGATTGTATTTAGAAAAAACATGTATATGCTAATATATAATTACCATTGTTTTAACCAGTAGTTAAGGTATTGTACTAAACCACTTTTTTTCTTTTGCTTTGTGGTCTGTTCTAGCTTAGTCTGGTTGCAAAAGTCATTGTTTTATCTTGCTCATTTTAATTAAGTGTGTGTGGGGAAAAAACCCTTTCTGCTTCAGCTTTGTAATTGAAAACTGACTTAAGGAGGAAAAAAAAATAAGCCAAAAAAACTATTTGTTTGGTTTATGTTGTAGAGTATACTTCACGCAGTTACTGGAGTTTATTTCCTGTTTGTATACCTGTTCGATAAAGAATGGTGAAAGCAAGCCCTTGTTTGAATGAGACCAGCAGCATTGTGTGCAGCCCTGCATCACACTTTGCCTACACGACAGCTCCATCTGCTGTTCCTGAACTACAGCTTTCCTTGCATGTCCAAATCTTTCACTTCACGGTTTGATATTGATTCTTATGCCTCTTCACTCTGACTTGGCACATTTTCACACAGTTTTAACTCTTGTGAGGAGATACTCCTTGGGGACACCTCCACACTGTGATTTTGATGTTCCGGATTCAGAATTTCTTTCAATTTCTTTAAATAATCAGCAGCTGTGATATATTTCTTTCTCTGTCTATTTTACAATCATTTGTTTGGTTTTTTTTTTCTTCTTCTTACTTGTGTTATGTGTCTTACCCTTACAAAGACAAGTTACTACAAGTTATAAAGCTCCATCATCTAGCAATAAAGGAGTTTCTGCTCTTCAGTTGAGTAATAGCTACTTTTTTTTTAATTGTCTGGAGAAGCCTGGAATTGTGATTGTGCTGCCAGGGATCTTACGTGTGTCCATGTTCTGATGTGTTATGTATATGATGAACAGAGGCAGTTTATTGCTGCAGGACTATCAAATTTTTAGAGATTGAGGGAGAATAGGAAAGAATAACATGGCTGATGGCAATGAGGGAGCCTCCAAGGTGTCTCAGAGTCAAGATACAGAAACACGGCACTTTGATCAATGTGGTAACTAAAAAAGAACTTATATACCTGTACTTTTCTTCCTCTTGGTATTGAGAGGCAGACTCACTAGAGCACAGTGCTTTTGGGGTTTGTTTTGGGGAAGTAGATTGACAGATCACATCAGAGGAAAAATGCAGTAAATCATATCTCTAAAAAAAACTAGCCTTAATTTGGGAAAATATATGCATATCAGAGTATCACTATCCTAATTTTCCTGTACCTGTGGAAAGGAACAGTAAGATGGGCTTTAAAATCTGTTCTACACAATACCTTACTGGATAAGCTCAGCCTGGTGCCCAATTTTTTTCCTCTCTGGTTCTTTGGTTTTTGTTGTGGGGTTTTTTTTGTTTGGTTTTTTTTTTTCCCCCCTTTTTTTTTTGTTTGTTTTTGTTTTGTTTTGGTTTTGGTTTTGGTTTGGTTTTGGTTTGGTTTGGTTTTGTTTTGGTAAATTGGTTGTTTTTTGGTTTTGTTTTATTTTTTCCTTTTTGATTGTTTGTTTAGTTTAGTTTCCCCCTTCCACTCTTTCTTTTTTCCTGTTGCATATTAAACTGCCTGCACTGGTACATATCTTTGTAGTCCAGGAAAATTGAATATTTTTTGGGGTGTAGTTTTGTAGTTAGTACTCTGGATTCAGGCAGGAAGGATGCAGAATCAAGTTTTAAAACTAAATGTTTAATTTTAGAAGATTCCATAAAAGGCAAACAGGACACATGAGCCTGTTTTTCCTATCTCTGGCTAGCAGCCTAACCAGAAAATTTGAATAGAATAAGAGACTTCTCCCCTTTACAAACAGATCTTGAACAAAATACTTATTAGTTGCACTTTCTAATAGTGTTGGAGTATATTATACTATACTTTGACTTTTTAGATGTGCCCTTAACTAATCCATCTTTTTAATTGTCCCAAGGTCTTGACCAAAGATTTTTTTAATTTGCTGGCCTTATTCTGCCTTTTTACGTCTAATCACTCTTGATTGTGTTTGATGTAGAAAATGAAACTAAAATTAATAATAACTGTGCAAATGAAAAAGGAGCAGGTGAGTTGTCAGTGTCAAATAAGCCCAGCATATGTTGTCAGCACTTAAGTTCAGTGAAAGAGCCCTTTAATGGTAACATCAGCATGTACTTACAAGTAAGAGTAAATTGTCCCATTGAGGAAAACTGTATAACATACATAAATTACTTTTGTTTGGGTCTGGAAGCAGTCATTGAAGACGCTTACGGGGGGCAAAGACCTTGTCTCGCGTGTTCAGACTGTGCACAGACCTCTGACTGCTCCTGCTGTTGCAGCAGTGAGCTGTGGCACATGGCTTCCCACTTCAGTCCAAGAGGGAGTTAGCTTTGAAAGAATTTAGGAAAGACATTCTGCAGCAGATTGTATATCTGAAATAATTTCATGTGGTCTCTTTAACCCAAAGCAAATGTAAGTACATGGTGTGGAGTAGCTGGATCTCGCAGACTGAGAGTTAGGCTTTCCTGAGCTGTCTGGAGGAGTCTGCCTAGCAGACACCTCACTACAAAGCAGCAAGTGTGATTTGCTGCTTCTCAACATTACTTGGCAGATGTTTCCAAAACAGGGAATGTGAAAGGTTGGTTCCTGGAGCATGTGAGAGGTTTGGCAGAGTTGTGGCTGTAAAGGCAGATGGGTGGGTGAGCCGAGATCCTCAAGCCAGCAGATGTCAGGCTGTTACTGCTGGGAAGAGAAAGAGCTAGGAAAGGAAAAGGTGAATGTGTGCTGGTGGAAGTCAAAATGGGGAAGCTACAGGTCATCTTTATCTGATGAATAAAAGCAGTGATGACCTGCGGTAATTATGTAGCATAGGTCTTCTGGAGTAGTTCTGTGGTTTGGTTTGATTTTTTTTTATATATATTTTATAGCAAAAGCCTGCCCGGGTATTCCAGAATAAGATTATGCCCATGCAGGGAGTTACCTTGTAAAAGAAATTGATAAACTTTCCAGTATGGATGAATGTTTGGAGAAGGGTTAAGGTGGATAGTGAAAAAAAGGTAGTGTGAGTAGAAGTTGAAAAACTGATGTTAGCAACTGAATTTCTAAAGAGGATATAAAGCTAACACTGTGGGGTTTGGGTTAAGGGATATGATGTATAGGCCTGCAATATTTGTAGGGCAATGGAAAGAATTGGGGAGGTTATATGGACTAGTGAAAATTGCAATGAGGAAAAGGAGAAATGTTCCACAAATCTATCTGAAAAATGTGCCAATAGCACAAGAACTACAGAGAATTAGTGTTTTCTAAGATTAAAAAACCCCAAGCAAATAACCCCCCACAAAAAACAAGCAAAAAAACAAACAAAAAAAGCAACTAAAACTCACTTTCTAAAAGAATGTTTTAATTTCATGCTTATGGAGAATGAAATTATCCAAAGGGAGGAGAGAAGGAAGAGGTGGAATTTTAGTTGGTTCTGGATTGATGTTTTTTGGTTGGTTGGTTGGTTTTTTTGAATTTTAGGGGTTTTTCTCTTTTGAGTCCTAAGGCTCAAAACTTTGTGGATTTTTTTTTTTATACAATTTTATTGCATGAGGTACTTTGTGACCTCTCAGCAGATTTGTCCAACTTTCTAAATATATTAGAATGTCTCATTTTAAGTATGATATTATAAAAAGGGCATTTTTTTTATGAATGGCTGAAAATAGCATTTCTCTTTCAGTTTATACACCTGTAATTTTTGCTGTTTTTCTTCATAAAGCAGAAGAATGTTGATGTATAAAGAATATAAATGAATTCAATGTTATTTTTTTAATCTTAGTAAAACTTTTGCCTTTTTTTCGCTTTTCTTCATTTTCTTTCTGCAAAGTGACCGTCAGCACTCTCAGTGGACTCCAGGATCAGTTCTAGCTTTCTGTGCACGTTGTTCCTTGTTCTTACAGATTGATCACTTTGGATTTGATGAAGGTCGTACATTCCAGCAGCGGTATCTAGTAGCAGATCAGCACTGGCAGAAAGACAATGGACCAATACTATTTTATACAGGCAATGAAGGAGACATCACGTGGTTCTGCAACAACACGGTATGTAGAAAATAAATTCCTGAATTACAGTCCTTCCTTCCAGTAATGATTGTCCTGATTGTTATAGGAGGAAGAGGGAGAAGAGCAAGAGCACAGAAAAAGTTTTAGGGAGTTCAGGGTGTTATTTGAAGCCCAAAGAAACCAAAAGGATACACTGTATTAACCTCATTGAGTAGTGAAAAAATTTCTAAAGGAAACACCATTAGGTGCTTTGAGCTAAGAATTCAGAATTTTGGACCAAATTAAACTTATCCTACTTTAGATTCCCCAAGTAAAATGGGAGGTTTTGATGTTTATGTTTTATTAAGAGAAGTGTGAAGTGAAACGAAGGAGGCTGGAAATCAAGGGGCTGGATAATTCTTGTTCTCTGCAATACCTGTGGAAGTTTTTACTTCCCTGGCTGATATAAATGCAGAATGGAGTGTGTGGGTATTTTTCAGCCATTTCAATACAAAGTTCAGTAACACAACAGGAGGTGGTATGTGCTGAGCTCAAGGCCTGCTTACATACTTTGTTCTGTCAGCAGGCAATCTCTGTCTGCCTGTTTCCCTAACTGGTGGTAGCAAGCTGTTATCAATGAGTACCATCAGGTTGTGCTTATTTATTAGTTGAAAACAAGTGTATTGCAATGCTCTAGATTTTTGCTTATTGCCAAACAAGTTTTGTGTTTTCTGTAATGTAGTCCTAACTCAAATGCATGCTTTTCTCCTGTAGACTTTTTTATTTGTTGTGGATGAAGCTCATGTCATAGGCATTCTGTCAGGTTGCTTGTGCATAATCACAAAACAATTCTGCTTAATATTTTGCAGCATTAAAATACACATACTTTTTTTGCATGCATCACCTTCTCTGTGTGGGTATCTGTTTTGTGTGTTTTCTTACTTCAGTGATACTTTAAAACCAAATTGCACTTTCTGATATTTTGATAGTGCCATCTTTCTAATCAAAGATTAAGAATTGCAATACACTAGACTGAAAGTAGCGACTTTTAAACAAGTTGAATCAATTATCTTTAATGTCTCTTTTCATCCAACCAGGGTTTTATGTGGGATGTGGCTGAAGAACTTAATGCTATGTTGGTGTTTGCTGAACATAGATATTATGGAGAATCTTTACCCTTTGGGAATGAGTCTTTCAGCGTAAGTGTCATCTTTTGTCTTCCTTATAAATGTGTTCTATACAAAAATCATTCTGCGGATTGTAATCCTTGCCAGGGCAATGAATGTTAACTTAAGTAAGATATAAATGTGCTAGAAGAACACAACTATCCTATTTTTGTAACTCTCAATTCCAGGATTTAAAAAAAAAAAAAAATTGATTTATTTTTTTTTTTTAGCGCTTCCGGGGACACTTGGAAAGAATATTTTATTTGTTATCAGGAACAGATTTAAACCTCTACAGGTGCTGTGGGGAATAGAAAGAATGCTGCTGGAAGTTACTTGTGCTTTATATACCCTGCTTTCTTTCCTCTCAGGATTCCAAGCATCTGAATTACCTGACATCAGAACAAGCTCTGGCAGACTTCGCAGTACTAGTTGACTACTTAAAGACGACTATTGCAGGAGCCCGTCACAGTCCAGTCATAGCTGTAGGAGGATCTTATGGAGGAATGCTTGCAGCATGGTTTAGGATGAAATATCCCCACGTGGTAGTTGGGTGAGTGTACTCATCCTGCTTAAACAGAGCAGGCATTTGTTACTTCCATGCTATAAACATTACAGCTCTGGGAGAAGTACCATAATTCAAGTTGGCTTCAATTTTTCACTACTGGGAGTAGGAATCATGTTCCTTTGAATTTGGGAAGAGACACATTTGCCTAATAAAGGCAACTGTAGGTCAGCAGGTACTGGATGGTGTATATTTTCAGAGCTATATGTTAGATGGAAACAGCCAATGAACACTGACTTGGCACCTAATTTTTTTTTTTAGCATCTCCAGACTTTAGGCAGCTCTTTAATCTTTCAGTGCCCTAGTTACCCTCTTGGAAACAAGAATAATAATTCCCCAACCTTTTTTCTGCAAGAGGTGGACAGTGGCTCTCTTCATTTGAGTTTACACAATGTCTAGTGAGAAAGACCTAGTTGCTAGATGAGAATGAAAAAAAAAGTAATCAAGTGTGAACTTCTACTTCTTGTATTTCCTGATATCTTTGTACTAGTGTCCAAGACTTGTATTCTTCACAGCCTCTTCATACAGACCTATGGAATAGTTTTGCCACATTATGGTTAGTTCACCTAGAGGGCAGTGTTCACATGCTACTTAGACAGTGGTGTGGGGAGGGTATCGACCAGAGGATGGAATTTCACTTTGCAGGAGTTCAAGATCTTTTTATGTCTCTTTGCAGAGCCCTGGCAGCCTCCGCCCCAATCTGGCAGTTTGATGATTTGGTTCCTTGTGGCGCTTTTTACAGCATAGTGACCAGTGATTTCAAAAAGAGTGGGACAGGCTGCTCAGAAAGCATCCGGAATTCGTGGAATGCTATTAACCACCTTGCCTCAACAGGTAATACCTCAGCAATACTTTTTTCAAAGAATGGTAACGTTCAGGATTGTGTTATGACTTTCACCTGTGTACGTATGGTGTTTTTTGAAACTATACGCCTGCTACGGAAAACTGCCAAGTGAATTTAGCAGATTTTTTTAAAATGCCTGTTTTTTTTGTATCACAAGCTTCTTTCAGACCTGGTGGGATGCAGAATCCAGGTCCAAACATCCCTAAGGTCAGACAAAAGAAGACTTCAGAACCTCAAGGCTCGTATTCCTTTCTGACAAAATAGGCCAGACAGTCATTACTAGAAAAAAAGTTTTTTTACTAACTGAGGCACTCAGGTAAAGAAAATGACTGCAATCCTTATGTACTCAGTGATAGACACTGATAGGGACCCAGTTGGACTTGAAGATCTTGAGGATCTCTTCCAACTTAAGTGATTCCGTGAGTCTACAACTACCTGAAAGGAGGTTGTAGTGAGGTGCTGACTGCTATTTGATCTGCTCTACTTGTATGTATGTGGAATAATTTCACTAAATTAGTTATGCTAAATGAAAATAATTTTTAGCAGCAGAACAAATTACCTATGTGTTAATATTTAGTGTATTGTACCATTATTTTATCTACTTCTTTTTATTAAAGATGCAGGTTTGCAGTGGCTTTCCAGCACATTTCATTTGTGCAGCCCATTAAAAAATCTGCAGGATGCTGCTGTATTGAAAAATTGGTTGAGTGAAACATGGGTAAACTTGGCTATGGTGAATTATCCTTATAAAGCTGACTTCTTGCAGCCCCTGCCAGCTTGGCCTATACAGGTAATTCAGAACTAATATCTTGTAGAATTGACCATTTGATTTAACTAATTCTTTCCTTCTCTCCTAGCTTGCACCTTTTCCTTTATATTTTTGTTTCTGTAGAACCACCATGACTGGGAAAACACAACCAGGGTAACATCTTGGTGTGCATGAGCTGTAGGACTAATAGGATGTATCAAGAGCCTAGAAGAAGGAAAGTGTCAGGGATGATTGAAAAGCCTCAGCTGTCCTGCAGAGCTGCTCTTGAGTAGCAGAAATGCTGCACAAAAAGCACACGAAATTAGGGATTCTGGTGCCAGGCTTAGCTGACAGAGATTGCAACTGAAGAGAAAGTTTTGAGCCTGTGTCCTTTTTGATGTGAGAAAACTAGTGAGAGAACAATGTGGATGTCCACAAATGTATTCCTTGCGGGGTCACTTCTCAAAGCAGAACCTCTTCACACTTGCAAACCTTCCCTTGTGCAGCTCTGTTTATCCACAGTGCTCTCTCTAAGATTTCCATTTGCTTGGAGTGTTTTTATTTTTTTAAGACCCTGGCTGAATTTCCCTGCATGACTTTGGGTAACTGTGTGAGATAGGTAAGGCAGATAAGATAATTAGTATTTCAGGCTACTAAGCAGCAGTTAATTATAAAACAAAACTTTTCATTTGTGTAAAGCTGCCTGATGGAGGAGAAAGGGACATTCATCTGTCTACGTGGCTGTCTGCAAAGGGCAGTATAAACACTTTAATTCTGCTTTGTTGTCAGTCTGACAGAACATGAGAAACAGGTTCACCTCCACCACTGTCCCTGTTATCTCTGACTAAGGTATAAATCTAAAATAGAAAAAGGCTGCTATTCATCTGGACAATACTAATGTATGGAATCTGAGTTATTTAAGCTGTTCAGATACTCTTTTTTCTGAAACAGAAGCTCTAATATGACTCTGAGGGTGACAAAGGGGCGGAAATGTGGACTAGATGATCTTGGATGTCTTTTTCAACCTTAACAATTCTATGTGTTTGAGTAGCTGGATATATGTGTATGTTGCTTAATCTGTTCTCTGTTGTGAGCTGCCTACATCAAACTGCAGGAAACCCCAATCTGTGCCTGGAGCTTCTTTGTTATACATTTGTATGTGTTATCTTTCATTACAGAGGAGCTAAATACTATTTCTTAAATATAATCTATTTTAAAGTATGGGAAATGGATTGAAAAATTTTGTAAATGAAATATTAAGGTGGCACTGGGGGTTTTTTTTCAATTTTTTAGTCAGGAAATATAAAGTTTCAGGTTCCTGATAGTAGCATGCACTACACAAATGAAATTTGTGTATACTTTTTGTGATAATGCTTAGGATATATCATCACATATAAAGATGTTTTCTGGAATTGCTCTGACTGTACTTGGACAAGAAATTAATATCCTAGCAGGTATCATGTCCTAATATTTAATTCCTCTAGATTTAGATTTCCCCTTCTCTCTTTGTTGCAGGAAGTCTGCAAGTTCTTGAAGGATCCCAGTGTCTCTGACAAATTGTTACTGCAGAATGTTTACCAGGCAGTAAATTTGTATTACAACTACACAGGAGAAGCCTCATGCTTAGATGTGTCTGAGACAGCAACAAAGAGTCTGGGCAAAATGGGTTGGTACTATCAGGTATGCACAGTGGCCTTTCTAAGTTGCAACTCAGTGAGTTTTTTTTGAGCTAGAGCTGGTAAGAGTTGTCAAGTCATTTAGCTGTCAATATATTGTGCCAGATGGATTGATGTACTGATGACAAATGTAGTCACAAACCAAGTGTGATTATAGTGGTGAGGGCAAAACAGAAAAGAGATGCGAGTTTAGGTTTTATTTTTATTATCTAGTTAGTTATTGAGTTTCAGCTCTTCATATAGACTGGATACACTTAGGTGCACAGTTTAGTGCTGGACTTGGCAGTTTTAGGTTTGTGGTTCAACTCAGCCTTAAAGGGTCTTTTCCAATCAAAATTATTCTGTGATAGTTTGATAGTAATTGATAGTAATTACTGATCAAATGCTGTTTGATTTTCTCTTTTTAAATACTCCACTAACAGCTATTGGACAGTCTCCTGGGAATACATCTTATTGACCTGCCCTTTCTTTCAGGCTTGCACTGAGATGGTGATGCCCTTATGCACAGATGGTGTCCATGACATGTTTGAACCTGAGAAATGGGACTTTGATGCATTTTCAGAAGAGTGTTACAGGCTGTGGGGAGTGAGGCCTCGCCCCTCTTGGATTATTTCTATGTATGGAGGAAAAAACATCAGCTCACACAGCAACATCATCTTCAGGTAAGCCCTGTTTCAGCTTATAGTGTAGAGTCTTCCACTAGTTTGAGTTGTCAGTGAAGAGAAACCTGACCTAAGTAGCAAAAGGATCTGTCCAAAGCACTCCAGCTGAATAAATGATGGGAATGCTTTGTGTTGCTACTGAGAGTAAAATGGTCAATCAGCAGTGGCCAAAGAAGCCAACTGTTCTATTACTGCCTCTGTGACTAAAAGAAGAATCTGGATTGGGATTCTGCCAAATATAATCTTCTTCCCATGTGGAATCCTTCTTATCTTGTGGCCAAAATCCAGGTTTCCCATGCTGGTAAATTCTTCTAGCTTTCATGAACCTGTCACTTCCACAGAAAAGGAAAGTCTAAACAAGCTCTAGCCATAACGCAGAATCTCAGTACCAAAATTATTGCTCTGAGTGATAGCGTTGTAGAGGGGCTGGTGTGAGATTCCTTTATCCCTTTGATACAGGAAAGCAACTTGGGGAGTTTCTATTACTGCCAATAGCCCTTTTCTTTTAGTGGTATTTAGGCAAGTTTCAACACAGTTGTATAAGATCCAAATACAAAGACATTTCCATTTTAGTAAGGCATACTGGTAATACAACAGAAGTTTGTTCTGAAACACCTTTGTATGTGGACACAAAGGGAAAGAAATGTTTCAGTCTAGTGCAAAAAACTAAGACTTGCTGCTTGCTCTCTATTCAGCCTTCACTTTCCTTATTTTTAAGATTAAACTCTGCTGTCTTTAAAGGAAGGTTCATGTAGTTGTAATTCTGCTTTGTGGTGATACAGATGAGTGCTATCTATACATCAGGCTCTTATACGGTGGGGAGGTGTTCAGTACACCCATTGAGGCCTGTGCTTCAGGAGCCCTGACTTGCTGTACCGATTGCCCACTGTGGGAATATCCTGGACATATACTCCTCTGTGCTCTGGTTAAAATTGTGCAAGGCCTTATCATAAAAAACCTTGCCGCTTCTATAGAACAAAATCAGAATTAGTCTTTTGGACTTGTTAGATAGGTTTGCATTTTAAAAGTATGAAGTTCTCGCTTGAATTAGGGGTTATTTTCTGGATTGCAGCTCTTAGCATTGGTTTGTTTGGCTCCAAAGGCCTGTTGCTTTCCTCTTTTATGCCTCTTGCTGTTTCTGTCCTAGCAGGATATCTGCTCTGGAGTGAGGAAATTCTACCCTCTTTTGGAAAACTTTTTTAATAAAATAAGCTTGTTGGTTTAACTTAATTTCTGTGGAGTGTTGCTTATTTCCAAGGCCTCACAGCTCTGTACAGAAATCTCCTTTGTAAGTGATAGACAAGCAAACAAATCTAAGTGTTTAAGAATTTATGCCAGCTGAAGGAGCTAGAAATGAGAAAAGCCTGAAAGCAACTAAATGAATGTAGAAGTAGTGTTGTACACACAAAGCTTGTGGATCTCAAGCTGGGATGTTTCTCTTCAAACAAATACATTGTCAACATTGTACATTTTATATAAAAGCCTTTTATCCTCAAGCACTGAAGAGTGTTTTACAAAAAATATCTCGGTGTTTACCTGGGGATGTGGCTCCCTGTGGGGTGAAAAGGACTGTGTTTCAAGTGACAGGCAACTTGCACAACAGTGTAGCCCCTGGGCAGGGTTGGAGGGCTGAGGGATTGCTGTGAGATAGACAGAGCCCTATGTATGCTGTGAAAGAAGTATAGCAATTGAAAACAGGACTAGCATGCTCATATTTTTCATTACTTTGTTGTTTGTTTGTTTTTGCTCTAGTCCTACTTGCCTGGCCACAGCTAGAAAGGGATGGCTGACTTTTTTATTCTTTCTCTTCCTTTACTTCTGTGGTTTACATTGGGAAATTCCTGTCCTGTGAGTTGGGCAACTGAGTACTTAGATGCATGCTTAGTTTTAACACATAAATAATTCATTCTAGTTGGTACCTAATTGTATTATTCTGTAAAAACTGTTAAGACTTACGATTTTGTGGTGAGCCCTCCATCCCCCCTGCTCTCAGCAAGTCTCACTTCCCAAACTGCGTCAGTGCCTCTAGTGCCATCATTTGGCAGAGGACGAAGAGGACGCAGCCAGCAGCTTACAGAGAAGCCGGAGGCAGTGTTGTTTCCTTGTGGCATGCTTAGTTTCCACATGACTAGGACTGAAAGATCCAAGTTCATGTACATCATGGGTCTCTCAGCAACTCGTCTCCCTGTTGCCAAGGTGCTCTGCTGATTCAGGTGACCTTTTAAATCCAATGCATTTGGTTTATTGGGCAGCTCTTTATGCTTTTTGTTTTGCAGATACAAAATATTTCTCTTGTCTGAAGTCATATTTAGAATCACTGGAAGTAAAGAACTACTCAAGATACTTGGGTTGTTTTTCAGTGTAAAACAAGTTCAGACCCCATCAGTTAGTTATTATTTAGTTATTTCTAAAAAACGGGGTTTTTTTACTCATTATTTTTCTGGGTTTATAATACCATTGTGGTATTTCTCTGCATATTTTGCTGCATATCTCTTAATATCCAAGGATATTTTAATTTCTTAGATCCATCTAGAAATATACCCTTGCATACCATAGCCCATCTCTGAAATTTCCTTCTGTGGGCAGGTCCAGTGCTCTGAATGAGGAACAGATCTAGATTTTCATAGTTCCACAAGTATATGGATGTTATTTTCTTTGTGCAGAAAGATGGACCATGTGTGGGAAGAGCACTGCAATAAAGGAAAATAAAATGTAGTAGGGATTATTGGATCAAGTCCAAAGCTAGGAATGAGAGACAGAAAACTCTCCCCAGCTGAGCTATTGACTTGCTCCAGGGACTATTATTTGGAGCCATATCTATAATGCAAGGAATCCTTTTAAATGATTTGGGATGAGGGAGGAGGGGAAGTAAATGGCATTAAATTGTCCTGTTGCAGAGGAAGAGTTATTTTAGACTGTTTTTTGAGAGATTAAAGCTTCATTTTAATATGTTTATTTTTAGAAATAAGTGGACTAATGAACTGTCCAAGCATTTCTTTGCAAAACCAGCAAACTAGCTGAGACAGCAAAATGTAGAACTTCTTGGAAGTTCTGTTCTAAAGGGATCCAGTAGGTTATTTGTTTATGGCAGACTGTGAAGAAGGAAAGTGAAGTGCTTTGATTTGGGAATTTGGAGATGTCTTGTTTACAGGGGAACCTGAACCTTTTATGACAATTACGGGTGGCAGCAGATTTGTCTCCAGAGGCTTTGGCATTGTTGTAGGTTATTATCTGAACTAGCAGATAATTGAGAAGTGCAGCCTAGCTTAAGCTGCTAATAGCTCCATAGCTCTGTCAAGAAGGCTCCTCTCAGCAGAGGGATGGGCACGAGACACTGAGACAGGGCTGAGGTCTGTTTCTGTTGCTGCGTATGCAAAACTAGTTGAAAGTTGGGTGGATATGTTGATGTGAGCTGCAGCTGCAGCGCTGACTGCTGTGCACATGTGTCCTAATGAAATACTCTTTCCTTATAGCAATGGGGACCTGGACCCGTGGTCTGCAGGTGGGGTGACCCAGAACATCACCAATTCCCTTGTGGCCATTGTGATCCCAGATGGAGCCCATCACCTGGACCTACGCAGCCGTAACCCTTTGGACCCCAAATCTGTACAGCAAGCTCGAGCCTTGGAAATCTGCCACATGAAGCGATGGATTGAAGAGGCCAGGCACAGTCACTGAAGTGGTACTGCCACAACTGTGGCTATCATACCTCTCTTGGCTTTGCTGGGAGTAGGGCCAGGCCTTATGATGTGGTTATTTGAGCATTTCCCTCCTGCTTCCTCACCTGCATTGCAGTGCTGACCATTGCTTGTGCCCATGAGAGAAGCAGGCAGCAGAGGGATGGAGAGCATTCTCGGATCATAAACTTCAGTCCAAGTTCATGCCTTGAGCTGAACTTGGAGAGCATTCTCAGATCATAAACTTCAGTCCAAGTTCATGCATTGAGCTGCCTGCTCTGCCTTGCTTTCCTCTTCTGCTCTTCTCAAATGCTGTACTTTACCATGTAGTAATAGGTTCCTGTTCTAGGCTTGAAGCCCTTCTCCTCACTGAGCTGAGTGATTGTTCCAACTGTTGGTATATACAGTGGATTAAATGGCAGTACTGTTGATGAAACTCCTGCTGCCTCCCGTGGGACTGAATTTCAGACATCCTCAGCTGGTAGAGATAATGGGGGAACAGAAATTACATCTTACTGTGATGTTTGGTGGAGAGGCAGGGAAGGCATGGGTAAGCTGGCTGTGCTGTTTGTAAAGAAACTAAACAGCCCTTGCCCTTTGGAATCAGTTCAGGAAAATAAATAAATATATAAATTTTTTTCTCCTTAATTTTCTTGTGGCTTATTAATCAGGTGGCTTTTGTATTCTGTGGTGTACTGAATGGTCAGGGCTGGGCCCAGACTCACTCTGCTGATAACTGGCTGAGCATGCACAATCTGCATCGGGGTTTTATTTTTTCCTTTGCCATTTGTCCTAATGCTGAAAGATCTGTCACTGTGATGATGGTTGCCAAAGAAAACTGAGTATATTTTGTATGTGTGTATATGTGTGTCTCCCCCAGAAACACTTAGCTTTGTAAATCAGAAAGTTTTTGAAGCTATTCTCTTGAAGAGCAAATGTGACACTTGTGCTGGCTAGATCTTATAAAGTGACAAATAATTGGGGCTGTGCCTTGTGTGGGTTCCTCCCTCCCCCCCCATTCTGTGTATTGTTCAAATTCTGCATGATCTGTTTGCTGATGGCTCTTCAATAAAAGCCTTTTTTAAAAAAAATTGTTTGCTGGACAAACTATTGAAAACACAGAATGCAGCTATCCCCTTGGATCAGCCTAAAGCCTGATGCTGAGCTCACCAAGCCAGGTGCACTGGGCTTTCTGTGAGGCTTCCAAACCAGACAAACTGCCCTGATTCATGAGACAGTATATTTGACATTAATAAATGGCTGGGGCAGTCCCCTCATTTTCCAGCTTTGGCTTCATTCACACTGCAGCCCTTCTTCAGAAAGGATTCTTTGCAGTTTAAAGGACGACTCTGGTTTAGAATGACTCAGGCTAGGCTTCATGTCCCCAAACTCTTAAAATTCCATTTCTGTTGAAAAGTTTTCTCAGCTTTGATGATATGCCTGATAGTTGAGTATTTTCCTAAGACACCAGGTGGCCTTTTCTGTTTCCAGTCTCCTCCCATCCTCTGCGAACAAAGCAAGCCCAACACTGAATTTTTATCTTTTCAAACACTCCTGTGTATCTTCTTTCCAATACAACATCTTTTTCCTTATCTTGTGTGAAACATATAATTTATGTTCAGACTCTGCAATCTGAACCTGTCATGCTTTTGAGCAAGGTAATTACTTAGTAAAGCTATAGAGAACAAGACCAGAGAAGAAGCACAGGGGTGAAGGAAGAGCTATGTAGGTTTTGCCTGAAAGCTGTTGGTGATCACTTTTCCAATAGTTCCAGCTTTTACTGTAAATATACTCCAGTCTCTCACTCATGGACTTCATAGTAACATGATGTCCTTGATCTTTTTTTTAAACAAATAAAAATGTTTGGTTTTTTAATTAAGTGCATTACAGTGAAGTTTGTAGAAATACTGTTGTATCTTCTGACATGTTAATTGTTGTTCTGGCTTACTGCAAGCCAAAGAATGAAACTGGTAAGAGTAAATATAAATTTGGGGATCAGAAAGATTTAATTGAGCAAGCAAGAGCCTGGTCCAACTGCTCCCATCGGTTGCTCAGGGTGCTACTCCAAGTGTAAATTTTGGGATAAGCATTTTTGTGGTTGTATGGATAAAGACATGGGGGTGTTCATGCACTGGGCTGTGAACAAATTAACTCTATATTGTTAATTAGCTTGTGTCTGCTCTCTCCCCTGCTGGCGAACTTACTGTCTCAGGAAATAGCTGCTGCTTTGTTTTTTGGAAAACACTTTTTAGTTTCAAGCAGCATAAGTAATTTAAAATTTCATTCCTCTCTTCTTTCTCTTTTCACTTCTTTCATAAAGCTATAAAAGTTACCTTTAGTAAAACTTAAAATAATATGCAATTTTTCAATTTTTAGTTTTGTGAAATGACATTTAAAACAAAAAATAGGTTATGGTGGTTTTGTTTATGTGTGTTTTTTTAAATAATCTTACTATTCCATTCAGTTTCTGTCTGTAAGACTGATTCAGGTGCACTTTGGATCAGGTTCTTACTGCTTGGACCAGCTTATAAATTAGGTGACTTGTTTTTATGTTATCTTTAATTTATCCTACTTTTTATACTTTTTTTCCCATCAAACTGAGTAGTTGAAACTTTAGGTCTTAATTCTCTCAAACATTCAGACTTCATCTTAAAATCCATGTACACATCTCTGAATGCTACCAAGGGACTGTCTCGTGGTTTGGCTACTTCAGCTGAACGTTGGCTCATGGCAAATGGTTGATTTATCTTTCCAGTCATATGATGATGGCCCATATTTCATCTCAGGCTTATGTAAGTCCTTGGCGTGTCAGAAAGTATTGGAATTTAAAACTGTATGTTTCCCACTCACTGGGAAAAATGCAGAAGGAAAAAGAATGAATGCTTTCCCCCAAGCATGAATCTTACTGGTGAACCTGCAGTTTGTGTCAATAAAAATGCATTAGAATAACGGAATGTGGAGTTTCTGGAACTGGATTTTGTTTTGCAAAGACATGGATTTTTATCCTTTGGCAGATTCAGAGTTCTACAAGTGGCATTTTCTTCTGTGCACTTGACTCTGGAGCGTGAGGAAAACTGGTTACAGAAATCAGGAGTGGCAGTCAGGATGACAGGTGGTGAGGCTCTCCTTTGGTAGTTTCTCACTTCAAAGGTTTGGCTGCTGAGGAGGAGCAGGTGTATGAGCTGGTCGTTCTCCATAGGTGACCACAGTGAGTGCAATCAAGCTACCTACAATGGGGAAAAGTACATTTTCACTTTGAAAGCTTATTTCAGTCCTAGGCAAACACGCACTTCCTACATGTCCATGATGAGGAGGGTTGCGAGGACAGATCTGTAATGCCCTCTGACCTGGCAAGGAGAGGTTTTAATTGAGCTATGCAGCCCAAACTGTTAATAGGGCAGGGCTAAGGCTGCAGAGTCTTGGGAGGGAGCTAAATATGTTCTGCAACTCATTTTGTTTATAGGGTAATTTTAATTTTGAAGATGATCCAGTATTGCATCAACAAATGAGAGTATAGAAAGGAAAGTCCCTCCTGGAGCATGGATTCTAAATTAGAGGAAAAGTGAGAATTGAGTTTTGTCTCCCATACTGTCTGCCCACAATGGGTGTTGCAGACAAGTGTCAATATGCTTTAAATAAAGGGATTTTTTTTTTACCTCTGCTCTTAGAAAGGGTATTTAGCTGTTGTAAATCTAGTCTTTAAGGAATCATGAATGACCTAAAGAGTTTTTCTGTATATTAAAGGCTGCACATAGATACTCAGATATTTTAGCTCCTTGCAGGACTAATGGTGGAATCACTGTGCCTTTCTGGCAGTCAGTAGGACACTATGAAACCACTAAATAAGGGATGAAAGGGCACAGGAGGTTGTATTGGTTTTTTTTAATAATCTAATGTCTTTGTCTGTTTTTAAACCAAAGCCTTGGTCTTACAAAAAAGACTTTGCAAATCCAGCTTTTTTAAGACTGTCTCTGTTAAACTAAAATGGTCTGTTTTGGCAGTGCAAGTTAGCAGAAATGTATTGCCTTGTGTTACCTGAGCAGCGAAACAATGGCAAAAGGTATGAACCAAAGATGATATCTGGGATAAATTCACAGTGCTTAACTGCTTTTCAGTTTTCCCTTTTGTTGTAAAAAATTCTGGTTTTATCATGTAAAGTTGCTGGGCACTGCAGCTTCTACTGGTCTGAGTAGACTCCTGCTCCTGTATTATTTTGATTCCTTGATTTCACAGCACTGCTTCCAGCTGCATGAACATCAGTGTTGGAGCCCCAAGTCAGCATTTCTTTTTTTTTTTTTTTTTTTTCCCCTCCCAGCCCAACTTACTTTTCCAGCAAATCTGAAACTATTTGATCCACATGTTTTAGGGCCGTTTTTCTTCTCTATATCCTTTCAATAATACAAGTCCAATGAAGAAATAGCTTCACAACATTAGTTAGATTGCTGAAAGCTAATTTCATTGCTACCCTGGGCATTGCTGAGTTGGGGACCTGCTTTGTCCTCTCTGCAGCCCTGTGATGGTGGTCCCTGTGGTCCTGTGGTGTGATGCAGAGAGAGAGCAATGCCCACAGTAGGGAAGAAGGAGAACGTGCTCCTTCAGCATGGAGCACCTCATAGTTGTGCTCTCCAAGGCAGTAACAAGCTACATCAGCTGTTGCTTATCAGTTGGGTTTTGGGTGCCTGGTGTTCAGCCCAGGGGTGCTTCGGATGTAACCTGTGGGCATCCCCATATGGAAAAATGTATTTTTCCATAGTCCTCAGTGCTATGCCCAAGTGTTTCCTCGGTGGGGAGTGAGGGCTCCCCAGGGCGGGTGGGGGCTGCCCAGCTCTCCGGGACCCTTCCCTCCACTGGTGATTTGCAAAATCTTTTCGTTCCATTCCCCAGTTTAGAAAGTAGGGGCAGCGAAACACTGAGACTGGGAATAGCAAATCCCTTCCGTTTGTCTTGTTGTTTTCTAATGTATGCGACCTCTCTGGGTGGTTTAAGCGGTTTAGGTACTTTCTATAAAAGGGATCTTTTAATGACAAAACTAATGTGATTATCTTACCAAGTGTGAGAGGCGTATTCAAGGTTTAAAGAAAATCTGTTAGAATAGCTGAATGTATCTGCTTAATCCTTTCTCTAATGTGGGTGGACAATGCTCTGGGAAGCAATTGGTCTTTCTTTCTTAGAGTAAATGCCTGGTCTCCAGAGGTAGGAACTTGTTTGCAGCTTTTTATACTCTTACGCTTCACCTTCTAGAGAATACAAAGGCGCAGGAGAGAGGCAGAGAGCTTTGAAAGGCCAAGTTTTACCTCAAATAGCTGGGGGTGTAACCAATACAGGGCCAATTCCGACAGGCGGCTGAGCACTCTCCGCTCCCTTTGACTGCCACCTGAATAGAGGGTCCTCTTTTTTGCCCTCCTGCAAAACCACATTCCCTGCAACGTTAAATACAGCAACTCTTTCTCCTTTCTGAGCATGCGGTCAGGTTGCCCACAGTTACTTGGATGACAAGACCCTGTCTGGTTTTGTGCTCTGCGTGAGCAGTCCTTCCCACGCAGATCCACGGCTTTAGGGAATTCTTCAAAGGTCCTGTTTTTCATATCAAGCCCTTGGAAAGGTTTGGATCTGTTGACAAGTTATTGCAGGGTGATGCTTGAGCAGGAGTGAACACAGCCAGGGTGGTGCTGTGGGATGCAGCCACAGCTGGACCCCAACTAGTCTTTGTGCTGTTCGTAGGTCTATGCTTGTGAATCTTTAATTTCTGCATGTCCCTGTGGATGCACAGTTCTTAGAAACATTAGGAAATCCTGTTATCAGCAACAGTTGGCAAGATAGGTAGAATGCCCCACCTTGCCAAAGTGTTTAAGAAAGCAAGTGGTGGCTCTGGGACTTTAGCACATGGATTTGTCTTTATAGCAGAGACAAATGGGTTGCATTTTGATATGGGGCTATTGCCTTCCCAGTTGGAGTGAAACACACTGTCTCCTCTCACCACCCAGTAGAGCACCACAGGGAAAAGAGGTACCTCAGCATCACTGTGTCTTCTTCACAGAGACAGGCATTCGGCTATAGTTCTGTGTGCTTCTCTGGCTACCTAAACTGTCAAGTTGGCATTGGGTTCTCTGCTGTGGAGAGAATGTATTCAGGAACTTAGTGCACATCCTGAAAAAGCGGTCCCAGATTGCATCAAACTGAATTTTCGGAAGGAGAGGAAAGCAATTTATACAAGTAAGGCCTTGACATCTCCCCAGCACATTGCTGTACAATCAGTAATCATGGTTCAGGTTGAAGGGACCCTCAGTAGGTCTCTGGTCCACCCTCCTGCTCAAGGCAGGGTCAGTTACAGGGTCAGACCAAGATGCTCAGTGATTTATCCATTTGGATCTGGAAAATCTCCAAGGCTGGAGTCTGCACAGCCTCCCTGAGCATCTTGCTCACCTGTCCACATGGCGGAAAGGTTTTGCATCTAATTTTGAATCCCTTGTTTAAGTTTACATGTGTTTCTATCCTCCCACTGTCCACCATTATGAAGAGTCCTGTTCTGTCTTCTTGATAAGTTCTGTTGGCACTGGAGGCTTCTGTTACATGTCCCCAGAGCTGTTCCTTTTCCAGGCTGAATCAGTCCAGGTCCCCCATCCTCTCCTCACAGAATAAGTGCTCTAGACCCAGCCATCTCAGTGGTCCTCCACTGAACTTGCTCCAGTTCATCAACAGCTTCTACTGGGAGGCCCCAAACTGGACGTGGTGTTTGATTTTTGGCCACCAAACACCAGTTGGAGGGAAATGATCCCTTCACTGGATCTTCTGGCTCTGCTCCTCTTCATATGGCCCAGGAGGCTGTTGGTCCTTGCTGCCAGGACACACAGCTGGCTCATGCCCAGTTTGATGTCCAACAGGACCCCCAAGACCTTTTCCACAGAACTGCTCCACAGGTTGTCAGTGCCCAGCCTGACGCCACAATGAGTCGTTCATTTCCAAAGGGACAGGACTTTGTGCTTGCTCTTACTCAATTCCATGAGATCCTTGTCTCTTTCTTTCAGCCCATCTGTCTGAATGGCCACCCTTTCTTGAGTGTATCGACGCTCCCCTTTAACTTGGTGTCATCTGCCAGATGAAGAAATGCCAAAGAACTTGAAACCTGAGAACAACATAGCTTTTCTTTTTTCTCTGTTATAGAAGACATGCTTAGACTAGTTTTTGAAAGCACTTGTTCTCTTAACTTTTTGCAGCATTGAAAGGTTGACACCTTTCCTGACCACCTTTTGCTGTTTGTACCCCTATATCAATTCTGCCATAGATTCTGCACTTGAGATCTGAGCAGCTACCAGGACAAGGGAGGAAAGATGCATGCTGCTCTGAGCTTTAGAAGTGATGTTCAGTCCTCACAGCTTCCTTTCTGCAATGAAAACAGAACCCAGTAATTTCAGGAAGAAACTGTGGGACAGGTCTAACAGTTAATCACTGTCCAAGCAACTGGAATGAGGCAGAGGAGTGGTCTGGGCTGCCTCCATACAAAGAGGAAGGGATTCCTTTTGGAGGGTGGTTCATAGGGTCAAATGAGTCTGAAAGGACTATGCACCAGATTCCCAGCATTTCATCATAGGTATTATATAAATATTTTGTAAGTAGGGATTTTGGACCAGAGTAAGTCCAAAGAGGTCTTGACTTTTTCTTCAGGAGGAATTATAAACCTTTTAATGTGATATCATTGCCCTAATCTTAAGTGGTGCTCAGCATTCCCAGGGAAGCTATTCAGGCAGATGCTGAGGAGCCATTGGGAGCGATGGCAGGCACAGTTCGGTGTGTCACTATTTCCCACACTGGGCTTCCCTGAGCACCCAGAGCTCTGTTTCCACACCTGCACGTGCATCAGTCTGATAGGAAGTAACCCAATTTCTTGCAGTGTCTAATGCCCTTAGTGTTCCTCCAAACACCTCACAGATCCACTGTCTGCCCTTAGCTCCTTGGCTGAGGCAGGCTCTGGGGATGTGAATCTCATTCCTTTGGTCCAAGGGGAGAATGGTGGGTTCCCCTCCATGAAACATGCATATATGTGTGAGCATGCATGGGAAAAAAGTCGTGTTCTTTCTCCAGAAAGAAAGGAATTAACTTCTTCTCCCCCCTTGCAGCCTGCAGACGTGTCCAATCTCACAAACTGGGCTCTTCAGCTGCCCTGTAACATTTCACTGTGTGCCAGAGAGGACAGGAGGGGAAGCAAAGGATATAATTTCCTTGTGGAGACCAGTACCCAATGCTCAATCACCGCAAATGAGGCCATTAAAAAGGCACAGACCCTCCCAGGTCATGCTAGAGGAGAGCAGAGGCTCCCAACTTTCCTCCCAACAGATGAAGTCAGTGCTTGCTAGGCAAACTAGACTAATAAATGTCAGGGCAGCGGGAGGTGAGTGCAATCAACTGCGAGAGCCTGAGTTATAGTGGTAACCTGCTGAATTCCTGGGTCACAAAGTAATTTACAGAACAACCCTAATGTCATTCAATAATTATTCCGACAGCCCGGACCCCGGGGGGCACAGCCTCCTGCCGTGGGTGTTATTAATACCATCAACAAGCAGCAGGATGTTGGTGTGAAGAAAAGAACCACAACAGAAATGTGTGAACCTAAGGAACAAATGGAAAGTGGTATTAATAGGATGTTGTACTTAACAACTAAAAAAAAAAAAATGATCTGTCTATCTTGTCCTAGCAGGTCATTCAGCAAAATATGAATGTGTCCCCTGTGACAGTGGAAATCTCTGATGGCAGTTTGCAACAGAAGGGGAGGAAGATCAGTGTGTCAGTGGCTGCTCATTTATATCTCCCAGCCTCTGTGATAGTCCCCATGGAGACTGAAGGGGAAGGGGGGAGGAGGTGGTTTCCAAGCGCCCCCAGAATAATTTAAATTAATATCCATTGAACAATGTAAACCTTCCCTTTGACGTGGCGTGGGAATAGGCAGTCACAGCTCTCGAACTGGGTCAGCTGAAAGGGAAGGTAATGCCACAGCCCAGGATTTGATCAGCGGAGTAAGCCCGGGGCTCGACCTCTATCTCAGTTTCTCCCTTCCCCTCCCAACCCCCAATCCTCCAGAATGTCAAGAAATGGAAGAAGAAATGTGTTTTCGTGAATGGAAAATTCCTGGATAAAAAGGATGCATGTAAAACCTGAGAGTGGGTTTAGAGGGCAGCATCTTCTGCAACGTTTACAGACCCTGGCACATGGATGCCAGGAAATGCAAGTCTTGACAGAGTAGCATTGGCACAGCTGCAATTTTAAATAATTTTACAACACTACTTTGAGTTTTGTGACCCTCTCCCAGCTGAAGCTCTGTCTGTCAGGTGGCTGCAAAGGTGCAAAAAGGAATTATATGGGCAAAGCCTGAGGGGAATCAAGACTGAAGTAACCTGTGAGTTGTTTTGCAGCTGGGAAATGACAGTGGAGGGCTACTTGCAACCTTGCTTTGATCTGGTACGCACTGCTAACAAACAAGCAAAGTCCCTCTGGTTTTGATCTTTCCTCATGCAGAGGAGCACATAGTTTATTTAAACATGGGGGTAAATGTTTCTCAAGGGCATTTAAAGCATCAGGGAAGGTTTCCTGGCCATTATTTCAGGGATAAATAGCAGATGTTGGCCTACAGCAGAAGATATTTATCCCTAAGGCTGTTACTGTAACACAATAATAGAGATGTCACAGCTGCGGCCAATTCACTTTTGTTTTTCATAGCTTCAGTAGAATCCAGGTGTCTGTTTTTAACTACATCAGAATTAAGTAGAGGTCCAGCAGCTGACAGATGTCCATCTGCCCAGGAGATGTGCCCCTGAACCTGCAAAGCTACCAGAGTGGAGAGAAGCCCAGCAGGCAGGCATTTTATGATTTGGGCAATGGATGGACAGTCCTATGGCTGTGTGGATGCCTCATTCCTAGAAGTGTTCAAGGTCAAGTTGAGTGGGGCTTTGAGCAACCTGATCTAGAGAAAGATGCCCCTGTTCATGGCCAGGGGAATGGACTAGGTGCTCTTTAAATGTCCCTTCCAACCCAACCCATCTGATCTATGGAAACAAATGTAAATGGGATTTCTGACTGGAAATCAGGGAGGACTAGGATGAGTGTGTCCTACACCCATGGTGAGCAGGCACAGCCTGATATTTAAGAAGCAGCTCAGTCATGCAACTTGTTTCACTGGCCACAAATTACTCTTCTTCCTGTAGCCTTTTCCAATATTTGACCAGTGCTCCTCTTTAATTTTTCTTTACTTTTGCTTAGCTTTTATGCTGCCAGTGCCCAGCAGGCAGACAGGGGGACCCCAGAGCACTGAAGGCATTGATGACAGGAAATATGAGGGCACTCTGATGTTAATTTTGGACTCTGGGCCCTTCCTTTTGTTCACAGTTTAGCAATAAATTGCTAGTGACCTCCAGTCCCTATCCTAATCTCCCTCCTTGACTTCTCCTACATGCACCACTGCCAGAAGTGACTGTAATTTTGTGCCAGTGCTGCTTTTCCTGAAGAGATCCAGGAAAAAGGGGCGAGAGATGTGTTATTCTGATGTTATCACTGTTGCTGCCTAAGAACAGAATTACCAAAATACTTCTATTTCCCCTTTTGTGCTCATGCACGGATGTTGCCACTGATATTCCCTGAATTCCCCTGAAAAATAAAGAGTGTTTTATCCGTATTCCCCAAGTGCCCAATACAAATGCAAATCAGCTCTGGGCCGTTGGTTTGTGGTGGTTTTTTTGTTGTTTTGTTTTTTTTTTCCTGACTGGCCAGGATGGTTTGGCAGGTCTTTTCTCACTCTTTCTTTTCCTTCCTTTCCTTTAGCCGGTGTGTCCGAAGGGAGGTCTCCAGGAGGGTCAGAGACCTCCTCCATTACCACATCTCTGCCCTCCTCTTCCTCCTCCTCCTCCTCCTGCTACTGTTGCCCAACTTGTGTATTTGTTAACCCTTGTGCAAAAAGATCTGAAAGACTAAAAATAAACCGGGACTCACTCAAATTCCCTAAAGTTCATGGTCAGGTGGTCACACCGGTTCCAAAGAAGAACATTGGGGCCCTTCATGTTCCTGCTTTGTTGCCTCTCTGCACAGTTGATCTCTTGGACAAAATCAGTAGGACATTATGGCTGATCAGAGGGAGGAAGGACTGTGAACTTTCCCATCACTTTAAATAAATAAGTCAGTGATTTTTAGATAATAAAATACCTAAATGAGTGACTCCTAAACACCATGACTGGGATTTGAACAAGGGGAATTTTTAACTAGTGAGGCTGGTGAGAATAACTAGTGCTCTAAACCCTCAGGCCAAAGCAGGTGTCTACTCACTTAGAAAATTCATGCACAATTTTTTAGGCTACCAGGTTAAATCCATGCCTGCCATTTCTTCTCCAGTTGGCACGTTTTATTATGTGCACAAATTACAGTCTGATGCCAATTCTCTAGACCCTCAGAGTCTCTTGCCTTTTTTAAAGGACAGTATTTTTAATTGTATTTAAAGCTACAGCTGAACATATTTACAGGTTATGTCAAATGCACACAGGATTACTGCAAGGAAAAGTTAAAAATGAGATAACATCAAAATTCAGCTCCAGCAATCCAGCAAAAGGCAGCCTGCCAGTCCTGTGATCCCGGGCTAAGTACCACTGTCAGGGGCAGCCACAGACTTGGTCAGGATCCTTCTGTTCCTCTCATGAGTTTCAGATCAACCAAGCACTTACATACACACTGACTTCCACTGCATGAGCAGCTCCCACCTACCAAAATGGGCTTGCAATGGGCTTAACATTTAGGACACTCTTAAACCCCAGAGAAGGGCTGGTGATGCAGCTTCCTTCCCTGCTTGGGTCCACCAAACGGGCTCAAGGTCCCACGAATCTGATGAGCCTGTGGGCCTGGCTCCGTGTTGTGATGTTGGGGCCCACGAGATGACCAAGAGCTGTCTGCTGGGGTGGCTGAATTTGGGTGGGAAACACGTGGGGCTCAATACAACCAATACGTCCCCCTGCATTTCTTTGTTGCCATCTCCCATCTGCCTGGTGCTGATACTGAGCAGCTTGTTCTGCCCTCAATGCTGCAGCTGAGCCTGTTGCTGAAAAAAAAGCCCTCAGAGGGAAAAAATTCATTTGTGTGGGTTTCCTTCTTCCCTTTTCATCTTCTTTCCTGCTGCTATTCATTTAGCATGAAATAACCTTCCAAATCAATCCGGAAGCGATCATTTGAAACTGTTGCTGTTTTCACATTGCTAATTGCTGGTTTGAAATCCTGTTGGAATTGCCCTGAATACACAGTCCAGTGTTCCTAAGCTAAGCGCCTACCAGGTATTTTTTCCTGATGGGCTTTTATTTTCCTGCAAAAATACCCCAAAACAATCCAGTCCTGGTTTGCTGGTTAGATTTAATGGGACAATAGTGTCTCCACAGTACATCTTGTTTCCAAAGCAGAGCGGTGTTTTGGCAAGAACTGACTGCTGCTGAGTTTCACAGGCCTGGCGGTGCATTTTGGTACTGGCAGACCCAGAAGTGAAGCAGTTAATTGCCCTACTGGGAAGGAGGAAATTTCTTGTAAAAATCCAGAATCTGGTTGAACAATGTGGCCTTTTATTTTTCAGCCTTGGAATCAAGCCTGGCTGCCCTTGTAAACAAAGAAAAGAAAGAATCACTGAACCAACTCAACACATAAAAACTGACCACGTCTGTCTTTGAAGTTCCCTTTATGTTGTTTGGAAAACTTGGGATTATAGAGGGCTTTTTCTTTTTTTTTTCCCTTTTTTTTTTTTTTTTTTAAGAAAAAGAGGGATGTAAGTTAAGGGAAACTTTTTCTTAAACAGAGCAGAAGTCATTAATTAAGTATCCCATTCATCCCTGAGGCACCGGCTCATCAATCAGATTTCTTATTAGCATTCTGATGACCCGCCTGACCCCCTGTCTCTGTACTGTCTGCATGACGACACAGAAAACCAGACCACACACCGAAAGGAGGAGGATTATTCGACACTTTTCCTTACTCCAGGAGGGGGGGGGGGGATGAGCTGGGAAGAGGAACGATGATGGACATTGTTGTTTTGGGTTTAGGCGAGTCAATAAATGGCTCCTGAAGAAACAGCCCTGAGAGCCTGGGAGGGTGACATAAGTGATGTCCTGCTGCATACATAGGCCTACTCTGGGGCTGGGACCTATGGCTCGGTGCTGTCACAGAGTCTCTCTGCTCCCATCGTCGTCACAGTAGGCTTAAATCCAGAGTGAAGGACAGGATTTTAGCAATTTAGGTAATCCTTAGGTAACCCTGGTCTGGAAATCTTTGGGTCCTGAAAATGTACTGGTGGCTTTGAGATCCCTGAGCAGGCTGTGTCCTTAACATGGGTAAGGGTCCCACATTACCAGTTCTCCAGCCTTTCTCCTTCCAGGTTAACCCAATTGCAAGTAATTAGCTGATTACATCTTTACACACCTGCTTTTGGGCAAGTTTTTGTGTGGGAAAAAAAGAGGGCAGTGAGAGCAGCCAGTTGTGAGGTGCGCACATCTTTCCTTGAGAGAAAGTCCCTTGCTTAGCGTGGGAATTTACGCGTGCTCACACATGCACACAGGGCATGCAGCCAGGAGTGTTCATTTAGATTAGATATAAGAAATAAGTTTTTTACAGTGAGAGTATAGAGACACCAGCACAGTTTGCCCAAAGAGGTGGTGGATGCTTTGCCCCGAAAACATTCAAGGCCAAGTTGGACAAGTCTCTGAGCAGTCTACTCTAGTTGAAGATGTCCCTGCTTCATTGCAGGGGGGTTGGACTAGATGGTGTTTAATAGTCTCTTTCAACCCAAACTACTCCATGATTCTGTGATTCCATGATAACCTTGACCAGGAAAGCAGTGGCCAGTGGAGGAAGGCAGCAGTGCAAGATCATGATCTGCTCTCCCTGACCATTGCAGTGATGTTCTGCAGAGCCGCATGTCAAGGAGGAAGAAAGGCAGCATGAATGATGTGCCCATGTGACTGCCACAGGGATGGACCCAGGAATATGGCACTACTCTTAGAGCAGCTTGCAACCAAAAGCTGGCTGAAACTTCTAAATGAGATTGTTTTTTCCGAGTGTTCCCAAAATAAAACATTTTGATTATTTCTTTTTAAGCTGGAGAGGCTGTTTTCCTATTTCTTCATTCTCT
>JAWWES010000001.1:33221435-33236835 GCA_035583135.1 Lophotriccus pileatus
CGAGTGTTCCCAAAATAAAACATTTTGATTATTTCTTTTTAAGCTGGAGAGGCTGTTTTCCTATTTCTTCATTCTCTATTTTTCTTTCTCTATTTCAAAAGCAAAAGTACATAAATGTGTGTGGTGGATGGAAAAAAAGAACTGGAAAATGTGGATAAAATTGGAAAGTTTCTGAAGTATTTAAAAAAAACCAATTTTTAATGTTTTTTTTTTTAATTTGCTTTAATTGACTTGTACCTGACCAAGTGTGACATATTCTCCTTTGAGTCTCACAGCCCTAGAGAGTTACCATCATAGCTCATCTCCGAATTTAAGCAATATTCCCTGAGTCACACTAAAACTGGTAGGGATTAGACACCTTTAGGGGTCTGAGCCTCAAGATTTAGCCTAATAAGAAAAGTCCCTCTGGGAAGCAAATTATATCTGCACTCCAGCTAAAACCCCAATGTATAAAATGTTCTTGTCTTTAGGGCTCATCCTCAAGGCAGAGAGTTGCTGTCACAACTAAAGGGAACATGAGGGTCCTTCCTGGAGATGCAAAGATGTGCACCAGTCATTGCTGATGGAGAAGGAGATGGAGAGGATGGAAGGGAAAGGGGGCAGCAGTTTCATCTGTCCTGTTAAAACCAAAGAAGCACTGGGAGCAGATACCTGAACCCATGGTTTCTTCACATCCCATGCAGGTGCCTTTGGCACAAAGCTACAGGAACTCTTCGCTGTCCTAATGAATCCTCAGTTATCAGACACCAGTGCAAGGAATTGTGAGAGACTGAAACGGTTAATGGCTTAAAGATTGTTAAAATCACTGAAAGACTTTTGTCCACTGTGGCAAACCATGAAAAAAAGCAACTGCTCACCAGAGCCCACCCCTCCCTGAATATTCCTAGGAATTTGGACTGTGATGAGAACTTGAGATAAGATAAAGGGGCCTTCCCACACTATGCTGGACTTCCCTTGACAGCTCCAGACTGCAACCATCACTTCAACAAGACCACTGAGAGGACCACAAGAAGAAGATTAACAGGACACTTTTGGACTCCATGGAGTGGTGATATTTTTTCCTACTTAATCTGTCTCTCTGTCACTCTCTTCCTCTCCCCCGCCTCGTCTCATTCTTTTTCCTATTTGTTTCTCTCTTTCTCTACTTCACATTTACTGTTAAATAAAAATCCATACTATTGACTTCAGCATATGGTCTTGTTTGCATCTTAATTCAGGCAGAGGCATCTCTCTAATAATTTTAATAACCAGATCATAACAGGGGTACAAGTCAACTTCTGCACTGTGTTCTTAAATTAACATTCTGTTGTGGTTTAACCTCAGCCAGCAACTCAGCCCCACACAGACATGCACTCACTCTCCCCCACCCCCCAGCAGCATGGGGAAGAGAACAGGAAGGGCAGAAGTGAGAAACCTCATGGGTTGAGATAAAGGTAGTTTAATAGGTGAAGAAAAAGCTGCACATGCAAGCAGAGCAAAACAAGGAATGGATTCCTCACTTCCCATGGGAAGGCAAGTGTTCAGCCATCTGCAGAAAAGCAGGGCTCTATCACATGTAATGGTGACTTGGGAAGACAAATGCCATGGTTCTGCACTTAAGGAGCAACTATCCCCTCCTTGGCCAGTAACTGTGGAGCAGGGACAGCAGGATCAACTGGGGCAAGGATAAGTGCAAGCCAGATATCAGACTATCAGTCAAAATGGCTGGAAAACAGTTTCCTGGACTACCAACACAGACATATCTTCTATATGCTCAGAAACAGATCCGTGTATCCCAGACACTTTTAAAAAGGCCATATTTTTTCTTGGCGATGGGAAGAGTGCCTGGACAGGCAGCTTTTAATGCCGTGCTGATGGTGCCTTACCCAGGGCATCCTCACAAAGTCACCTCTGGTCTCAGAGCCCTAAAGATCAGTAGCCGGTTGGGTTATTGTTGGACCTTTCTACACAGCCCTTCATGTCGTGGTGGAAACCATGGACAGTGGGCATCAGACTGCGGGGCTCATTGCCATGCCTCTATCACAGCCTGTTATGCATGTGTATTCTGAAGCTGCAAAACACAGAAAGGAATTAAACCCCTCACTCACTGAAATGTTAACAGTGTGGTTTAGGTATTGAAAATCTAGTTTTCATGGCCCTTGTTAACCAAAGTACTGCCAGAACTAGTTCGTCCCTGAAGTATCTGCTATGGCCTGTCTGTCAGTTGTCTTTGTGTCCTGTGCCAACACCGAGTGTATTTTGAATGTAGATCAGCTGGAATGTCAGATCATTCTTCAATGATGTATTTTTTTCCAACAGAGTGGCCTGAGAAGCAGCAAGTGAAAAAAAAATACAGAGAGGGAAGAAAGGTAGATACTGTCACAAAAAGAGGTCAAGTGGGGAGATACTTGCTATGTGGAAGACCAAAAAATGCACCAAGAGTTCATATCTCTCAGGTGCAGCAAATGAGGAGGTAAGTTTGACTGAGTACCAGCTTGATGGCCGCTGTTCTTATGCTGGACCATCTGACACAATGATCAGATATTGTTTAAAAAGATGGCATAAATTAAATTCCATGTACATGGAAAAAATGTAAACAGGATCTCTGGTGCCAGCAGCTCCTCTTATCACTTTGTAGCCTGTTCACATTCCCTGGCAGATAATCACCATGACTAACGTTTATCTGACACAGCCAATTTTGCCACCAAAATCTGTTTTCTGACCTTAACTGACTATTCACAGACATGACAGCTTCCCCCACAACAGTATAAATGCTGATAAAGCTCTCCTAAGAAATAGATGGGTTTTGTGGATGCTACAAAGTCAAAATAAGATGTAATGAGTGCTCCAGAGAGCTAGGTGGAGGGGCTGACTGCCTTTGGTCTCTTTGTCTTAGTATTAGTGGTAGTTGCCTTCATCTGATTTATTTCTCTTGCTGTTGTGTGCTGCATCTTTGGATATAGGAAGGCTTTATGCAGTTTGATGGCCATGCTGGAGAATGAGCTGCCTGCCATACTCTTCATGCCAACTTGACTTCTATCTTTCTTTCTCTGTCATTTCCTATTCTGTATTTCAAAGAGGTCTGTAAGGTAGGAAAAGCTGGTACAAGTGTTTGACAATGCAGTGAAAGGCACTGGGGAGTCAGTTGGGGTTCCAATGAACCTGTCAAGATTGGAAAAGGACAGGTTTATCTTTTAACAGCTCCTTGGCTGTTCACTCTGGGGCTATACATGATGCTGGCTACAGGCAGTGGTGGGAGCTGGGCTTGAGACTGGGGAAGAAGGAAGGACTGAGGCTGTGTCTCATCAGCATGTTTCTAATCTAACAAGGTTCTGCTGCCAGACCAATTCCCTTTACTGATCCATGTTTCCATAGATTTTCACTCAAGTCATGTGCATTATAAATCCCCAGTTTATTCTCTGGAACACAGACCGGGAAGGAGGGCAAGAATTCCTTGCTGGATAGATATGGAAACACAATGACTTTTTAAGCACGTGATAGTTAACTTATCTTTCTCAAAAACTGAATTCTTCAAGTGAATCTCCCCATTCCTTCCAAAACTTCCAAAACTACAAAATTCTGTTAATAGTGTTTTCTTTGAGTCCTTCTGCCCTCTTTCTCCTTCTAATTCTTCCTCCATGAAGCCCCTACCATCCCATGAACCAATACACTTCTAAGGAAAATCCACTTTTAAATAGTGCATCTAAGCCATCATGTGTCTAAGCCATCTGCAGTGGTTCAGACCCAGTGATCCTCACCTGGAGATCAGAGCTGAAGGCTCCAGGCTGCAGAGAAATGGCTCAAAGATGTTGTCTTGCACAAAAAAATCACCAGATGTACTCCAGACAGGACTAAATAAACTCCTCTGGGTAAAATTGAGTGCACAATGTTTATTCTTCCATATCTTCATGTCTGGCTGTTTGTGAGGGTGCCAGGCTCAGAACTGGCTTGAATCATTGGCAAAAGTGTCCACCTTGTCTGTGTCTCATTCCTCAGGGTTTTCCAGTGGTTCTCTTCTTCCTCCTTTTAATGCCATCAGAAGACTGAATTTTGTTAATATTGGTGAGTCTTCCCACCCAAATGAAATGATTGCTCCATATTACCATTCAGATCCTTCTTAAATGTCCCTTCCATAAGCCAATAAGAAATAATTAAAAGTTGTTTGGAAGATATTGACCTTCCTCACTTTCATTTTCCTAGAGCATCCAACCATATAAGCAAGGCTTAACATATCTAGCAACTATTTGTTATAGTGTCTGTACATTCTTGACATTAGGCTAAATATTAATATTTTGATATCTTAATAAGCTTGTTAAACCTAAAAATGGGAGTAGGAGGGATTAGCTGACTTGGAGATTTTGGACAGATAGATGCTTTGTGTTTTTTTTCCTTTCATCCTTGGTTCCAATCCACTTTAAACCTGCAATGAACAACAGTAGTTATTGGATGGGAGTTTCTCCCCTCAAAAAGGAGTGTTGTGATCTCTGAATTTCTAAAAAGCACTTTCAGGACATTTTGGGCAACTGCCTGTGCTGGTTTGATGCTTGTAGCTCCAATGGATATTGGGGCACGTTGGCAGGTGCCCTGAGTTCTTCAGATCTGTTTGGGATTAGTTTGATTAGTTGGATTATAGGGGCTCTCTTTCCTTCTTCAGCAGGAAAACAGGGCCAGCAGGATCACTAAAATAGGGCAGAAAAGTTACTCTGGAGCTGCCTGTTTCTCCCCGTGAATAAGAAGAATTTGAGGTTGAGAAGATCATGTAGGGTGCTCTTTGACAACCACAGTCAGTAGCTCTGGGGTATTTTTGACTTCTTGCCAGTGTCTGTATTTGGCAATCTGGTGGGAAATATCTTGTGGTTCTTCCTGAGTTGGATTACGGCTGTGGAGATGGCAGTGTCCCTTCAGGCTGTCATAGCTGGGCTTCTTCTGTTTCTCCCCATGGAGGGAGCACTGACACCCTCACACAGGTCACCTGAGGGCAGGTGGGCAGCAAATAAACCTTCCGTCCTCCGGCTCGGAACCCCCTGGGAGCACCAACAGGAAGACAGGAGAATTAACACACAAAAAGGGCAAAGCTTGAATCTCATGGTCAAAATGCAAGCCATGCAGACTGGTGCTGCCAAAGGCCACCTCGCACAAACCCCGCAGCCCCCGGTGTGTCTGGTGGCCCGGACATGCCGAGCAGGAGCAGCCACGTTCCCACCACCGGGCGCGCAGCGATATGATGGCGCGCCAAAGGATCTTCGGGAGCTGAGGCGGGGGGGAATATCCTGGCATAGAATTTGAAATGTGCTCTAACCTTTTCTGCAAACTGAAAGCAAGAAAAATGCTCATAAAACTAGTCTTTGTGCACAGAAAGAAGTCCGTTTTTATACTGTTGCTAAGTTCCTTATTGTTTTCTGGCTGTTTTTTGTGTTTCTGTGGCAGCCTTTTCTGTGGGCCTCTTTCAGTGACTTAGCTATATTGGCCTGCAGATAATTAGATCAGTGCTATCATTTTCACTGTCCTTTTTCCTCTGGAGCTATTTGCATGATAATGGAAGTTTGTGCAACTCTCTCCCTCCGTCTCCCTCTCTCTTTTAACCAGACACCATTTCTAAACATGAAATAATTAAGGGAACAATCTGTGAGTGGCTTTGTTAAGAAAAGACTGAAAACATCTGGTTAAGAAAACATTTCTCGTAACCAAGAATCCAGCACTTGTGTTAGCTATAACTTTAAAATAAAGGTCTTTTCTTAACAGCATTTTTAGTCTATATACAGTATTGGCTGTATGCAATGCTCCTAAAAACAGTATACTCCCACTCTGGGCATATATGTGTATACAATGATTTATTATGTATTTATCTAGAAAATTTATAGACAAGTAAGATATTAGAATCTAAATTCTTAATGAATCCTATGACAGACACCATTTAAAAGGTAGCTGTGCCCCACAAACTGGTTTTGAACCCCTCTTGCTGTGAACAAAGTCTTTTGTTCCACGAGGGATGCCCAAATCTAAGCATGAGAGTAACCCCACTGAAACACAGAGGTTGACCTGAGTGACTGACACTCATGTTGTGCTGATTTAGGCTCTGGGGCTTTCCATGGGAGAACATATCAGGGCCCAGGTTGGGCCAAGGAAACTCTGTGTGCAGGAGCAGGGTCTCCTGCCATATCCAAGTCCTGCAGATCAGTGGCGATCTCAGCCTCCAGACTGTGCTGTACTACTGAGAAGGTTATTTTTGCTGCAAGAAAGGGGTCTTGGGACCAATTTCTGCTCTTGATAAGATTATACTCCCTACAGACATATCTTAGCAGAGGAAAAAATAAATAGTGAAAAAAATTAGAGAGTTAATAAAATTTAAGCTGGCATCAGAAGACCATGGAATCATTTGGGATTTGGATTTCCCCATGGCAGCTCCATAAGGGGCATCAGCTGTCCTACACCTGATGATTTTTGACATATGGCAAAAACATATTCCTGATCGAGCTCCAGATCTTAGAGGGTTCCTCAGAGCAGCTCAGTGCTGCAGTGAATGGGAGGCAAGTCTGGAAGCAGAAAATCATACTTGTTCAGTTAAGCTTATTAAAAATGGCTCAATTTTTTCTACTGGCAGTTTTCAACAGGCAAAACTGGACACAATTTGATAGCATTTCCAATTAAAAAGAAAGGAACTAAAAATTACCAGTTGTTTTTGTTTGTTTGTTGGTTGGTTGGTTGGTTGGTTGGTTTTTTTAAATGAATAATATATTCTTGGAAAGAAACAAGTTTTAACCTGTCTTTATGTATTTATTTATTCATTTCATGAACTAATTTTTTTTAGGTACTGGTACATGGTGCTGAACAACACTTCTACAGATAACTCTGTGCTGCAAAAATATCTCGTAATAATAAGACAAAAGAGAAAACTTTCCCTTCGGTAAATACCTGTGAAAATTGGGATCTGTTCTTTTGTGCCATGGGGTCATGCATAGAATCATAAAATCACAGAATGGTTTGGGTTGGAAGTGATCTTAAAGATCATTTAATTTCAACCCTCCCCATGGGCAGGGACACCTTCTAGTAGACCACATTGTTCAGAGTCTCATCAACCTGACCCTGAACACTTCCAGGGTTGGCGCAGTCTGAGCTTCTCTGAGTGATCTGTTCCAGTGCATCACCACCCTCTGAGTAAAGAATTCCTTCCAAATATCTAATCTAAACCTGTCCTCTTCCATTTTAAACCCATTACCCCTTGTCCTATCACCACATGCCCTTGTAAAGAGTTCCTCTCTAGCTTTCTTGTAGGACTTTTAGGTACTGGAAAGTGCTGTAAGCTCTCCCTGGAGCATTCTCTTCATCAGGCTGATCCATCAACTGAGCTACACCAGGTTTGTTTGAGACATAAAGGAATAAGAAGAATTACAATAGCATTGCCACGGTCACAGATACCTGAAAGCCACCTCCAAGTCAAAGAGGAGTCAACTCCAGCTCAGCATGGCTGAAGCATATTTGGGAGTTACCTAGAGTGGGAGAGAGGGCTGAGCCCAGGCCATGGGAGGGCTGGAAGGACAAGCACAGTTCAGCTTATAGCTACATGGAGGGAAGATGTCACAAGAAGACTTCTTTCTGCAATACTGTTGCCAAGCTGTGTATGACCATAATCACACACCAGGCAGTTCCTGGCCCTCCTGTGCTCTCCCCTGCGTTGAGGATGGACCTCTGAGAAACACATCAGTGCCTTTCGTTTCAGTGGCTATTTGGAGATACATGAAGGCTATTTTGCAGCATTTGCTAAATCCTCACTATTTGCATCAGGTAAGATTTGAGGAGCTCTTGCCCTTCCCAAAGCCATGCGGCCCCTTCTCAAAGCCATGTAGCACCTCCCCAAAGCCTGTCAGGAACAACGGGATCAAACAAACTGACAAGCAAAAAGAGACTAGAGGAAGGACAGTTTGCAGGAAACAAGACAGTACTTGATATTACTTGGTGTTTGATTGCATTTCGTGTTTTATTTCCACCCAGCTCTTCCAAGCAGCACCCTGCATGACTAGCAAAAATAAAGGAAGGAGTTTAATCCCAAACCCCACATATTTACCCTCAGAAATGTCTCTGAAACATTTCAAGGAATGCCCAAGGACCGAGGAAAAAAAACATGAAAAAATATTTCTCAATAATATAAAAAGTGATTCCTTTTCTTGTTATTTTTGAGTATCTCTAAATGTTTCTTCGATGTGTATTTCCACCAGTAGCCAAGTGCCAGACTACGAGCAGGACCTAGTGAAACAAAATTAAAATTTCAATCCTCAAATGCTGTCCTGAAGAGGCAAGTGGTGTTTTTTGCACAACTCTTGCAGTGGTGACAGAGTCATCAGCACAAGAGGTGGCTTATCAACTTTTCAACTCCATTTTTTTTTTTTTTGGGCAAAGTTCATGTTTTCACAAGTTTTGTGAGATTTTGATCTACACCACGTAATTTATAATCAAACTATAAATAATTATGGAAATTTAGGTGGAAGACGGATACACTTCAGATAACAGTCTTCCTGAATGCTCCATTTTCAGAGGGTACCAAAAAAATATTTAACCCACTGAAGGCAACTTCAGTGTAGAGCTGAAAGCATGATGCTATCAGCTTATATATTATATACGAGATTTGAACAAAAATCACAATTAGTATGAAGGAGACGAAGGTTTCTCCAATCGGTAAGTTTATATAATGAAAAAAATAGCTATGTTGTGAGACAGTGAAAGCAACACAAAATTTTTAAGCTTGTGCTGAGGTTTCTTTTCAGGTGAGCTGCCCCAGGAATTAGATTTGGACATGATCCCTTCTTCAGTGCATGCTTCTTCTGATCTTCTTGTCCTTAAACTTCCAGTCTACCTTCACATAGATTCTCTTCACAATATTTCAAATATAAAGTACATAACACAGCTGTGGAATAATACTTGTAACCACCAAGATGAAGGAGAATGAGATGGCTGTGATGGAAGACCTGATTCACCACTAAGCAACCTCAGTTTTATACTGGAGTAACCTCATTTAAACAAGGAATTCCACTCTTCTAAATCCAAGAGTTGTATCAGGCTCAGCTGAATGACGGACTTTCCTATTCATCCAAAAGGTGAAATGTGGTCCCCCCATGTGTGTTCATTTTCGAGCTGACTCCTGAACATCTCACAGGGGCAAAACAACTATTGCCTTATGAGCAACATGATCCCAGAATTGGAGGCTGAAGGACTTGATTGCATAACACCCCAAAATTTCAGAAAATACTGGCAAGCTAGAAATAAAGTCTCTCCCTAATGACTTTATGAACTGAGCTCCAGCGGAAACTTTGGCTATACAAAGTTGATTGGATGAGGGTTTGGAGTGACACACTATTTCTTTTCCAAGTCTAAATTGAATATGTGGTAGTTTGGTTGGTTTTTTGGGGGTTTTTTTTTTGGTTTTTTTTTTAATTTGCTTTCTTAAAATAAGCATATAAAACCCCCTCAGATTAAATGTGTCCTCCTCAGACACTTGTGTTTAGTTTAGAATACTTTGCTGAAACCTAGAAGTCTCCAGTGGCATCCCAGAGCTCAGCCCCATCTGGGCAAGGACCACAAGAGCCTACATGGTATCTACTGATGGAGCAATGATCTCCTAAACAGACAATACAGCTTCATGCTTTATCCTTGTGCAGCTCTTTCCAGTGTGATGCAATGCTTACAAACACATATCACCCACTCACCAGTGCCACCAGAGCTACCAAAACCTGCTTTGCCCTTTCTTCTGGAGGGACCGTATTCCGGGAGAACCCGAAACACTGAGATTGAAATGGGAAAGGAAACGAGACAACGGCATCCAGAAGCTGCAAGAGGAAAGCAGGGCTTTGCTTATGGGGTGATAATTCTTCAGTCCTGTGTCCACTAATAATTTAATTTGAATAAAATAGCATCTCAAAGAAACCAAGGCTGTTAAGGAAAGAACCATGTATGAACACACATCATTTGAAGGGGCGTACAGTGATTTAAGGCAAGTAAAGACTGGATCTACATAAGCCACACAATCTCATATCTACAAAAAAATACTAAATTTAGGTTAAGGGGACTAAATCTGGCTTAAGTGTAATTATGCCTTTCATCCCTCCTTCTGATTTTATTGAATATTTTATTGCAATTCTTCTATCTTTATTAGTGGGGAAGAAAATCGGTATGTTTTAAAATTGTTCCCACTGTTGTGACTATAAACTTCCTGAAGATTTTAGCCTGTTTGCAAGAGATTGAGTAAAATAAAGATTTTTTTTTTTTAGGTCAACATTTTCTTCTGGCAGACTGAGCCTGAAGTGCACTTTATTTCCCTTTAATTTAACAGCTCCAGCAGCTTTTCCAGTTAAATCGACTGTTCATTATTGAGCCCATTTATGAAGGGCTGTGCAGTGCAGTTTAATGAATCCCTGGCACAAAGCTCCCTTTCAGTGTAGGGAAAGAATAGCAGCCTATTTAGGTCCTGTAGGGCTGTATGTCAAAGGCTGCCTATAATACTTGTCAGGGAAGGGCAGAAATTCCCACTGATATAAGAATGTGCAAGAAATCAACTTTCACAACCAACTCGCCGATTAAGACACGATCAGGAAATGAGACTGTAGGTCGGGAGTGGTGACACCTGTTTGGGCAGCCAGATTTTCCCATAACTGGATAACCATATGGGCCATACAACCAGGAAGAGAAAAAAAAAAATCCTCCCTCCCCTGTCACAGAGATTTTCTTACTTTCACGCTGCCTTCCTGGTGCCACGATGAAAAGAAAATGAGTGTTGTGAATTGTGAGGGCTGGGCTCAGTGCTGGATTTGGTTTGCCTTCTCTAGGGGAAGGTTTTGCTAGTGTTCATAGAATCATGGAATATTTTGGGTTGGAAGGGACCTTAAAGATGTAGTTCCCAACCCCCTGCAATGAGCAGGGACATCGTCAACGAGACTAGATTCCTCAAAGCCCCATCCAACATGGCCTTGAATATTTCCAGGGATGGGGAATCCACCACCTCTCTGGCAAACCTGTGCCAGTGTTTCACCACCCTCATGGCAAAACATTTCTTCCCTCTATCAGCCTGAATCTACTTCCTTTTAGTGATGAGGCACAGCATGAGACGTTTCCTTCAGGCTGAATCCTAGTGGGATCCTGCCTCTGCACGGCAAAGGATTTATCTTGATGTTGGACACTGAGATGGGCAGCCCCACAAGCATCAGCAGGGCAGAGAGAGTTTCTGCAACTGTCTCCAGTGAGGAACTGCTCCACAGAAGTGTTGGCACTGTAACACAGCCCTCAAACGTGCAAGGCTTCCTCGCTTCTGTGAGCTGCTCTCTCCCTTCTGGGCCGCTTGGTCTGTAAGGATAACAAATTGTCCTTCTTGCGAAGGGCTTGGTCCTGTGGGTGTGAGTTCAATCTGTGGCCTGTGCAAAGCATTAGTGACCACAGCATGTCACTGCTCCCTTTGCTTCACAGAGTGACTGTGCTGCTACTCTCCCTAAAAAAGCCGAGGGCATTGCTCTGGAAAGCCTCGGTTTAATTCCCAAAACTAGTTGAGATGATGCTCGCTACAGTGAGCAAGAAAATGAAAAAAAAAAAAGGATAAACTTCCTACACAAAAGTGGGCAAGAAAATATCAGTAGAGCCCCTGGGCCCCTTAGTGAGTGCCAAGTCCTCTCCTGTGGGATGGATGTTTGTGAGGGAGGAGGCACTTCTGCAACTACTTTGCTCACCTCAGTCTGATGGGGGAGGAGTGAAGGGACAAGAACATTCTGGTCCAAAATTTCGCTTAGGGTTGGGGTTATTTTGTGGGTCTGATCCCAGCACTTCCTGGATATTAGATTCCGCCAGTGAGCTGAGATGGATCACTGGAGGGGCCTGAGAGTCACCCTGCATGGTCTGAGCATCAGCATCCTGAAGGAGCAGAGGCAGAAGACAAGCATTTGCTCATACAGTTGGTGGAAAAGAGAGATGTTTTGCAGAAATAACCAAACTGTTATTTTCTTGAAAAAAAATCAAGTTTCTTTGCAAGTTGTTGACATCATGTGGCTTAGCAAATTTCCCTTCAGGCAATGCCCAACTTGGGGTAATCAGCTCTGCCTGAGAGAACAGAGAGAATAAGCATGTTTAATGCAATTATGAAGGCTTTTTGAATCTCCAGATTGGGTTGAGAATATGTAAATTTGGCTGCTTAGCACAACTGAATGCAAACTTTCCTTTGCATGCCTGACAATTGTTTTAATACTCTCCAAGTTTTAGGAGGTAATAAAGTCTCCCGCTAAACCGTAGCTGAGCTCTCAAAGCTGTTTAATTGAATGAATTCAGCCTTACAGAAGAGAAGCCAGGGCTTTCAGCTCTTTTTTATCTAAGCCACCGGATATTTAGCCACTCTGCATATAATACCACCCAGACTCATTAACAAACCCTTTAGACAGGGTTATTGCTGGAATATTGCTGCTATAATGCTGAAGTGGATACTAATTTGAGGACAACTTCATTGCTGCTCTGTTTGAGTAATTTCATTTTTCTTACATAAGAAACAGTCCCAAACTGGTTGTACATCCAGTGAAGAACAGCGATCCCCATTTTCTAGACCCATGTGCATTTTGAAGTAGCCTCACAATGCAAAACTATCTAGTGGAGCCCACAGGGGATATATATGTTGTTCTTTACGTTTCCGCATCAATAAGGGAGCTTGGAGCAGGCTGCAAAGCTTGACAGGGCTTGACAGGGCTTGAGGGTAACAGCTCGGGTCACTAATCCCCATCAGTTGTATTCGAGCTAAGTAGTTTAAATCCACCTTCTGTGTAGACATACTCATTCTGACATGGACAGATATATAGATTTCCCATAGCCCTCTGCCTACCACGTGTTTTTTTTCTTCAATTACACAGTTGTACTTAGAGCAACTCCCCAGATGAGTGACTCTGGGAAGCTCCAGTTGTTTTGCAAAGGTTTTGCAAAGGATACCCGGTCCAGATCTCCTGGCACCAGAGCCAGGGCTGTGCCTGGGACTGCGAGGCTCTGTCTGCTGCTGGGACCCTACTGAGACGCTAGTGAGAGATCAAGAAAATCGGCATTTTTGTTTTGTAGAGGATCTTGAGCCTTTTTTTCCTCTCATGACATACGTGCTTTCTCCTCTTTTCTTGCAATACTTGCTTTGCATTCAACAAGTGTTTGAAACCACAGGGAGGTGAATTTGGCTGATTTTTCCGTTTTACTACTAAATACAGTCCTAGGAGCCTGTTTCCCTTTTCTTCTGCCGAGTTTTCCTTTCTGTTTTTTCCTTCCAGTACAAAACTGCTGCATGAATTGATGGAGACCATGAAAATTCACTTTATTTCATTCACAACCAGATATGGATTTTCATTCAAATTTGGATGAATAAAATCACTGAAAATATATCCAGAGCTGGATTGAGGGTTGTTCTGCATCAGTGAAAGAGTTTTCTCAAGGAAAATCGAGAAAAATACCCTCCCTCCCAAAAAAAGGACAAGATAGTTCTTTCAGGAACCACTTCACTAATTTTTCTACCTTCCACATGAAAGTTTTATACCACTGACTCCCTAAATCCATGCAAGACCATAAGCAACCTGGTTTAGTGGCAGGTGTCCCTACCCATTGTAGGGGTGTTGGGATCTTTAAAGTCCCTTTCAAACCAAACAATTCCAGTATTCTCTGATTTCAACTGAATGCATTCCACTAATTTGAAATCTCTAACGGATCACAGCACTGGTTTCCTCAGGACTTGCCTAGGAACATACAATATTCTGCGTAATGTGCATACCAATGAGCTTGGAAAAAAACACCGTTTACATAGTAATTTTGATTTGTGCGTCCTGGCAGCCATGAGGGCAACAGCACGTCCCTATGCCAGAGCACCCAGAGTCCTATAGGTGACCCAGCACCACCGGGCCTAAGCCCAGGAGAGAAATATATTTTCTGCCAGCTGAGAAGCTGCAGGAGTGGGGACAAGACTGATGGGGTCTGGGGGATGCTGTGCACCTGCTCCGGGGTGACTGTATATGTCTGTTCAGAGGACGCCTATGTACCTGTCCCAGGGAGTGTGTGTCTCCGTCCCGGCAGTGATGCTCGTCCCACCCCGCCGCGGCCGACGTTGCCGCCCGGGTCCGTGAGTGGGTGGGTGGGTGCAGCCGGCCCGGCCCCCGGGCACCCAGCGGAGGAGGGCCGGGCCAGCCCAGCTCTGATCCCTCCTCCTCGTTCCCCGCCTGCCGCCTTTTCCCCGCTGCCGCCGCCGCCGCCCGCCCGGCGCAGCCCGGAGCCCGTCGGAGCTCGGGGCGGCGGCGTGTGCCGCCGGCCATGGCCGCGCCTGCCGCGCTGCTCAGCCCCCACCACCTCCTCTCCTTCTGCTTCCCCGCCGCCGGCGGGCTCCTGGGCTATGCCGACCTGGAGAAGGGCTACGAGGGCGGCGGCGGCGACGCGGGGGACTTTAGAGAAGCCACCCGGGACCTGCTGAGCTTCATCGACTCGGCCTCCAGCAACATCAAGCTGGCGCTGGACCGGCCGGTGAAGTCGCGGCGGAAGGTGAACCACAGGAAGTACCTGCAGAAGCAGATCAAGCGCTGCACCGGCATCATCGCCGCCGCCGCCCCGCCGCCCGCCGCCTGCCCGCCCGCCGCCTGCTCCGCCCGGCCCCCGCCGCGCCGGGAGCCCGCGCAGGCGGCGGGCAGCAGCCTGCAGAGCAAGAGCCTGGCCGCCCTCTTCGGCTCCCTGCAGCGGGGCCGGGGCGCGGCGGGCGGCGCCGAGGCCAGGGCGGGCGGCGGCGGCGGCGAGAAGGCGGCGGGCGGCCCGCGGAAGGTGCCGCTGCGGGACCGCAACCTGCCGCCCTCCTTCTTCACGGAGCCGGCGCTGCCCGCGCCCCCCGCCCGCGGGCCGCCCGCCAAGGAGCCGGAGAAGGGCGGCGGTGCGGCTGCGGAGGCGTCCGAGTTCTTCGAGCTGCTGTGCCCCGAGTACGGCGCGCTGCTGCCCGAGCACGCCGCGCCGCCCGACGCCTTCGGCGGCCGCCTGCCCGCCGAGCTGGGGCTGGAGCACGGGCTGTACGAGCTGCCGCTGCCCGCCGGCCCGCACCCGCTGCTGGGCGGGCTGCTGTACCCCGAGCCGCCCTGGAGCCCGGCCGCGCCCTGCAGCCCGCCCAGGAAGGCGCCGCCCGAGCCGCTGCGCCCGCTCTACCCCGGCGGCCCGGAGCCGGTGTCCGGCGGCGGCAGCGCCGAGGAGCCGGGCGGGCACCTGCCCGCGGGGTTCGCCCCCTTCTTCCCCGAGTGCTCGCTCGCCCCGCCGCAGTCGGCCTACGACTACGGCGCTGCGTACCACCGCGGGGGCTACCCCGGGCTGTAGGGCGGCGGGGCTGGGGGTCCGCCGGGTCGGGGAGCGGAGCCCGGAGCCCGCCCGCGGGTCTGACGGACGCTGGGGCAGCGCGGAGGCCGCACGG
>JAWWES010000001.1:33245480-33260695 GCA_035583135.1 Lophotriccus pileatus
ATCCCATCCCATCCCATCCCATCCCATCCCATCCCATCCCATCCCATCCCATCCCATCCCATCCCATCCCATCCCACAGGTTTTTGTACAGGATGAAGCCAATGTGTGGAGTACCACAATATAACAGTTGTCTGAATGGCCTCTCCTTTTTGCAGGGAAGCCCAGGTGGACCCGCCATCCTGCTCCAAGCAGCTTTTTGTCTTGGTTCAGCAGACTCTCCTCTTCCTGAGCTGCTCACTGACCTGTCCCTGTAGCCTGGTATCATTCCTTGTTTGTTCTCTTGGTCAAGGCCAGGAAGGTCTTGGGGCTTTAGGAAAGATAAGATTCTTTTTTTCAAGGAAAACCCATCTTTGTGGCAGGCACAGGAGGGGCGCAAATGGCAGGACCACTTCCTACACAAGATCACTTTCTCTCTTGCCCTGTCACCCAACAAAAACCCCCCTTAGGCATCTACCCCAGCATTTTGGACCATCCACTCATGGAAGTGGCAAGAGAAGAGGGATGCCCATGCCGGGCACCTGTCTGTGAGTGTCAGTACGGGCCGATCAGTCCGTGGGGAGCAGCTGCAGCTGAGTGCCCCGGGTGCGAGCGCAAGGCTGACAGCATAGCTCGGGGCTGCCGCGCCGGGCCAGGCACCGTGCCCCTGCAGCCTGCTTGCCTTCAGCTGCACAGCGCCTCACCCTGTGGGGAGCACAAGCTGAGGGAGGAGAAGGCTCCTCCAGCTGTGTGTCTGCAGACTGCTGCCAGCATGGGGCTCCCGTGGGATGCAGGACGGCAGCAAGGGACAGAGCCTGGATGGAGACCTTTGTCTGAGAGGGACACAAGGGAAGTGGAAGAGTACCTCCTGTGTGTCTGTGTCATAAAGGGGAAGTGTCTCTAGGCTATTTCCAGGGTCACAGGGAATAGTTTTAAAGGGAGAGGGTCCAGGCATGGGAGGCAGTTTGAGATTTCCCCCAAAACAGCTGTGGCCACAAGAGCTGGGGGCTGAACAGGGCGGGGGAGCTGGAGGCTCAGTAACCTTGGACAACTGCATTCCTGTGACAGGATGCAGTGCTGCCTGTTCCTGCCTTCCTCAGAACACTGTACTCCACTGTGCTCAAGAGACCCTGCTCTTTCTGTCTTACACTCAGGCAAAAAAAAAAGCAGGTATTGAATTAATCTATAAGGACATTGTCCTCCTGTTCTTCCATGGAATTGTGTTTTACTGCAGAATTTGTAAATACTGCACCCTGGATTCATTGGCTGCCTGCTGAAATCTCTCTTCAGTTTGTCCCACTCCACCAGCACTGCCATGGGTTCTTGGGAAGTGCCCTGAAAGGCCACTGGCACTGACTTCCCCTCGTGGGTTTGACTCATCTCCTGCTTGAGACAGCTGTGCCTTGCCCTTGCACAGAGCCAGTGCTACTGCCCAGGTGCAGGTGCTCACGGGGCAGCTCCTGCTGCTGATAAAGAGGAGCTGATGCTGAGGAGAGCAAGCTCTTCACAGAGGGCAGTTTCCTGCCTCAGCAGCCCAAAGCTCACTGCCTTGGTTGGCAATACGATTCTCTCCTAGCAATGGTTTCACCTGGAGCTGTCTCCTGCAGAGGCAAGGGAAGATGGGTTTGGCTGTTTCAGGAAGAAAGAACACCTTTCCCAGATGGCTTATGGCTTCGTGTTTCACAAGTGAAAATGTTTTCTTCTTCTGTCTTTGGCTGCTGACCATGTCACTGCTGATCCCGTCAGCAGCTTCTCAGCTTCTTAGGCCAGGTTGTGCCAGGGCATACCCAGTGGTCAGAAAGGAGCTGTAGGGAGACTTTTTCCAAGGACTAGATCCTGCTGTCTTCTTGTTTCCAGAACTGGGGTCTATGTAGCACCCGGGAGAGCTGCTGAGAAAGGGCGTTTTCAGACTTCTGTGCAGATGGAAGGAAAAGAAGGGAGAAGCAAGGATGGAGTAAGAGTCTAACAGAACAATTAATCTGAGTGCTGGCTCCTGGGAGTGCCTGTGTGTGCAGGTTTTGCTTTACCTATTAATCTGCCTTTTATTTCATCCCAGTGGTTTTCTTACACTTCTGACTCTCTTCTTGCCACTGCCAGGGAGTGATCGAGCTGTTTTATAGTACATAGCTGCCTACAGTCGTTAACCAAACACAGAGCAGGGACAGGGCCACATGCTCTGGGGATCAATCCATGTGTGTCTGAGTTTTCCTTTTTATTTTCATTCTTGCCTAATATTTGAGATGGAAGCCCACAAGCTGAACATGCAGAAAGGTCAAACCTTTAGCTGAGCAAAGGGGAGGTGCATGGGAAGGAGAAGAGGGAAGGAACTAAGGAGAAGTGGTGTAGGCATCTTTCTGAAACAAATGAAATTGCCACTCTGCTACCTCCCTTCTCAAAAACAGAACACTTTCCAGAAGCCATGAAAAAGGCAAGGAAACCTCAGTTTCAAGGTCTCTTGCTCAGGAAATGTATTTGTCAGTGTCTCTCCCTGAACCTGAAACTTGACAGCCTTCTTTCCTTCCTTAGCCTAGGTGAGAATCATACCTATGGGAGGAGCATGAAAAGTGCTGACATTACAAGCGTACACATAGTGGGGAGACCGTGGCTCATCATCAGAGGGACGAGGTGCATTTCCTGATACTAAGAAGCCTCTTAAACATACTAAATAGAATCTGTGGTAACCGACCTCACCCTGCTCTGTCTGAGCAGGGACAACCGGGAAGGGAAGAGCTGCCAGCAATCCCTCTGTTCTTTCCCAGTTATGGTCAGGAACACCGTCATTCCACTAGGATAGTATTCAGGGGGGCGTAAAAATTTTGCAGGGTGGGGGAGGCCTCCCTGGAACTCTGTGACACAGACAGACTCTGAGGAGGGCCCTTGGCTGGTTGCAGTGCTTCCTTAGCAGTGTCCAACAGGAGATGCACTCACTGATGATGTGATGGCTGTACGTGGGTTCAGGGATAGCTTGGCTATCCCCTGTGGGTCCTTTGGCTCCTGTTCCCTTGCAGAGCCACCTGACTTGTGGAGAGGAGGGAGTCTGTTGTCCCCATGGGGTTAAGGGAGGTTTTGTTTCCAAGCTGGGTGGTGGACAACAGTGCCAGGCTGCGTGACCTATGGACTAGCTTAGGTTGACTGAAACTCCCCAAACATCAGACTCTTTGGAAGCAGAATAGGGTAGTCCTCCCCAAGTTTGCAGCTCTCCCAGGGAAATGCACACACTTCCTATCACATCCAGAGAGCCACAGGCAAGGTGTGGCTGTCAATTGGGAGGGATGATCATGCATTGCAGCTGCCACCTATGGAAGCTGGGGTTCGAACTTCTTGTGGGCACTTCCACTAGGAATGGGACTCCGTGCTTCTGAAGTGGCCCAAGTAGCTTATCCCAAGGCAGCTGAGCTGAAAACAGGCAGTATATTAAGTAATCAGCAATATGCAGTGCTGACTGACTGGGATGGACTGCAGCTCTCTGCTCACAGTACCCACTGTCCACCTTGGAATCTTTTATTCCCTACTGACGTGTTCCCACATAGAAAAAGCAGCAGCAAATAAAAAAACTACTTGTATTAATTTACTTTTACCATTCTGCAAGCCTGGAGGTGCATTTATATCAGCAATGACATGAGCCATGGGATCTGATGGCAAAAATGAGAAAACAGTTCTCGCAAAACCTTATATATTTTGTATCTTCATGGCTTCAGGGGGCCACCTGTAATCATCAAGAAGAAATGAATCATAATCAGGAGTGTAAATGAACTGTTTCACAAAGGCTTCCTTGTCTGCTGGCTCAGGGTACCAAGAAGCGAGGTTGTGCTTGTAGGCCCAGTCAACAATCTGCAAAAAGATAAGCAAAGTGAACTGGTAAAACAACACTGGCATGTTACAAAGTTGAAACCAACTGCAGTTTGGCCCTGGCTGTATTTTCCTTCTTCCCTTCTCTCAGAATTATGCCCTTTTTTGCTTTTTTTCTTGCTGTGCAATACTCTGAGTCAGCTGCACTTACTGCCTTCCGTGAGGGAATGGAAGCTGCCTGGAACTACTGGCTGGTAAGAAATGCACATCCCGGCCCTGGCAAAATGGTTGGGGTGTGCAACTGAAGGCGAGCAGCCCTTTAGCCACCTCTTCTTTGCAAATTTAAGCTCCTCAGCTAGGCTGTACATCCATCAGTAATCTTAGCAGGCCAATGTGATTCTCAGTGGGTGTCACCGAATGGGAATTACAAATTTGATGTAAACAGGGCACCAAATCCATAATTAAGACAACAATTCCAGATCTGAAATAGTATTTCGTTACTTAGGCCCCTATTAAATAGAGGAGGAAAGGTTCAAAATAGCAATTTGGAACCTAAAATCTTCTGGCAACTTGTGTTATGTTTGAATTTGACTCTCAAATTCACTTTTGGAAGTGCTCACAGCTTCAAGCAATAAAGCAGAGCTGTGTGAGCTGAGGCACCCAGAACGAGAATGTATTTTTCACATTTGGGCTTTAATGATGGAAGAAATCAGAGCAGCAATTCTGGCTAGAACAATTCCTGAGAATCATTGCTCTAGGCTTTAGAATAAGTTAAAAAAAAAACACAAAGCAAAAATGATGCCAGGGCAATTCCTGCCCTCCCAAGGAAAAGTGGAAATAACAGTGGAAATACTCACTTTCACAGCAATTTTGCGAGACACATCTCTGATGCTGCCCAAGGGGGGATAGAGTCTTCCTTCTGCAAGATTCTGCTCTGTCACCTCAGCAGCAATAGTCTAGAAAGAAGAGTAAGCTAGTTTATAGAGATGGTCTCAAGCACATACCACATTCCCTAGCATTATATGGTATGTGGCTGAAACCTCAGCAGCATCAGAGCTGGGACTATTTCTGAGTGGGAACTTGTGAATTGTTCAAAATACATGTGTGTACTCATTTCATTACAGACTTCAAAGTGGAGCCAGAATGATGGAGGTTCTGTGCTAGGACAGCAGTTGTAGAAAAGGAGGAGAATCCTGTTATGGCTCCTGCACCTCTGTAGGTGCAATGGAAACTTGAGTTCTCCCTGCGCTGGAAAAAGGCTGCAGCTTTTTGCTGAGCCTGTGCCATTTCCACTCCATTCCTTGCCCTGGGCCAGGTTCTTGAAAACAACTGAAGTAGGTGCATAGGCCTCTTATTATCTTTTCTTGAAATATTAGTTAAATGCCAGTTGCAAACCTCTGCTGTCATGAGGAAGATATCATCAGAGATATGTCGGACTCCACAGGCAGTGACTCCCAGTGCCACTCCTGGGAAGACGTAGGCGTTGTTTCCTTGGCCAGGGAAGAAGGTCTTTCCACTGGGCAGGGTTACCTTTGGGAATGGACTCCCACTTGCAAATATTCCCCGGCCCTGATCAAAGAGAGAGAAAAGAGGCATCCAGATTCAGAAGGGAAATCTTAGAGTTTTGCTGCTCACCATGTGCTCAAACTGTGCTTGAGGGACATCAGTAACTAAGTGGACAAATCTCCAACCAGTCAGTGAGAGGCATCTCTGCCGGAGCCACTGCCAGCTGACACTTCTGGAGTACCTTGTCCCCAGAGCCAGGAACAGGGCTATGGACAGGGCCACTGAGCAGTGAGTGGCTATTTGCACTGCAAGTTCTCTGATCTTCTGAGGAGTTTCTCTACCTCTTTATCAACCATCTATGGAGTGTGAAGAAAGGCTCATGAGGGATAAAGGTCTGGGGCTGTGTGACTGCTCTGATGATAAGCAGGTGGTGGGGAGGGACAGCAAATAGTGAAACAATGGGTCCTCTCTCATGTCAAGTCAATCCATATGACAATAGTTCTTCAGTGACATTGCGTCTAAGTTGAGTGATGAAATCATTACATAAACAATTAGGTGGGCAAAATACAGGGGACAAAAACCGCTAAGGACGAGACACCTCAGACAGCTGTGGGTGAAGGAGGCAAGCACTTTCTTTAGAGGATCCCAAAGTAGTTTCAGTTGGTAGGGACCCAACTCCTGCTCACAGTACGGTCAGCTATGAAATCAGACCAGGCTGTTCAGGGCTTTATCCCATCTGGTCTTAAAAAATTGCAACGTCAGAGACTGCAGAAACAATCTGGGCCTCTCTTCCACCTCCTGACTCTCCTCCTCACAGTGTGAAAGTTTTTCTTTATGACCAGCTTAAACCTCTCTTATTTCAACTTAGGCACACTGTCACTTGTCTGCCCACCATGTACCACCGTGGTTTTCCTTGGTACAGTCACGGCCACAGTGTATCCAGAGCACCCAGCTTCCCTCGGCTGAAGTCAGTACATAGAATCACAGAATAGTTTGGGTCGGAAGGGACCTCTGGAGATCAGCTAGTCCAATCCCTGCCAAAGCAGGATCACCTAAAGAAGGTGACACAGGAACGTGTCCAGGTGGATTTTGAATGTCTCCAGAGAGAGAGATTCCATGACCTCCCTGGACAGCTGGTTCCAGTGTTCTGCCACTCTCAACATAAGGAAGTTCTTCTGAATATTGAAGTGAAACTTCTTGTGTTTTAGTTTATGACCATTACTCCTTCTCCCGTCACTGGGCACCACCAGAAAGTACCTCGGTGAGGCGGTAGCACTGCTCTGCTGTGCACTCAGCTTTACTTGTGGGGTTGCTCAGGGCGAACACAATGGGCCTCTCGTTGAAGGCTGCCATGTCCTTCAACAGCTTCTCAGTGAAAGCTCCTGCAACAGCTGCAACACCTGAAACAACAGCAGCAGAGTGAGGTGGTGCTTTCTGACTGTCTGACTTCAGTGCACTGGAATGCCTCTATTGGAAAATGAACTGTGAGAGGGAACAGGCTTAATCTCTGGAGATGTAGGTGAAGATGTTTCTTTCTCATATTATGGTGAGATAAAAAGCCTATCTCAAAATAAAGCCCTCTGCTCCTCTGGACAGAGTGGGTGACAGTGTTCTGGCCAGTCTGACTTCATCACTCTGACTCCGAAAGACCTGCCTGAGGTGCCTGTTGTCATCCTTGTCCTGCCCAGCCTGCCATAGCCATGTTTGTTGCTGAGAGCCTCAGATCGTGCCTCCCCTAGCACCTCCCTCTACAGCCCTTTCTGGAAGGGCTCCTACTGCTCCAAAAGAGAGGAAGTCTGTGCCCCAGGGTAGAAGGGGAAAGGATATGGAGAACAAAACTGAAAAAAATGGGTGTAAAAGAAGCTCATTTTGTTTTGACTAGGAAAACAAAAGGAGATTCTAGAAGAAAGACAGAAACTCTCCTAAGAACTGAATTGACATGAAAAGTTGTATTAAGTGAACTCCACCTATAATTGCTGTAGGCTTCACTTTCTGCACAACCTCTTCCAGTGAGTCCACACTGGGGTGGTCCTGGGCAAACATTTCTTTCTCATGGTTCAGGTGGCTCCTGCCCTGTGAGGAAAAAGGAGGAGTCAAGCTTCGGTCTGTTGGCAAAAGTTGGAGACATAACTTAGTAAGTCATCTTCTTCAGTTCATTTCATCTCTCGACCTTCTACCTAAACCAGATTCCACAGAGCAGGACCTCAGCATCAGCCAGTCAGGCATTGAGGTGCTGGTGTAACGTCACATTGGGCTGTAAAGTACACCAAAGTACATTGTGTGGCTGGCATACACTTGTGCATAAGATACAAGTCTCCTCAAGTCTGAGGAGGGACACCTCTGAGGGGAGTTTGCACAGGGAGTGCAAAACACAGCTGGGACAGTCTGGGTCACAAAGCAGGACACGATGTTGCTGTTTCAATGGCCCATATAACATGCAATACTTCCAGCACTCCTTGAGACTGTGGCTAACAGTGTACCACTTTAGATGCTCAGCCCAAAGCATTGCCTTTAGAGCAACCAGTGCTGCTGGCACACTGTTGTCCCCATGAGACCTGGTCCTTGAAAAACAGGAAAAGCTCTGCTGACACCAGTAAAACTGCAGCCTTTTTCCTTTTTACTCCAGGGCTGAGTAGGGGTCCAAGGTATCTGCCTGCTCTGGCCTCTCGAGCTGGCATGGCATGGCAGTGGAATGGGGCTCAGCTTTGAAGACAAATTCACCTTCACAATCAGTCCCTTGGAGTCCACCATCCAAATTTTTTTTAAGGCATCATCTCGTGAAATTCCTTCCTTTTCCATGGCCATGAGGATGAGATGAGCTATGCCCATTGCAGCCTGGAACACAGTATATAAACACTTCATTGGGGTATCATCATATTTTGTGAGGGAAGATTTTAAATGAGAGGTGGGTTGGGTCATCCCCCAGCACTGCACAAAGCAGGGAGACTTTCTGCTCCGTGGCTGTACAGTGCCATGGCATAGGGCTGATTTTAGCATTGTAGGTGCTGCCATAAATAAAAAACCTCACAATCATTCAGTAGAGTAGGCTGCAGGTGGAGCTGGAGCAGTGGAGTTGGTACCTGGACAGGTAGAGGCTGTCTCCATCATTTGAACCAGCTGCTGCAGGGGGGGAAAAAGGGGCAGACACTTAACAAATGTTGCTGGAGATGCCAGTACAGAGGAACTCAAAGCCAAGTGCAAGTCCTGCAAGAGGAAAGTCTTTCCCCCATTCCTGCCTGGGAAAGCAGCCCTGGACATGCTGTGTGTTTGTCTGTGGTCCTACAGCTGTGCCTGGCCTTCCTGCCCCAGTGGGGACTATAACAAGGCAGCAGGGTCTCTGTGCCGCAGAGATGGTGACCAGCACAGACGTGGCTGCCAGCAGGGGTAGCGAAAAAGAACAAGCCAGCTTTCTTTCCCTGTGTGACAGAAAAACAGTAACAGACCTTCCCAAAGTTCCACTGTGGGCAAGAGCTGAGACAGGTCCTGGACCAACACCATTAGTCCACAGACAAGGCTTTAGAGGCTTTTACTTCCCCTTCACTCTTTGAGCAAGGTGCCGTACAGACTACCTGATGTCTGCCATCGGGCAATATGACTGACTCCAAAAAAGCAAGGTTGTGCTCTTACAGTTCTGTGACTCTGAGTCCTTTGAACTCTACCACTTAAGAAGCTCTGGTTTGCCCTAGATACCAACCCTGAGGACTCAAACCAGCCTTCTTAATATTCTTGTGGCACTCTGCCTCATAAACTACTTCCATAAAGGTAGTCACTGCATGGGCAGCCTTGCAGTATCCAGGGAGTCTGCCCAGGATTGGTGGTCCAAAAAGTCACTGCCACCTAGCAGCAAGATCCACCTGTGGGGCCCAATCCTGCCCAGTGACAAAGAGCCTGCTTGTCTGCTTTGTTTTCATGAAGTCAAGCCTTGCGGGAAGTTTCATAGTTGACTTTTCTGTCTCTAAATTTGAAGTTAGATCATATTTATGAACAAGCTTACAAACATTCCTACCTCTCCAGCTCCCTGGAAAACAAACCTCTGGTCAGAAAGCTTGTTCTTTGTGATCCTTAAGGCTGCAAAGATGCCAGCGACTGCAACAGATGCCGTGCCTGAAAGAGAGAAACACCATGAGATGGACATGCTGGCAAATGGATTGTTTGCCCTGCTGATACACTGTTAGAATGACTGTGGTAGAAACCATTCTTAGATTCTGTCACTAAAGGATCAAAGTGTCTTCCCTATGCTAAAATATTAATACTCAAATTTCCCTGCAAGGCAGAAGAACACAAATTTCCCTCGATGTAGAGTCAAAGGGACACTGAATCCTAGAATGTCAGAAGAAGTTAATACCTAACTCCCAAGGGTTTAAGATGCATGTGACTTGTCTGAGGTCACATAAAACATCTGCAGCAGAACTTGTCACAAAACCCTTTGTGATCATGAAGTTACTATCCTATTCTCCTCTTTACCTTCACAGACCAGCATCACCATTTTTTTTTTACTCTCCTAACACTCTGATACCCTGACTCAAAGCCATCACGCCTTGCTGGCAAGCATTAAGGAGTCATTCAGAAAAGAAGCTGCTCCCATATTAGTGAGAAATGTTGCAGTAAATGGAGTGCAGAGTCGTGCTGTTACAGCCACCATGATAGCTACAGTTTTCCATCCTTCAAGGGAGGCAGATGTCCAGACAGAATAAAGCATTCTTTACCCCACAAAAATCACATGCAGTATTAATCTAATGTCCTATCCCAGGTGAAGGAACATGGTGGGAAGAAATCAAATAAGGCACAAGCTAATAAGGATTCAGGCACTGGTGGTATCTCAGGTCACCTGAGCAAGCTGGATGCAAGTGTTAAAGGGGACCTGGGAATGAAGAAGGAAGTTTGATCACAGAATATGTAAAGCTGGAAGGGATCCATAAGGATCATCAAGTCCATTGGTTTTATTCCTCAGCGTTTTGAAGGATACCAGTTTGGATGCACCCCAGTTCCGATCTATCCCCAGCTCCAATGCTGGTCTCTACATTCTCATCTTCCGAAGCTTTGTGAGAAATCAGGGAGTCCGCAAGTAATGAGTTCTTGTGTGGGCAGTCATAAGTAGGGCAGGCAATGAGCACTTTTAAGCTAAAAACCTGATTTCACCAAATTTCCAGCATTTCCTATTTTCCTGTCCAGGTAATCATCCAGTGCATCAGGGTTTCAAACAGCCAGTGCTTCAGTGAGGTCCCCTGACGGGTCCTTGGGGCCTGGGGTACTGCCAGGCATCAGGGAACAGCAGCTCATGAGCAGACATGACCACAAGCAGTGACACCAGCAGATGGAGCTGCCTTGTCTCTCAAGGATCCAGAAAACAAATTCAGCTTTACCTGCTCTTTCTCTTTAGGGTAAAAACTACAGGTAAGCTAGGAATCTACTGGTATATCACTGGGGAATGGTTCACTCTTTTATTATTTCCATGCAAGCAGAAAACCTAGTGGGAACACAGTTACTCTGCTAGAAACATAATTTTATTGAAACTGTGGTAGTTCTAACTGCAAAGAAATGGGGAGAGACCAGGGTCCCACAGTTGTCAGCCATGCCAAGCTTGTGACAGGCAGTGGAGTACGAACATCTGTGTGTACACGCACACATGTTCACGTACTGTCTCCTAGGCTTACTCTGCCTAGAAATCCCCAAATCCCTTTGTGGGTGGGAGTGGGAAACTGATCACAGTTAAAAATTCATAACTGAAACAATTACAGTGTGACAATGTGTCAGGTCACAGCACAAGCAGCAATAAGGAAAGTATTTAAAAGAAGGAAATATAACTGGAGAAATATCTTGTTTCTCTTGGCCTTGACCCAGGAAAAATTGCTTTATACCCTGTGATTATCAAGAAGTCTGATGGGACAAATGCTTCCATCTGCAAGTGGAAAATGCTCTTGGGAGATTCAGTAGAGGGACTTGAGGTATATTTTAAAGATTTCACTAGCACAGATTTGAGAAGTGGGGTGTATGGAAGAAAAGGGGGCATAGATTCAGTCTGCAGGGCAATGTGCATTTTGCAGAGCAGAGACCTGTGGGACTGGGTGTGCCATTACTCATCCCCTGCACTTGCACTGCAGCTCTGACTAACAGCAGGACTCTGTTCAGCTTTGCCACTCCTAATCCTCCTACTTTCTCCCCAAAGAAGGTACCTTGGCCTTAGCTCAATATTTTTATTTGATAATTACAATTTCTAAGCATGGAACAACAGAGCATCTCTATGGAGGAGAGTTCACAGCTGGTTCATGCAATGAACTGGCTAACCATTGTGCTTCAGTTCTGAAAGAATGACAAAATCAGATTGGGGCAGGGAACTCCTCAGCATGAGTTGTGTCAAGAAAAAAACAGTCATCCTTCAACATGCTGGTCTATCTGTTTTCCAAAGAGACTGAATGCTGTTGTTGCTTCCCTAAGTAACTACCAAGAGCCAGCTTGGCTGGTCTGTATCTGAGGTAAGATATAGAGGGGCAGAGAGACAAGAAAGTGCTTGCAAATCATCCTTTCTGTCCAAGACTCAAAGTGAACACTCAACATACTATCACAAAATACCAAGTGGACTCAGGAGACTCTCTGGAAAGTCCAGAGCAACAGCACCAGCCCAGAAGAGAGGCATTTAAAACTAAAGTACACTCAGGAACATGGTCATCCCTGTTGGAATTAACTTCTGACACTGAGGCACATTTGGAATATTGTAAAACATTAAGGAAACTCCCTCTGGTTTGATATTGTTTATGTTACACATGTACTACTCTAAGTGAAAACAAGCCCCAGTAGATGTCAGTAGAGCTACACTGGAGCAAAACACGGGAAAAGGATCTGCTCCACAGCGTGGAGACACTGCACAGATGGGAAAGGGTGCAGCACAGAGGAACCCATGCTCAGGGACTTTACCCTTCCTCAGGGTGGGGAGAGCAGACAGAGGGGTGAGCACCATTGCACGTGGAGTCACGGGCAGCACTGCCATGTCACCAGGGAAAGTGCAGCCCAGTGTGGGCATCAAGGCTGTGCTTTGGGTGACAGCACCCAGTGGCTAAGCAAGGGACATGGGGGGAAGCGTGGACACTGGATGCTTGGGGGCAGGAGTCCCCTCATGCTGAGGGCTGGCACTGCCCAGTCCCCTGGCCCAGAGGGCTGACTGAGCTGAGCTGAGCATCCCCACCTGATGATGAATCCTTCTGACAGCCGCAGCAACGGGAACACGCAGAAATACCACTGCCTGTTGCTTCACACAACACCCGTGTGGGTGATTCTCCCTTCTCCACAGCACACTGGTGGAAGAAATGGCCAAATTCAGACTGATCTTTTATATTTTACCATTGACCTGCCTGCTTACACTTTGCCCTGTCAAAACCATGCCAATATGAGGGCCCAGGGAACAGCAAACTCCAGTTTAACAGCTCCAGGAAAGGGCAGCCAAGAAAATATATCTGAATTTATGGATGAGGAGGAAGCATAGGGCTTTTCCAAATCCTGGTTCCCATTAACTCCCTGCAGCAGTCCCGCCCATTACTGGAAAGCAGAGTGGAGCTTGTCCAGATCCACTCCAAATACATAACCAAAAGTCAAACACAACAAAGCTGGAGCAAAAAAACTACCAAAATGTTTGCAGCTCAAGGTCTTCCTCTGCATGGCTGTGGGCTAGTGCTAGCCTTCCCCCAAAAGGCTTCTGTAAGGCATTAAGAAAATAAACCTAGCAATGGTGTGGACTAAGTCAATAAGAAGAGAGGTAAAATGCAAAGCACTGATGCTCAGGGAAGAAACTCTCTCTGTCTTTAATAACATCAGGGACACTGGTGACCCAGAAGAGGTGGTGGCATGGAGAAGAGCTGCCTGACAATCAAGATGTCTAATGTAGGTCACCTCTAGGTGCCTGCTTTTAATCCTTCCACTGTAAAGTGTTAGGACTATACTGTGCATCACCATAACCCGTTAATAACCACTGCAGTGCTGTCCTGCAGCACTGCCCTCCCTCCAGCCTGTGCAGTGCCAGCCTGCACACCAGTGCGCCAACACAGACCAAGCCCCCGAGCCCACACAGGCAGAGGCTATCAGGCATGTCAGCACTTTGCAAAAAGCATCCCTGTCCCCATCACAGCAGCAGAAACTGTGGATGCTGCTCCATAACCACAAGCTAAACTAGATCAGAACACAGCCCTATTCTTCTGTTCATTTTGCCTCTTTAGTCTGGACTTAAAATATCACAGACAGCTTAACACCGAGGTGGTCTGTGCTGCTCTTCACAGCAAAGGAGGAGTTGCAAATGACATTCAATGAATAAGAAAAGCAGGAGAGGGAAGGGAAACAAATGTCATAATCCTCAAAATGACAGAAGATACGGGCCTGATCTTTACAGAGCTGCACAACCAAGCCCAAGAAACTGAGGCCCATTTACAGTCTGGACTCCCAACTGTTCTGAGCTGCCTGGGCAGCCGTCAGTCTGTGTGACTTCAACACAAACCTAGGAGCCGGCCCTTAAATAGTTCATGCAGGAGCCTCTTCTGCTGCAGGGCACAGCAGGTCCAGAGGGACTGGTAATGGTGAACCTCTACAGGACTAAGAACTTCTCCACACCTATCTCCAGGCTGGGTAAATCCCCAGGGAAAGTGTGCTGCTCGGGGGGTGCCTGGCAGGACATTGCCTGCTTTGTCCTACAGTTCGATATTGTACTGCACTCCCTTCCTATTGTGTTTCCCCCCTCCTCAGCTTCCTGTGATAATTACCAATGCATTTTCCATGCCAGCTGAAACAACAAAGTAAGATACTGCACCATTTTAAGCTGCTGAAATTAGTTACTGCTGAGCCAAACATTCATTTCACCTGCTTGTTACAGCACATGCAAACATGACTGTGAAACAGGCCACATTTGCACAGGATTGATTTCCAACTTGCCCCAGTGTTTGAAGCCACTCAGATTTGTGGCACTGGAGTCAGCCTGTTCCCAGACTCAGATGAGGTCTGGAGCACTGTTCCTTCATGCCAGACACTGTTTTCTGAAGTGTCCTGGAAAGGTTATGGAAAGGTCATCTGCTAGGATAATGAGAAAAGGTGGTTGGTGGGTCAAGAGATATTTTGAGGCTCATCAGCCGTCACATGTCCAAAAGCAAGGGGAATCATTGCTCTAATGACTAGGAAGTGACTCAGAGAGGTTCTGTGAACGGGAGACCCTAAATGTTGCCTGCAGCCTACTTCAGTTGTGGAGGGACTATGGAAATACAAAAGGCTGAGGGTTTTTAATGTGACTTGTGATTTAGGGGTTCTCATCTTGAAGTGCCTTGAAGAGGCCTTATTTGAATGGTATAGGTGTTCAGGATTTTAGAAACCCCGTTTATTTACAGTGTCTCAAACTATATATATCTGAAACTCTCAAATTTGTGGGTTTTTTTTGAGATAAATCAGTTACATTTTTATCGGGTCTAGTTTTAAAAAACTGCTAAAGATGGCCAGAGCCAGGACATAACATGCTTTATGCTTTTATGCACTGTTCTCTCTGCCCTGCCTGTATATGTGAAAGGCTTTTAAATTACATGATCAGATACAATTAATTAAATACACATCACATATTTCTTCATTTTTCTGCAATTCGTACTAAATTTGCAGAACAACTTCTGCTGCTCAGTACTGAGTGAGCACCACAGAAAGCAACTGAATCAGTCAGGAATTATTTGCCTTGGGAGATCCATACTGTTCTCATTCACCTTCATGTTCCTAGGTGCACCTTCCAGAAGAATTACTTTGTAATCCCTAGGTACTGACGTTAGGTTCTCTGGGCTAAAATTCCCTGCATCCTTCTTCTTGCCTTTCTTGATGATATGTGTGACATTTGCTTTTTTTTTCAGGAATTAGGAATCTCCTTAATTACCAAAACCTTTCAAAGAATGACTTTGTAATGCTGTTGGCCACATATCTCAGATACATCCATAGAT
>JAWWES010000001.1:33260795-33319834 GCA_035583135.1 Lophotriccus pileatus
TCTCCTTAATTACCAAAACCTTTCAAAGAATGACTTTGTAATGCTGTTGGCCACATATCTCAGATACATCCATAGATCCATCTCATCAGGTCTCATGGACTTTGTCTGTTGAACAATCCCTGATAAATAGGTAGAAGTTCATAGAAACGCTGTAAGTTTGCACACCTAAGGTTCTCAGCACAGAACTAGGGCTCTGTGTGCTTTCTTTGATCTGCATGAGGCCTTTGCAATTATCTTCCAAAACATCCTTGTAGCCAAACTGGAGAAATACAGACTGAACAAGTGGACAATCAAGAGCATGAAAAAATGTCTGGGCTGTTAGACTCAAAGGCTTGCCGTCAGTGGTACAAAGAGGCCAATACTATTTAAGTTTTCCTAACAACCTGGATGGTAAGACAGAGTGCACTCTCATAAAGTTCATGGATAATTGTAAATTGGGGACAGTGATTGATACAGTAGTGGATATAACAGTCATTCACAGGGATCGCAGCAGGCTGGAGAAACAGGCTCATGGAGGGAACCCTCATGAAGGTCAGCAAAGGCAAATGCAGTCTTGCAGCTTTGCAGAAGACGACTTTGGGGTAGTGAGGGGCATCAAGCTGAAGATGAGCCAGCAATGAGCCCTTGTGGCAAAGAAGGCCAGCAGCCTGCTAGACTGTGTCAACAGAAGTCTAGGCAGTTTTATTTTAGCACTTTTGAGGTTGTCTCTAGATTAGCATCTCCAGTTGGGGGCTTTCAGCACAAGAATTATATTGAAAAACTGGAGTAAGTCCAGAGGAGGGACACAGATATGACCAGGGTATACAAAGAGGACCAAGGAACCTGTGTTTGAATGGGCTGGAGAAGACTAAGAGGGTATCTAATTTCTGCTTACAATCATTTACTGAGTGTTCGTAAAGAAGTCAGATTCTTCTCAGAAGTACATAACAAAAAGCTGATAGGCAATGAACATAAGTTGCACCTAGTGAAATTCCAATTAGATATTAGGGGAAAATGTGCACAAGGAAGATAAGAAAACTTTGGAACAGGAAGTACAAAGAGACTGTGAATACCCAACCTTGTAGCCACTGAAAAACATTTGGCTGGACAAGGCTCTGAGGAACCTGATCTAATGTCAAAGTTGGATCTAAGTTCGAAATCACCTTTTATTTGAATGAGACCTGGGTGATGTCCAGAGGTCCCCTCCAAACTAATGACTTCAGTAAATTTATGTGATTTTTTGCATGAAGCAGGAATCCAGAGATGCCTCCTTCAGGGATTCACCAGACTTGACACCTTTGTAAGAACTTCAAGTTGTCTACTTTCTGTTTATTACTGTGAACAAGTAAGTGGATCAAAGTTAGAGCAGAAAGACAAAGAGAAGGAGCTAAAGCATTCTTATGTCCCTCAGATTTCCTATGGGCTTCACAGCTTGCCCTGGTACTTTACTGGGAAAAAGGAAGAAGTGACAATCAATTTTCTCCCTTAGAGCTGAAACTGAAGCTGTTGCCCCTTGCATGAACCCAGATAGAGCTGGGAAAGGACTGATGTCATCAGCCCCATAGAGGAAGCTTCCCTTAATGGGAGCTCCCTTAATGGGAGCTCCCACGTGGGCACTGTGAGCCAGCTCCTGCTAGCTCCCAGGCTTTGAGCAGGCTTTCAGGCTAAGAGCAATCACCCTGCCCCAGTTTGTGGTACATGGCAGGCATCCTGCTCAGCATCAGCAGGCTGGCTCCAACTGGAATGAGTCTGAGTCACTTTCATTCTGTGGGGTTAGGATGGATTTGGCAATACAGTAATTTGTAGGACAAAAAAAAAAAGGTAGATGTTAATATTTAAACTGTTTTTCTGTTCGTGTAGGCCCTGAGGCATCAAGAGGGAGGCCTAAGGGAGCTTAAGAGAAGCAAGTTATACTTCTTTCCCACATCTCAGATTTCTGTGTGTGTAGACACACTGCATCCAGAGTGTGTCTAACCAATGGGCAATGAGTTTAAATTAGTATAACTCAGGCCTGATCTAACTTGCACTGCTTGTACCTAAGATGTGTTTTTAAATCAATATACTTAAAACAATACTGGCTCAGAAGCTGGGATAATTCAGGCTTCAGGAGGTCTGTTCCTGTCTCACTTGAGTAAAATGAATCAGGCCTGCTTAAACAAGGCTTTGTATAATTCTCATTAATCATTTAAACACCATTTACATTGAACTCTCCCACTTCTTTAAGGAGAGTCATGAAACACCAGCATGTTAGGAAAGGGAAAGTCTGAGGCAAACCCAAAGAACAGGAGGTGTAAATGACAAAACGACACTTCCTACCCTTCTCATACCACATGGGGATGCAGAGGGGTGTATTAGGGTGGGTAAATCAGACTACTCATCCCAGCTTCAACTCTGTTATCTCTGCCATGACTCCAAGAGAGTTAACTTAGTACATCCAGGTTACTTCAGCTTCCCGAAGGTCCTCAAAACCCTGGCTTGGATTTCCCTTTTCCTTCTGACAGCTACATAAAAAAGTCTAAACCAGTGACTTGCTTCCTTTGACTCACTGCTTGTTGTGCAAAAGATCAGCAGGATTTCTTTCCTTATCTACTACTGTGAAAACAGTGACAGCTAAATGCTTTATTTGAGAACATAATGAAGTTTTACTACTAAGAGGTAAAATCTGACTGTTTCAACAGGTGGAACTCCTGTTGATTTTTCAGGGGACTTGACATCTGTGTGCTGTGACATACATTTAATGGGAGAGAATCAGATAAAGTCCATTCTATGGTGTATTGGGTCTGGCTGAGCTGGAGTTCATTTCCCCACAGTAGCCCTCACAATGCTGTGCTTTGCACTGGTAGCTAGAAGGAGAAGAACTGGTTGATTTTAATCACTTGGGAAGATTCTGTCCCTGTTGGATGGGCAAACAGCTCTTCCAGTAGTTTAAAGCAAAGTCAGCACCAGACCAGGATGCAGATTGCATCCGTCTGGGCATTTGAGCAATCCTGTTGACTGCTGAGCCTCTCAGGGCCTGGGAGACAAGCTGACTATAACCCCAGCTTTGCTGCTGTCATTTCTCTTTGACACTGGAAGAGTTATGTTAAACACTCCAGGGGAGAACAGATCTGTTCTCAGATTACTGCAGAGTTAGCATCCATGGAGAGGAAAGAAGCTGGTTTACCTTTACGTTTGTTAACGGAATAAGGAAGATAACAGTAGAGGGACAATGCCAGGATCAGCTAATGACCACCTGGCTCATGGAAACGGAAAGCCTTGCAAAACTGTTAAAATGTCATCATTGTGTTAGCTAAATTATAGAAAATTAATGGAATTCTCTAAGTTACCTTAATCATCTAAAGCACATGGTCCATTTCCACTCTTGAACAATGTCTCTGCAATGAACAGCTAAATTCCTAAAAGCAATGGAGACTCACTTTTCGACTCAGACAGCTGTGCTTTTGGTCATATTTTTAAATACTTATGTCTAAACTCTAAAATTTGTTAGACATCCGACTATTGTATCATAAACAGTCTTGTGATATTAAACACCTCTTCTCCTCACAAGGTGAAGGTTAAATTTGATTTCCCTAATAGTACTTACCCTGAATATCATCATTGAACGTACAGTATCTGTTGCGATATTTATCGAGGAGACGAAAAGCGTTAGCATTGGCAAAATCTTCAAACTGGATCAGACAATTAATGCCATACCTGGAAGGTAAAGGGTAATTGAAAATGGCTAAAAATATTTACACAACATAAGATAATATATACCATCTTTCACTAGGACAACATACCTATAGACTGTAGTGCAGAGACAAAAGTAACACGAGAGAAATGCAACACAGTAACGGCAAGCAGGATCACACCCTCCCCAAGGTCCGCACACACAGAAATGTAGAGTCACCAAGAATAAACGGTATTCATAATTCAAGAGGCTTCTTAATATGCATACCTATATATGTGCATCTTTGGACTTTTGGTACAAAATATTTTCAGAGGAGCTTTTTAAATCAAAGGAGATGCTCTTTGGTATTGCAACTGCCACGTCGCAATACAGCGAATCTGACTGCAAAGGGAACACCAGCTAAAGGGACACCACCAAGTGCCCACTTCAAATGGAGGTGGCCAAGAGATGAGAAAAAATCTGCCCATGGTATCCCATGGAGTGAGTGTTTCATGGTGGGACTGAGTGCTTCCTGGTGTGATTTCAGAGTCACACTTCTGCTCTTTGGAAATGTTTCTCTCCACTGAGTTGCTTTGCAGGAAACCAGCATGCAATGACAGCAGCTAGTGACCTGCAGAGTGAAAAAGCAGGAAATATTTGCAAACTTTCAATAATTTTCCAGTAATTTCGGGACAAGTGTGTAGTTCATAAATTGGGTAATATTCAGACTACTCCATATCTATACATGTTCAGCACTTTGTATGATTCTAGGCTGCATTAAAGCTTTTCAAATAAAATCTAAAAGGGCCATAATTCCTCACTTCTCACATGCAAATGTGACAGGGCATGAGGAATGCAACTATCAGCAACCTCTGGGCTGCAGGCAGGTGAAGGGGCTCTAAATAGCTGCACTTTGTTAGAGACCTAAACCTCTTTGGGACTGTAAGAAGTGCACAGGCAGCATCACCTTACATGCCTCCCATTCAGACTTTCCTCCTTTGCCACTGCTTCAGCCTAGAAATTGATACTGGATAAAACATATTCCATTTGAGAACCGTGGCTTCTGTCATGAAAAGGTCTTTTCACGGCACTCATAGTGTGGGCAGTCAGGCTCTCCTGGAAAGGCCTTGAACTTTTTATTATTATTATTTTCCATTTCAAGTATGTCTGTCAGTAAGGAGAAAACGATAAGCACATGCATTGTGCTCCTTTATTTGTCCATTATGAGAAACTCACTTCATAAACCCCCTGGTCTCAAAAAGGGACAAGGGTTGGCTCTTACACTTTCTTCACATTATCTGTGTTTGCTTTTAGAAAGGGACCACAATGGGGACAGTTTTTAGTATGGCCTGTAGTGACAGCATATGGGGTAATGGTTTTAAACTAAAAGAGGGTAAATTCAGACTAGATATAAGGAAGAATTTTTTACAATGAGCGTGGTTAAAGACTGACACAAGTTACCCAGAAAGGTGGTGGATGCCCCATTCCTGGAAACATTCATGGTAAGGTTAGACTGGGCTCTGAGCAAGCCGGTCTAGTTGAAGATCTAGATGCTCCTCTTATTCATCATTTGAATGTGTAAGGAAAACATGGCTAAGAGGGAGATGACACACCACCCAGAACAGCTGCTAATATCTCACAGCAAAGAATTAGAAAATCTCTATGCAACTTCAGTTGCTATAGAAACTATTTCTGTCGAATTTATTCATATCACTGAGGAAGTAACATTACTGACTTGCTTAACAAAACCAATGATCTTAGCCAGCATTAATGTATGTGCGACCAGAACACCCAAAGAAGATTTGGGTAGCATCTAAAAGTAAAATGCAGCTGACTTGGGACTGGAGTACGGAAGTCCTTTAATATACAACAGTGTTAGGGAAAAGTCCAACTCGAGTGAGAAGGTGGAGAATACTTGTTATTGCAAAGAGAAACGGTGGCCAGAGAGCCGCTACATGTACTGTAATTAAGCCAACAAAATACAGTGCAGAATGGGATTTCTTCCACTACTTTTACATATCTAAAAGCTGGTTGTGTAATGCTCAGCCGGACAACTCCGACAGCCCTCTCAGACACTGGAGAGAAAAGGCACATCCAATAGCAACTCCTTTGAAGTAGTCTAAGTGGAAAATGAAGTAGATAACATCTTCGGAGATGCTTCTTCCTTCACTGTCTCTGTGAAGACAGACTAAAATGACCAACTTAAACTGAGATGTCTAACTTTAGACATCTAAATTAGGAGAGATAATCTAATATTATCTAATTATCACAGCTTGTTAGGAAGATCTTAAATATATGTCATGCACTGTAGGTCACTGGCTTATCACCCTTTCAACTGCAATGCTATGCTGCCCTTCAGAGTCTGCAATTTCTTTGTTGATCTGCTCTACGGAAATTGCCCTGCTCTGTCCCTTGTGATCCTCTGTCTGCACACACAGAAATACTTGAGGATAGGATTACTTATACTGGCCAGTCTTCCTCCATCGTAATATTTTTAAAAAGAAAACTGGATTTTGACAAAACTGATTTTGCAAAATTGCTGTTTCATTGGAAACATTATATTTCCCACTAAGAAACCAAAATTAATGACTTCTTTTTGGAGGAATAATTTTTAATGAGGTATGCTTTCAGTGAACCAGGTAAGAAATTTTGCTCTGTTTGACCTATGACATCTGATATGAATGCAGTCCCAGTTAGTACTCACATGATTGCTGCCTATAGGTGCAGGAAAAAGTGATTGTAAAGAGAGTATTTGAACAATGATTTCTGAAGATTTCCTCCAAGACATTTCAATATTCTTAAATTTACAGCTAGATTTGAGGCTGGCCCTGCAGGGAGATCTCGCAAACTGCTGTGGCAGAAAGAGACTCCTGAGGTCAGTCTGGTTGGCTTGTTGCCAGTTCTCGGAGATTCTTCCACCAATCCATGTGACTCCTCTCCTAACTTTCAGCTGAGAGCCTGAAGGAGATTTTGAAGTCAAGAGCAGCAGGTCACATCAGGACAATGTTTTCCAGTCCAGGAAAGGCATAGCCAGCAAAGGTTGGCTCCCTCCAGTAATCTCATCCTGACTGTCAATGACTCATCTTCTCTAGAGCATTCTATCATCTTCTTGGCATCTGGGACATATGTACTTATACCGCCAGGATCCGAACGCCTTTATCTAAAAGGAAAGCTCAAATGTAGACTATCAGGATTTCAGGCTGACAAGGTGCATTGAAACAGAGCAAGTGCCATTCTCCAGTTTGGTTTCTTTAACTCCCTAGTCCTTTCTCTCCCTTTCAAAAAAGGAAGGGTTTATTTCTTGATTGATTTTGGATTCAAAGCATTCCCATTCCTCTAAGGCAGTCTGCAGTGTGCAATTCTTGGGATCTCTGCAGTTAAATGTCCCCTTGTGGAACTGGAGCTTTCTCCTCAGAACGAGTCATTCCTACACTTGCAGGCTGTTGAAAAGGATGCTTGGACAGAGGTGTTTTTGAAAGAATTCAGACATGCTGAAACTTGTAACTGGTGGCAGTGCAAGAGTCATTATTTAATACCATCACCATGTCTCCTGGTTCACTGTTGGCTGCCAGACCACCATCTCGGGGACCCTGTTCTCTGCCATCTCTGGAATTAATTTACCCATTTTATAAAATTGGAAACAAAAAGATATGCTTTGTCAGTTCTTCCTCATCCAAAAAAATTACACTGGTCTTTCATGGTAATGATTATACTGCTGTCTCATTAGTTTGCATATTTTGTGATTTTGTTCCATAAATAATTATGACCCAAATTCTGGCTCTCTTACCTCACAAAAGTCTTCCTGTAAAAACAGCCTCCCTGGGAAATGCTTTATAGAATGGTTCTATACACTCATTTTAATCCAATCTCCAGCCTTTGCCTAGTAAATCTTGTACAAACAGTACTTTCAATGAAACAATATACTATTGATTAAAATAATAGTACAAAACAGTCACCCTACTGAAGGATGACTCTAGGAGCTAAACACTTATAAGATTACAGGTCTGTTGTAAAAATTATTAACTGAAAATCTTTATTAAAAAATCATCCAATTTCTGGAAAACACACAAACATAGGATTCATGCTTTATTATCACTGTATTGTTGTTCTGGTACTGTCACTATCAGCCTAGAGCTACGCAGAATCTCTGGGCAGTGCTAAGAGAAAAGATGCTGTTAGCAAAGTCTGTATCCCCTGCAGAGGATGATATACATTTCTCTTGGATGACCACATGGAACAAGGGGCAGAACAAAAGTGAGGAACAAAAGAGTGTGACTCCCAGAAGAAGGAGGTAGATGCTTTCCTGATGACATTGCTATTAGTTTCTTCAAAAGACTTCTCAGTTGCCTAAACTATCTCATTGCGCAACTTTATCCTTTCATCCTCATTTGTATGTACCTCTTTGAGTTCACCCAAACTCAATACAAGCCTTGAGATCAGAGAGTTAAAAATTCATGCGGCAGCAGTTACCATTTGAGAAGCATCTGACCAAAACCATACAAGTCAGAACCTCAAGGGAGGCCTGAGGACCTGTGCAGCGCCTCTCCTGACCACAAGGGCACTTTTTGTGACAATGAGCAGGGAGTATAATATATTCCTACATGCATGGAAAAAAAAAAATTATTTGCAAGAAGGTCCAGTTCTTTTATGGAAAAAATGACAAGAAGGAAGTTCCAATCCCTGTCTGAATTTAACATTTTGTAACACTGCTTTCAGTCATTCATGATGCAAGGAATCTGCTTTGAGGAGCTGCAACTCCTACTCATACTCTTAGATAAAACCAGGCAGAGAAGAACCAAATTGTCCTTGCCCTTGTCCTTGAGATCTTCTTATTACTGCTCAGCACACCAGCAACCAAAGTTCTGGTTTCCAAGAAAAATTAAATTTTCCTTAAGGGAGCCCATCATCAGAAAAATATCATGCTTGGCAAGTGATCAGCACTTAGGATTGGAAAAACAAAGTCCACTCTAGCAAGTGAAACAACACTAGCACCTGAGGCTGGCTGGTGACTTGAGGCCAATCTCACTGTTAAATTACTAACATAATCCTTGGCAGGCTTCTAGTCAGACCAGCAGTACTCCGCCATACAATTCCTGGCCACAGTTTAGGGATCAATTTGGTCAGGCACCTCAAGAGACCAGCTGAGAGCAGCCCTGTAGAGAAGGACTTGAGGTACTGCTGGACAAAGAACTGAACATGAGCCAACAGCATGTGCTGGCAGCCTAAAAAGCCAAACCTGTCCTGGGCTGCAGCGAAAGCAACATAAACATTGTCACCATGCTCTGAGGCAGAGAGCCTGCTGTGGATTCAGTGAGTGCTACATCAAATAACCCTTGATGCATAGAGATATCAGGAAATCCCAGAACCTTACATTACTGGAAGCTAGGAGATATGCCAAGGATTGCTGTTCTTACTCATATGCCAGGGCATCTGCTATGAGCTACTGTTAGAGAGAGGATAGGGGCAAGATCAAGTCACGACTGATTACAGAGTTCTTGAAAAAAAAGAACTTGAAAAATTGTAGTCAACTTTCATTATATTCTTTACAGCAGAAAAAACTCCCAGACAACTATTTTGTACATCCTATCTCATGACTTCCAAGCACTAAGACCAGCACTAATGGCTGGTATGGCCGTTCTTGCACTTTTATGCAAAATGATGTCATCCTGCTTGCAGTGGGCCTGAGGAAGGACTGCAGCTGGAGGTACAAGGCTTCTTAGGAGCAGGGTATAAGCTGCTGAGGAGATGCAACCATGAGAGTGCTGACCCTCAGATGTAGCCTTGAGCTACCCTCTGACAGACACCAAGGAGTGGAGCCTCACCACTGCCTTCTGCACAAATAGAACTTCTCCAGCTGCATCTTTCTGAAACTGCTTTGTTAAATCTGGCTTAGGTGGAAAAGCACAGACAGAAAAGCACAGCCTGGAGCAAAGGCCCTTGTGACACCTCTAACTGAGTTACCCCAAAGGATTTGAATACGAGGTAGTAAAAGTCCATTACAACAGTGATCCCATTGCAGCACATCTGAAGCTCAATCATTCCTCAGTAGCAGAAAATCAAGCTCTTTAACTTAAAATATCATCCAGTGACTAAAAGCAGATTACAGATGCTGGCTGATGAGCTTATCCCATATCAAGGCAGGATAATGCACAGCTGAGGTGGCTCTTCCCATTATCATCACTTCTCCCTCATGGATAGTGACAGAGTCCCTCTGGCCATGGTAACTGGGGTAGATGGGCAAGGGGAATATCCACCTTGTATTCCCATGAGGGCTGGTGTTGGTCTATACCACCAGCCCTGCCGGGGCACCAGTGATAGAAGTGTTCAGGTTTCCTAACAGATGGCAGATGCTGAGAAGTGACTTAGGGTGTTAGCAATATACATGAGGGCTTTGTTGAGTCCATCAGAGCCTAGAAATGTAAGTCTAGTCTTTCAGGATCAATTAACCAAGTTAACTATAGCATGTGAAGAAATAACATGGGGACACCTGTACTGGTGATTTTGTTTCTGAAAAGTGGTGGTGAACTTGAGATCCATGGCCCTAGAGAACTGCTGAAACAGAAGTGGCTTCTTTTCAAGCAGGTTTAGCTTGTTGGAGAACACATGAGACCTGACTTGGTATGTTAGTGGGTGAAAGTACTGGGAACGGATTAGGCAAAGAGAAATCAGGTATAAAACAAGCACAACAGAAAATAAACTCAGCAGAGCTACTTTCTTTTCCCATTTTGAGAAACTGAATGCTTGATCTCCTGATGCCTTCTGTGCTCTGCCTTACGGCACAGGCTGGTAGAAAGCTTCTGTTTCCCTGGTCACTTTGCTAATAAGCAATGATGGGAAAGGAAAGGGGAGTGAAGTTATGACAGGTTAATGAGGCTTCTGTGATACAATTTGCTGGTGTGGGGAATTGCATCTCGTAGAGTCTCAGGCAGCATGCTCCATATCTGCCAGCAAATGACAGAGGCTGGAGTTCAAAATAGAGGCTGGAGCTCTGGGACAGATCATTCGTCAACATGTCTCGCCCCTTGGAGCCACCAAACTGTACTGTAACTGTATGATGAAAGATGGAGAAGGAGAGAATGGAATAGGACAGATATGGAACTGCACTCTGGTTTCCATAACAGTTTAGGAAAAGAGGAGAAGGAGGGAAACATTTCCAGAGGTAGTTTGCTTTGAAAGAGAGCCTAAGGATTAATTCATATTGTAACTGTAGATGTTGGGCTGAAGTCCTTCAGAGCCCAGAAAACACACCTCAGCACAACACATCTCTCATGGGTTTTGATTTCAGCATTAATTTGCTCAAATAGTCAAGATGCAGAAATTCTGTGGTTTATTTCAACTACTATCCTTGGACAATTCAGGTGAATATTTACCTCAGCCTGCAAAAATGCACAAGTTTAAGAGTAAGACTGAATTGTCCTTTGCCACAGTAACTGAGGGAAAACTGAAGCAGTGCATTTTTCCATGTGAAACATATTACTCATTCTGAGAAAACAGCAATTTGTCAGGCTTCTTCATGCAGATACAGGTAGGCCTAATGGGCCAAATTTTGCATTTAGTTGCCTTTCAAGAGAAGTGGAATGTATACCTTAGAGCTTTTCTTAAAGAGCTCAGTCATTTCACAAGTTTTAGGTGAAAAGAGTAACGAATGGAGGTTTAGGCAGCAGGAAAACACAGAAATTTATCCAGCCGTTTCAGAAAGGTCTTTTTTTCTAAAATTGCCCAGAAATCACCCTTTATTTCAAAATACCAGAAGTGCTAACTCTGATGCCTCAGATGCGCTCTTGTTTCATTGCTAGGTGGCTGTTACGAGACCAGGAGCCCTTTCTGGTGAGGACCTATACAGGAGACTGTATAGGTCTCCAGCAATAGAAATTTGACATCTGTTTGATATTACTATTCCACTAGAAAATTAAAGCTTCAATCCCCTGGCTTTTTTTTGTGGGCTCTGACACATTCCACTTCAGTGACAAATGTCTCTTGAGCCAGCAGTGACTTGACAGGGCGGAAGGTACTCCTGCAGAGGAACTGACAAATGGTTTCCATGAGAAGTTGAAGTACTCTCAGGAAGTACACAGTACACATGAACATCAAAGAGAAAAGGAAACCCCCCAGTTGCACGGTATTTGTGGCAACCCAAAAGGTTCCTCCTTAGATAACTGAATTTGCATGTGACATTACAGACTTACAGAAGAGATCACATATTCAGCTCATATTCACAGGTTTCCTCATAAGTGGAAGCAAATTGTTCTTGACCTTCTGAACAATTTCTGCTTCCTTTTGTAACAGAAGCAAGAGAGCTCCTACTGGGTTGAATTCAGTCATTCTAGTGGAAATTTGAGATCAAATGAACCTGTTTTATATGAGTTTGCCAAACCCAGGCTGATAGCAGAATTATTCACCATCCCAGAGCTCACAGAGGATCACACTCCAACAATGTGCTGGTGGTCATGATGATAATATAAGGTAATGGTTCCTTTCGCTCAAGGATCTCCAAATACTTTACAGATGTGAAATGAGAAGTGCAAAGCAGAATTTCCCAACCCCACTTTGTTGAGAACTTTGGTGGGGGCTTACTGTGTTCAGGCAATTCATCCTGGCTAGGGGAAACAGAAAAGCTGTGACAGAGGCCCCAAGAACTTGATTCCCAGTACTTGGATGAAAGCATTAGACATGACATCACCTCCTCACAAGATAAGAGTTCATTGTTTCATGGTCTTCTCCCTTCAGTGTAGTGATTAGCTAATGTAAACTAAACACAGGAAAATAACATCCAATCCTTCCTCTCCAAGCACAAGCACAGAAAAGGCAAACTGTCTTTCTGGCCCTTTCACTGACATCACAGGAATAGTGGGTGCAATCAGCTTTGCATTGAACACCACGAGCATAAATCTCAGAGCCAAATTTATGATGGCTGAGACCATCATCTGTGTTCTCATTCTATTGTTCCCTTTCTATCATCAACACCTACACCGCAACACCCTTGTGGTCTCCAGGCCAGAAGGAAGTGGGATAGTTTCCTTGAAGAATTAATTAGTGACTACAATCAAAACAAACAGAAAACCCACAAATCAACCCTGATGACTCTTAACTCTTTTCTACTTTGCAGAGTCTCTTGTGATTTCCTAGTTGTGTTTTCTAAGCTCTTAGAAATTTTTCCCACTAGATAACCCACAAGCGTCTAAAGTAAGACTATGCTGTAATCAAATGGCATTTCAGTCAAGCTTTTTTATCAGAAATAAAGAAGAACAAACCAGAGCACAAACAAGGAATTCTCCTCTCTGCAGTCACCTGTAGGTATTTTTAATCCAACAGGCAAGGCAGTGTTGTTGTGTTCACAATAACAAACACAGGAGCTACAGCAAGTATCTTTACACAGTAAGCGGGCAATCGCAGCTGGGCAGGTTGGTGCACTGGCCAGCTGTCACACAGCACATGTCTACACCATGCTGTTGAACAGCAGAGGAGAGGATTCTGCCTAACAGCAGCACTGGATGTGCTCAGGGTGCAGCATAACGCTGCACAGATGCTCAGACTCTCCATGACGCACTCACCCTCCTCAAAACTTGGTTTGTCAGTTGTGACTGAATGGTCCTTTGCATTTCTGCCCCTATTTTCTACATCCCTCCACCCACAGCCAGCTCGGCAGTCAGACTGTGTGTAAAGATGTGCTTCTCAGTGGATGGGTAGGTGCTGTCATCAGACATCGGTCACGATGCTTCCTACCTCCAAGCAGACATGCTGAACTGAGTGCTGATGACACACGTACCATGCACTCCCTTCCATTTGTGCAGGAACACAGACACTCCAGCAGCCAGCTGGAGACACAGACAGAGGGAAGATCAAACATAGGTTCTTCAGCTGTGAAGAAAAGCCCATAGGACATACAGCAACCTGGTAATCAGGCACAGACTGCAGCACTCTGCTGCTCCTTATCAATACCATCTGCTGCTTTAGGGAAGGCAAGAAAAGCTGCTTAGGGGATTGGAGCTTTCTGAATATTAATCTTTTCTCTTTAACAGTTGTCCTCACTTTCTTTCTTATGGTAACCTTCCACGGAGATTTTAATACATTTTCTTTTATTTTTCAGAGAGAGGTGCACATACAAGGCTGGGGCAGTGGTTCTGCCCTTCCCAAATTAAACTCCGTGGTACATCAGAGACCCTCTATTCCAGTTAGTAAGTAAGAATGGAAATATGCAGTTGGTCTGTCCCACCACTAAAAGGCCAATGCATGTAATCCCGGCATTCTCACTCCACAGACTTAAATGCCAGCAGGGAAGTTCCTATTTTAGACAAAGCAATAGACAGGCAGTCTGCAACCTCCACACCGTGTGAAGGAACACATCATTTCCATTTAGATGATTTCCTTCACAGTGGTGAGAGCTAGAAACTTCCTTTATAAAATGTAAACAACCTGAAGTTTGGGTATTGACTATGCTGAATGAGGCTCATAAATTCATGATGGAGGCCAGATACAGCCCACAGGACATATGTTTGACACCTCTGGCCTATAGGGACAGGAAATGGTTATAAACAGTCAGTCCCATTTCAGTTCTCTGAAGACAAATATTTTTGACATGAAGTGCTCAAGCACAAAGAGTCATTTGCAGACCACCCAGGAGACTTGCATTGAAATGACCCTCCTCTGCTTGGATGATCAATTATACTAATGTTTATTTCACGAGTTGCAACACTTGCTCTTAAATGGAAGCAGCCCAGAGGAGCCATGTATATAACCCCACTTACTTGTCGGTAACTGCCTGCATAAACTCATCAATCAGTTCGTCGTACTGTTTCCCACGAACCCTCTTGTGTTTCAGTCCAATATAGAGTGGATCACTCAGGAGAGCCTAGGACACAAAGCAATTCTGTTGACATATTCTCTTCCACGGATGGATGGAGATTTATGTCCCAGCCTACTAAAAATGTTTGTCTGATGTGGTCATATTAATTTTACTTACTATGCAGTGAAGGCCAGGTCACACCTCTCTTCCCAAGCAGAAAGTGTTTCCATAGGAAGCTACGGATTATCTTTTTGTGTAAATAAAGTTGGAGTGATGTAACACTTCTTGACTGCAGTAGGAAATGTATCCCTAGGACGGCTCTACCAAAGGCTCTCTGCCAAGGTGCCTCACTCCTAGTGAATAAAACTGACTTTATGTGGGGAATGTTCACTGTGGATTCAGTTCTTAATTTTGCTCTGAGGTTACCAGGAAAGCTGACCATAAACAGTGCTTTGAGCAATGAAGATTGCCTCAAGTAACTTGAAATTACATGTGTCATTTAGGCCTTTAAAGTGACAGCCCAGAGTTGACCAGAATCAGTGATCAGCTACCAAAATGTTCCCAAGACCTGGACCTACCTAGCACTCACTTCAGTTGTCTGGTAGGTGTCACGGAAAGGCATTTTCATACAACAGAGAAATTTACATTTTGGCACCTAATAGGACCATCAAAACAGGCCATTCCTCCAACCAATCCAGCAGGTGTTGAATCAGGACCCATAAGCCACCTAAAAAGGACTGGGTCAGCATGGAAATAGCATATATTGGGGGAAAACTACAGGACAAACAGCGGCAGGAGACAGGTGGGCCAACATTTCTGTGAGTCACTGCAAAACAACTATACTTCCCGTCCAATTTCAGGAACTGAACCATACACAAGAGATGGGCATGAGCCATCTCAAACCTATTGTCCTGCAGCCATATGGCTGTGAGTATTGGCAGGTATGCTAATATCAGATCTGTTTTTACAGCCACAGCTGTTTTCCCTTAGAAGGAAAGATGAAAGAGGTTTTCCTTTGAGTTTGATACATTAGCTCTTCACGGACACGGAACAGAAGGGAAACCCGCTTGTATTCCTTCACTGATTGCTCCTACAGTACCGTGTGCTCCGGGGCCTGTTCATGAAGTACAAAATTCTCCTGCAGACAAAATTCCCCCACAGACAAGCTGAGAAATGACAAGCTCAGAAAAAAGACTGATTTGCTGAAGGCGTATACAATGTATTATGGACCGTCAGAAAAACAAACTGGCAACTGATGCTAAAATATATTACAACTGCTGTACTTACAGTGTTCCACTTGAGGTTCCTGTGTTAGCAACATGGTCACCCTTGGCTCACCAGATACTAATAGGCAGAGATGAACAGGATGCATGCCTATAAGAGGTGTCATATTTATGCACTGATAAAGGAGTTTATTTGTGGGGCAGGATGGCCCAGGATGTGCTTAGGGTTCAGCTAATCTGGGTTTACGCACACAAAAAAGCCATTAAATAAATAAACAAATTATTTATATTGTGAGGAAATATATTATTCATATTGTTGGAAAAAAAGCAGCTTCTACATCTTAATCTCAGATGCGGAAATTACCTCAACACTGAAGTTCCTGGACACATAAATTACATTTGATCTTGGGCAGAACAAAAGTTCCCAACACTGACTCTGTGAGTCCCTTTTTCTTATGCCATCTGACCTTTGAAGTGGCCTAAAAATCACTGGTGCCACTTTGGATTTTAGTGTCCTGTGGATGCTGAGATAGAAACAGATGGTCATACATCAACAGATGATCAGAAGCTTCCCTTGGGAAGGGAAGCACTGTCACCCAGCTCCCTCTGGGGGGAAATTCCAACTGGGGGACTCAGAGCATGCTAGCACTGGTGGTGTGCAGACCAGCATGGAGGAGAAGGAAGAGATGGGGGATCCTAAGTCAAGTACAAAGCTCTACTGACAGAAGACTCCAAAAAGTGAGAGACTGAGACTTAATTCCTGCTTTAGCCTCAGAGGGTCCAAGATTAGATTTCCCCCTTTTTAAGAAAGACCATGGATCCGGCTGAGATGAGGATAACCTGTATTCCATAAGTGCATGACAGGCCACTATACTAAAGGGGTAACATCAGGAAGGAATTAAAGGTCTTATACCCCAGATTTGTTATTCCTCTCAAGAAACCTGTGTTTGGTTTACTTGGGGTCATGTGAGGCACAAGTAAATTCTACAAAAATGGACAAACCAGGCCATCACAAATAGCTATAGGATATTAATTTTAAAAAAGACATCCTCACAGATGTCCATTCTGGCATTGCTAAAATGTTTCACTTTGGCCTTTCTGAACCAGAGTCATAAGGCAAAAATCTGCTAACAGATGGAGTCTTCTTGCTTGGTTATCATGTGCAGTAACATGTGCAATCTGACAAAACAGTGGAATTAATCATTCCCAAACCACTCACCAGGGATTCTCCATTTCTGGAATATAGTCACCTCTACACAGACAAGAATATCTGCCTGTTTACTCACAATTACCAGAGAAAGAATAAATCCGGGATTTCCTGTACAAAGCCTATCAACTCACCTTGCCATGCTGAAAGATGGAGCTGACCCTTCAGCTCCAACTGGTAACACACTGAGTCTTCTCACTGGGGGACCTTGAGTCTATTTAGTGTTTATTTCGGTTCCTCATAAAAGTAAAAGTTTCTCATGCCTCAATCAGGAATTAGACCTTCCCACTTCCCTGCAGTGCCAGTCTAGCCATTGCCTCATCTTGGATGCCTCCGGCTTTGCCTCCACATTTAGGGAACTGGACTCAATTAAGGATTAATATCAATTCTTTCTCCCCCCAAGCCAGATTTATGAAAAACTGTCTTACCTCGTTGTCTGTGCCAACATCAAGCAGGACAGGGAGACACCGTTGTGGGTGAACTCCACCACAAGCTGTGTACAAAGCAAGCTTCCCAACTGGGATACCCATGCCATAACTTCCTAGATCTCCTAAACCAAGAATCCTCTCTCCATCTGTCACCACGATAGCCTAGGAGGATCAAAAAAGACTGTTACATGGGGTTGCCAAGGCTCTAGAAACAAAACCAGCTCCACTGTTTTCACACTAATGCCATTTGCAAATGCACTGTGCAGTGGATATGTGCTCCTTCTACATGATGCATGTTAATTAGCTGTCAGTGACAGGGGGCTGTTCATTTCTGGGAGTAGAGAAAATGTGGTTGATGGGTAGCTGCTCACACTGTGAGAGAGCAGCAGCTTTGCTTGCCAACACTTCAATTTGCTTGCAGCAGAGCCCAACCAGCATGGCTTTTTGTGCATCCTCAGCTGTATAACAAGAAGCATCACAAAAGAGATCTGGCCTTGATTCTTTAATCTCTTTTTCTAGAAGAAAAAAGGTTTTTGTGCTTATGAACTGCATCTGTGGAAGAAACACGCTCGTGTCTTCACACAGTTGTAGAGTAGCTGTTAAGCAGCCAACATCATATAAACAAAACAGAACTCGTTGTAACTGAGTCCCTTTGCCTCTGGTCTCCCCGACTGTGAGACAGGTAGACAAAAGCCATCAGCATGGGCAGCACCATGGACTGCAGAGGAGCTTGAACACTATGTATTTGATACCAGGTCTTTTTTCCCCACCCAGCTGGGAGTTAACAACTGCCATTTAACTCTTTGTGCAACTGGTTTTATGCATTTCAGCAATACTGTATGGTGTTACGTCACCAAAAGCTCTGACTCATAATTTTAGGTTTTTCTTGTTATCATATAGTATCTTTGTGACAAGAAGGGAAATAAAAGTCTGTTTAATGCTGCCCAAACTAGAAGCTTAAAGCTGAGTTGTTCAAGCCACACTGCATGTTGAGACCTTAGGCAGCAAATGACCAAGCCAATCCGACTAAACTTCCCAATTTTTAAGTTCACTACTCCATTTGTTGCTTTTGTCCCAGAGTCAGGAACTCTTTGGGGCAGTTCTGAAATCCAGTAAGTATAGGCATATACTGGAGTCCAGTCCCACTGTGGGAGAAAAGCTGTAAATACAATAATGAACTTCAACTTTCAGCACTGTCCCAGCAGCTCAGGTAACAGACTGCTCACATCAAATGGTTTATCAGACTGAGGGGGACTCAAGTGCACAACTTAGGTTGGATTTCAAAGGAGGAGACTGCAAAGAAGTTCTTTATTTGCTAATTTGAAAAGTTAAGGCTAAACTTGAACTTCGGACATACACGTGTGTACTTTAGTGAGAAATATGAGAACTGGAGATTAGAAACTATCTCATTAGATGTACTTCCTTGGGGAGTGGGGGGTAATACAGATGCATTGGTTCACTGCTGTGATAGAGGAGCATTTTGTTGTTTAGGAATGGAATAAACCTCTTGCTGCACTTTCTGATTTCAGGGAGAATCGTACTTGTCTATTTCAATGTCCTTTATTATTCAACCTAAACTGTACACACATTCCATCCATTTTTGAGCATTTTTCTATTTTCTTTTCCTTCTGGGTCAGTGTGAAGTATTAGCAATGAGAGAGTCTCTTTTTGGGTGGCCTCCATCTGGTTTTGGATGTGCACTCACTTTACCACACCCAGAGGATGCAATTGGGACTGAAAGGCAGTAATGGGAATAGGAAGCAGCAAGCACATGCACTGCTACAGGTTTATCCTGAAATTATATGGAGTTAATATTCAAACTATGAAGATAATATTTAAAAAAAAAAAAAGTTTTAATGAATCAAAGTATTTCTCTGGAGCACCAATCCCTATGTTAGGATTCATTCACTATCCTGGAAGAGACACAAACCCCTCACATTCCTACATAAGTATGTCCAGAAATTGTTTCTTCTTGCTTGCTCTGCTTCTGGCACTATGATTCTTTTGGGGGAGTCCAGATTTGACAGGAGGGGTGAAGGCAGGGCTCATTAGAGCTTGGCTAGGCTTTGTTACTCTAAGCAGAGCACCAGCACCCTTCCAGCCCTTCCAGGCAAGAAGATCCAGGCCTGTGGTCCAGATTCCTCTCTTCTACAGTGAATACTGTTGCCATGAAACTCTAATGAGCCAGATGGCAAAATGTGGGCAGCATCTCCAAGTATTTCTACACAGTCTTTAATGGAACTTACAAGTGGTGGTGTTCAGGCTTTTCAAAAAAACTGAGTCCCTCCAGGGACTCAGGTGCAGTCCAGGTGCCTCCCTACTTAGCTCAAAATCTTGAGTGTTCCAGTGCCTGCCAGTTCAGGCATGGACAAGTGTGTGCACAAACATACGAACCCTGTGGTCCATAACAGCAGTACTGATAAAATTAGCTGCCTCTGTAGTCTGGCAAATCTGGAAAGTAGATAGTCTGAATCTCTTTCATGCATCACTGCCTTTGCTATTGGTCTGCTTTTGGTGTCAGAGACAGCTCTTTCAACAACAGTCTCTAATCTTTCTATGCCAGTTTCCCCATCTGCAAAAGCATGTCTGTTAGCCATAATGAATTCTGCTCACAGTCCCGAGTTGGAAACAAATGGAAATACTGAGATATTTGGACAGAGCAAGGTCAAAATACCTAGTTTGCATCAGTTCTCCATGGTTACAAAGACAAAGTTATATGAATGTGATCATTTTTTCTGAAAACATGGTAAATTTTTTTTTTTTCCCTTCAGAAGTGGAAAATGCTTGCAAGATTTTCTCAGCTGCCAAACTTTTCTTTCTGAAAGAAACAGATGACTGATAGGGGACCAAAGCTCTGTCATTAGCCAGGGAAATTCCCAGGCACATGTACTTTCAGACTGATAGAAGAAGGTGAGGTGACTGGCAAGACCTGCTTAAAGTGTTGACTTTACTTCATGCCAGGGACTTGCCCAGCCCTGAGCTCTAGAGAAAAACACTTCACAAAAATACATTTTGGGTGGGGTGTCAGTAATATTTTCAGCTGCTGGATATCAAATATGATTTGCAGAGTTGCCAGTATTCTTGATGCTGCATGACTCACTGGATTTGGGAAGAAGTCCTACAAGCATTGGTTACAGAGATACCTTAAAGAGCTTTGGTATATCTGACAAGTTACAAGTTAGCCACACAATTCTTCAACACATGCATCTTATTTTTTCACTAGGACCCCTATTTTGTACAAATTTATTATCATGCCCACTTTTTTTGACCAAGATACTGCTACCTTTGAAAAAGTTGTTCTTGACTGCATACGCACATGACAAGAGTCTCTGAAGTCCCAGATGGACTAGAAACTGAAGCTCAACTGAAGTTCAGCCTGAGAATTCTCTGAGGAAAGGAATAATTCTTTGCTTGTCCTTTTAAATAGCCAATTCTGAAAATGATGCCAAGCAGTTACATTAAAAACCCCATTTTGCATCCAACTCCCTGCAATTTCCCAGTCCGCAGAAGGCATGACACATACCTTAACATTTTCTTCAGGCCAAGAGTTTAGCATTGTTGCAATATGGCCTTTGTCATGGATGGTGATAAACAATCCCCTAAGAAAGAAAAAAAAAACAAAGGAAAAAAGAAGAAAAATAAGTCTTGTAATAAAATTAATAACTCCAAGATAAAATAAAGCAGGTGAACTTGAAAATGCAGGGACAAGAGCTGCTGAGCACAAAACCATGCAACTCTCTGCATTTAACCCTTGTGAAACATCTTTGCTTTGGGAGCAAACTGCTGTGGTGCAGAAGCTTCTTCTAGTTAAACCAGTTCTGATAAGCACAGAGGAGAATGCTGGTTTTGCCATATGCGTTGTTACATGTTCTTTCCTGAGGAGCTTATAACAGGCCATTCAGACAGTGAAAGCATGATCCTTCTCACACAGTGGGTATAGCTACTGCAGAGCTAGAGATTTGGTGTCCTCTCTCTAGCCAACAGAACTCGAGTTGGATCTGACTGGATCAACACTTGCCATGGCATTTGCTTAGATGAAGCCAAACCCGCTCTTGCAACACTGTTTCTATATGTTTCATTAATATCTGATACCAGTTTTTGACACTGACGAAATGAAAACCATGAAAAATTAGGAGAAGTGAAGCAGAAAATTAAATGTTTGGATGTTACTCCAGTATGAAGTGTTTACACGGACAACAGCATACCTGATTGCACTAAGGGTAAGCACTTCTCAACGCAGAGGTCTCCAAGGTTTAACCAAAAATGCCTTCTTTTTAGTAAAATTAGGAGCTGAAAGAGATCATTCTTGAAACAGGTTTTAGACCCGTGGCTTATTTTTCTGCATCTTTGCTGTTGTTACCAAAAATAGTAACCTTAGCAGGGATTCTTTCAATACCCAGGACAGCATTATTTACACTGACTGATTTCTGCTCTGATACTTCGGGATTTTTTTTTGATGTTCCTTTTAGGCTGCTCTAACTGCAAAAGAACCAACCTCCTCCATACCTGACTCAGGGTAAATTCCTTACACGGCTCACAATGTTGTCTAATCAGCACCGATCAAGGGCTCTAACTTGAGGACTCCCCTTGGCAGAAGGAGACACCCATTTTTCTTGCGTTATCTACTCGCAAAAGCAGGAGCTGTGCCAGTGACTAGCAACAGCTGGAACAACACACAGATGCATTTTTGTGCTGCTTACATCTGTCAACTATTGCTCGGCCCCAGAAAGTTCATGTCTGGTCACAATTTGGGGTTCTAATGTGAAATATTAGGTAAAAGAAGCTTGAAAACAACCTTGGTTTTAAGTCCATAAGAGTGATGGATAATCAAACATAATTGGGCTACTCACTCTGGCAAGTGCTTATCTCACGTGACTCTTCTGGGGGGCAGATATCTTCCCACAGTCAACTGAGGGATTCCTAATGAAAATGCCCTTTACTTCCAAAAGAAGAAAAATAAAAGTGCTGACTTCAACACTGATCAAGTCACAATCACACAGGCAGATCAGAAAGGCAAAAAGGGAAAGTAATTTATTCAGCATATTTCTTTAACACTGTGCCAGTAACCAATGAACTAATCACATACACATGGCCTGTCTCAAAGGCAGTATTCACAGATGTCAATCTTCATAAAAAGGGAGTACTGTACTGCTGCCATCTACGTTTAGAAAGCAGTTATTAACTAGGAGTGAAAAGTATAAATTAGGAACAACATTGTAGATAATTCAAGTTGTGATATGCTTTTAAAAAGAATGGTATTGTTTTAAGGTAACATTTTTTATAAATAATAAAGACACTTATTACCTAAGTGCCTGGCCATATGCCTCATATATTCGTATCTCTTCAGTGCTGAAGGGAGTCCACCAGCTACTTAACCTTTGAAAGACATCCTGTGCTCACAGCAGAAGCTGAAACCCAATTGTCCACCCACCTGTGGCTCACTGGAACGGAGACCTGTTTCATACAAAGTGGGGACGCAGATATCCACGGCCCCCTGACTCTGATCTTGTACGAGGAGCACTGGGCTGCTCTCCAACCCCTGCTCCAGATATGCCAGTAGAGAGAGTTCAGCCTGGGTCTTCTAAAATCTGATGACTGCTCTCACTATACTCTCACAGCCATCATTGGATTGGATTGGCTTGGATAGCCAGGTTGGTGACTGAGAGCCAAGCACAGATAGACACTCCTCTCAAAATTTGCGTTCCCTTCCTTAATATTATGTATTTGATGCTAATTGCTCCTAACTTTCCTTCAGGCAAAATCAGATGGCTTAATCTGGATTAACAATTAACACCCTAATGGCACTACCACCTTTGAAAGGGAATCCTTCAGGAGGAGAAATGGTGAACCAGCTGGGGAAAGTGACCTCTCACTGACAAAACCACACCAGGAAGTGTCATGCATCTAAGCAAGCCTCTTATTTCACTATCTCACTTATTTCACTTATTTCACTGAATCCAAGAGCCAAGGGCCCAGTTTCAGTAAAACACAGAAGTTTCCAACGCCTTTAGGCATCCAGCTGAAGCACATTCCTGAATCTGGTTAAGGCCCTGTGGACTCCCATTAGGTGTTCAAGCATTCAGAAGGGGATTCTGGCAGTGGTGAGCTGGAAGTCCCTTTGCAGAATAAGTATGTAGTGACCAACTCTGACAAGCAGTTGAGCGATTTTTTCAGTGTTTTTAAGATGCAAAGGGAAGCAGACACAGACTTTAGAGTCAGGGGTCACAGGTATGTCCTCCTTTTGTACGATCCCCAGGAGAGTTGTGCTCTCCCTCCTGACAACAGCTGTTACCCACAGAGATGAGCTGGCCAACTTGTCGAAATAACATGACTGAAAATTGGCAGAGTGTTAATCTTTCCTAAAACCCCTTCTGCAAGGCAGGTAGAAGAAACAGACAAGCTCCACAAACTTAACTCAGCAGAAGTTTTTCCGATGACAGAACAGGGAAGAGGAGCAGCCAAGTTTCTCTCAAGGACACACAGATTCTTTATTACGAGGGTGGTGAGGCACTGGAACAAGTTTTCCATCCCTGATGCCCCATGCCTGCAGGTGTTCAAGGCCAGGCTGGACGTCCTTGAGCAAGTTGGTCTAGTGGAAGGTGTCCCTGCCCATGGCAGGGGGCTTGGACTAAATGTTCCCTAACATCCTTTCCAACCCAAACGGTTCTATGATTCTCTGATTATAGGAGAGCTAACAGCTTATTTGTGTCTTTGAGAACAGCAAGGTAGAGCTCTGAATACTAAGAGGAACAGGTTGGTCTATGTGGACCAGTAGTAAATAAGAAACATCCAAGTGGCAACAAAATGAATTAACTTGATTATTTCTGCAGAAAAGATGCTGCCTAAGCATTCTGAAAGAGGAATGAAACCTCAGCCACAGATTCTGCTTTTATCATCATGCCTCCTTTATCTCTCTTGGGCTTGAAGTTGATAAATTGCTTCAAAGAAACAAAAAGAAATGAAGCTGTTTTCCTTTAGTCTCCTTGGTACTCAACAACAAGGATTCAATTAAAATAAAATGCTAAAAATATAAGTAATTTTGATCAAGTAATATAACATGGGCATTGTGTGGGGTAGAGACACAACCTGTTTTTCCAGACCAGAAAACTCACCTGCGCCTAGGAACCTGCCATTCTACATGGGTTCAGTCACCCATGGGGGCAAAAATACAAGAAACAGAGCTTAGTAAAAATTAACTGCCCCAGTAAGCCAGAATATAGACACTGTATAGCTATTTCTGGTTAAATAGTAACATTCAGAGAGCTGTTAGCTTTGCAGGGGTGATTAAGAGTGGGGAGTGCTTCAATCTGCATTTATTAGGGTTTCAGAGCTGCAGTCTCATATTCAGTCCATCAACACCACAGGTTTCACTACATCTGTTAAGGTGGAGGTCAGAATAGATTTTATTGTGCCACTGAGCACGTCTGTAAGTGTCCAAGAAACTTCAAGGAGTTATAGCTTCTTAATTTGTCACTGAGGAAGTATTTCTGTGTGGATGTCAGGAAGTCCAGTCAAGCTGCCCGAACTGGCCTGCAGGATCCATCAAACTGCAGGTCATTGCAGAATCAATCAAAGCGCTTGAGTATGTTCACTCACACTACACAAGACCTTTTCTCATCCCTAAGCCAGGGACATCATAATTTCTTCTCTGGTATTGCCCTGATTGTCTTCATGGAAGTACTCCAGGAATACTAAAGCTACACAACGTACCACGTGAGCCATGGGAAGAATCCTGCTCTGGTCCTCAGTAGATTTTGGGCATCCTGATGGCTTTCTGAAAGTCTCACAATAAAGACAATCCCTTAATTGCAAAGCTCATTTTAGAAAGAGTTCGGAGACAAGGAAAACATGGCACATTTTGATGCCCAGAGGAAGTGGTGCTAGATACTGGTGATACCTTTTTAGAATAACATTCGTTTTTTTTTTATAAGGACATGTAGTGATAGGACAAGGGATAATGGCTTCAAACTGACAGAGCACAGGTTTAGATTAGATATGAGAAAGAAATTAATTACTGGGAGGGCAGTGAGGCACTGGAACAGTTTGCCCAGAGAGTCTGGGGACTCCCCATTCCTGGAAGTGCTCAAGGCCAGGTTGGATGGGGCTTTGAGCAGCCTGATCTAGTGAAGGGTGTCCTCACCCATGGCAGAAGGGTTGGAACTAGATGATCTTTAAGGTCCCTTCCAACTCAAACCATTCCATTATTCTATGATTCTTTTAGACATTTGGGAAGGAATTAGTTTTAACATCTCAGATATTATGAAACAGAACTATTCTTTAATCCTTTCATTCAATAAGCAGTTACTTCTTCAAAAAGGCCAAGTAGTATGCACCAGATATTCCTGTTTAGCAATGCTGACCTGTGAGCTACCTCCCATTAGAAAAAACAGTGGAGCCAGCAGTGCTATCTCTAAAGCACTGCTGTTTATTTACAGGGAATGTTCGTTACCCAAAGCATAGAGGGGAGTAAAAAACATTATGCAACTTCTTTCCTCACAGATCCAAATCTCTCCTCACTTCTCTCCTATCCAAAAGTCTCCCTCCCTCTCCTAATAGCTTTTTCTTGGCAATTACCAGTGCTCCTGTGGCTGTGTTTGCAACCCTCCTGGTGTGGTCTTGCCTCACTTTTCTAGCCCACTGCTGCCTCTGACACGAAATCAAACAGAATCAGTGCAATCAAATGCAATCGACTTTGCATCCTAAGATAACAGGAGTTGAAAAACACAATCCTCCAAACTCAACTACTGCAGCTTCATCTTTTTCCTTGCTTGCTCCTCCAAAAGGACATGGAGAAAGAGATACTTCCTCAGTAAGGAAGAATGTATTTGCAGCATTATTCAGTATTTACTCATGCTGCAATGGTCAGGCTTGCTCAGCAATTGGTACATAGCACGATGAACACAAATAAACCTCAACTGCAAATTCCATGTGCTTTTTGCACAGCGATCAGTCCATTGTTTACTGGATCTCAGAAAAGAGGTGTTTCTTTAATGGGCTATCAGGCTTTGCCTTACCTAATTACTTGCTCCTGAGAAGAGGAACTGGTGAAGGAAAGCAGATTAAAATAGCAGCTGAGGTCCCTAGCTCTCCAGATACTTACATACTGCTTCTCATTCAGCCATCAAATGGTCCTTCCAAGGAATTTGGCTCCTTGTGTGTGTGCTGCCGTACCAGTGTGCGTGCAAGTGAATTGCAAGATTAGATCATGCATATGGCAACAAAACTCAGGCTTCGTTTCATTTACTTTATTTTCTTTGCAGTTTCCAACTTCTAGTTGGGTGCTATAAGGGGAACTTGCTCCCTAAGTGAGGAGATGATAAAAACTATCAGGTGAATTAGCATTTAAGGAAGTGCGCATATTCCGAATACTTGTATCAGACAAGCAGGCATCATGAGTCAGTGTTTTCATCTGGATAGGAATGGCTCATTCCTATCCATTCTCAGAACAAAAATGTTCAGAACAAAGGTTAAGCATTTCCACTTGCAACCTGAAGGTGATGAAATTCTGCCCACATAAAAGTCCTTGAATGTTTTAGCTTAATTGGGACTGGACTTCCCTCAGAAGACATAGGAAGACGATGGGAAACCACGGCTTAAAAAAGCAACAAACAAAAGAGATGAGTCAGATCCTTTCCAGCCTCACAGCCTGCATCAGGCTGCTGTTGAACAGCCATAAAGAAGTTGTGAGACAGCAGTCAGAAACCTACAGTGAGATATAAGGTTGGACAGAAAACAGTTCTGATAGACGTGGCACAAGCTGACCTTCTGCAGTGATCACAGCCATTGCCTTACAGAAAAGCATTATGCTCTTGGAAAACCCTGAGCAAGACCGAATGAGAGTAACGTTAAAATTCACACGTCAAAATTATTTTCACACTCAGGAAATTAAGAAACAAGTTGGCTTGCCTCTGTGGAAGGATGCTGACTGCTGCTGCATGCCACTGTGCTCTTTGCAGTCTGGCTGAATTATGCCCCAAGCCCAGCTGACTGGTAGGTATTTTGGCTGTCCAATGCTGCAAAAGGGACACGCGCAAGGGAGGGATCAGCTGATGGACTTGGCTTTCATTGCACACTAATCACAGAAGACTCTTACTGCTGTGCCAGAGAACAAGCTGGAGGACCCTCTCTGGATTACAGGCCAGCCTGTGCTAGAGATGTAATAAAATGTGCTTACAGTAAAGCCCTACATTTGGGTTTACTTATTTACACTTTCAAAAACCATATACAAAAGTGACAGGTTGAGCAATACGAGTCCTTAGAGACATTTCCACCAGCTGCACCCCCATTGTTGATTTTTTTTTTCCTGGTCTCTGCCACAACAGGACAAAAGGCTTCAGAATAACAAAATAAACTTTGAAATTGCTTGGCTGTTTTAGGGAGCTTGAGATTACAAATGCCTGTGGGCTACAGGCTTTGGACAGACAGTATGTGCTAGCATGCACTGATTTGTCTAACTACAGTACAATTAATCATCAGATTGGACAAAATCTCTGTGGTGATTCATCAGCTATATTTTGCAGATTTGTTTATAACAAAAGCCAAGAACTTTTTGTTGTTTTAGTTAATTTTCTTTGTAAACTGTAGGATGCTGAACAGTACCCTGAGGTACTGATGAAAAAATAATATAAACCAAGCACAATCAACTATTAATGAAATCTGTACAGAGATTTATAAGGTAATATATCTATAATTTAAGTACACTAAGAGATTTAATTTCAAATGATCTGCAAGGTGAATGATTGCATTACTACTATAAATGTCCTTAATGTTTACATTTTAGGCAGGAAACCCAAAATTTAATATGAAATCCAGAAGATGTGGGCTTCAAGGTACAATAATGAAAGATACATTATCCACACAAACCTCACAAACCTATAGAGGGAAATATCCACGATTCCAAGGGTTGGCAAGCTGCTAAACTGTAGGAAACTGCCAAAGAACACGGAGATTTGAATGAGCACATAAGAGCAATTGCACCCAAACACAGAAAGCAGCGCACACAGGCTTCAGTGCAAGCTGTAGTCCTCCCTGTGCTTTGATATAGTCCAACCCCTGCCACAGCAGATCAGAGCCTAAAACAAACCTTTTGGATCTATCTCCTCATTTACCAGGTACTAATTTTACTATTTTTTTTTCCCCCAGGAAAAGCACAATTACACAATAACTCTGTGTCCCCTCTCTCCTGCAGGCTCATTTCAACAAATTTATCAGAAAAGCAAAGGTCTCAAGGTTGTTTGTCCCTACACCCTTTTATGAAAATTACTGTTGAGATAAAAAAATAAAGGGGTTCATGTCCCCACTGCTCTGTGGAGGGGAACATCGACCTTTCTCTGATAATTATTCTGACAGTTGGCCAAAAAGACAGCTTGTAGTACACCTAACATGTGCTGCTTCCCCCAACAAGCAAGTGTGGACATTTCCCAAATTCAGTATCCTTTGCTGCATTTAAGCTCATCATGCTCACGGGACTTGAAGCCCTTTGTTCAAAAACAACTTTAAGCGTAGGAAAATCTGACTCAGCCTTGATTTTCCTCTGCCCTTTTTGAGGTTCAGCCTTAAACCTGCCTGTGTGTTGAATCCTGGCAGTATCTCTGTAATTGGAAGATTACAGAGTTACAAAGAGAAACAAGCTAAGACGGTCAATTAGTGTTGTTGCTCAGTTGATGTTGAACAAGGAGCCCTTATCTGTTTTCACTGCTAAGCATATAATGTATTGTCTTTGACATGACAGTACAGAGGTTAAGGTGGGATCAAAAATCCCTGCAAAGTTAAATGTGATTATATTTCCTTCCTGCATTGTGCAAATTCTTCCAAGACCCACACCTTCACTTTTAAAGTGCACTGCAGGGATCCCCAAGAATGAACACAGAAGTAGGACAAAGTCTGACAAAGAAAAGAAAGATTATTTTGACAATACCAGAGCAATCAGCTTTCACATAAATTAAATATAATTTGGCACACTCTTAGTGAACTCAACTGATAAAAAAAAATCTAACTTTTGCCATAAATTGCAGCAAATACAGGAAATATCACCAGCTTTTAAAGGAAGTCTTCTGCAATCATGTCATAGAATCATAGGGTTGCAGAATGGTTTGGGCTGGAGGGACCTTAAACATCACTAGATTAAACCCCCTTGCCATGGGCAAGGACACCTTCCACTACACCAGGCTGCTCAGAGCCCCATGCAACCTCATCTTGAACATTCACAGGGATGGGGCATCCACAACTTCTCAGGGCAACTGTGCCAGTGGATCACCACTCTCACAGTCAAAAGCTTCTTGTATCTAATCTAAATCTAACCTCTTTCATTTCAAACCATTGCTCCTTATCCTGTCACTGCGTGCTCTTGTAGAAAGTTCCTCACCTGCTCTCTTGTAGACCCCTTTAGGTTACTGGAAGATGCTATAAGGTCTCCCTGGATCCTTCTCTTCTCCAGCCTGAACAACTCTCTCAGCCTGCCTTCATAGGAGAGGTGCTCTATCCACCTGAGCATCTTTGTGCTCTCCTCTGGTCTCCGTCCAACATCTTTATGATGGGGGACTCAGAGCTGGATGCAGCACTCCAGGTGAGGTCTCACCAGATCAGAGAGGCAGAAACACTTCCCTCAACCTGCTGGCCATGCTGCTTTTGATGCTGCCCAGGATATGGCTGCATCATGACTTTCATGACTTTTCATGACTTTCTGGGCTGCGAGTGCACATTGCCAGGTCATATAATGGTTCTACCAACCCCTTCAAGTCCTTTTTGCCAGGGCTGCTCTCAATCCACTCTTTGCCCAGCCTGTTTTGGTGCTTGGGATTGCTCTGTCCCAGTGCAGGACCGTGCACTTGACCTTGTTGAATTTCCTGATGCTCACATGGGCCCACCTCTGTAGTGATGTGTGTGACTTGACTTGTCAAAATGTTCAGACAATGTGCTTGCACACAGAGTTCTCCAGAAACAACACCCAAACACAGTAAAACCTAAGGAATATAAGAATTACAATGGTAAAGCACAGAAGCCCTCACTTGATGCAGACCTGTAGGGGAAGAATTTGGAAAATGCAAAGCAGCTCTTAAAGCTCTTAAACCATCTCCTCTCTTTCAGAGACGGATGCCCTGTTACTAGAGCATAAGGGTGCAAGCCTGCTAGCTCTGACACAGCCGTTACACAGCAACATGAGCTGCACCTCAGTCACCTTGCAGCAGTATATAAAAGTCAATATAAATTATACAATAAAAATGTATAATTTATTAATACAAACAATACATGAACTAAACTGTTAAACCCCTCATAAAAAACGTCTCCAAGTCACAAAGCACAGTCCACAGCTATTTCGCAGCCCAATGGATACTACGGTTCAAGGTTTTCGTGATAGGCAGCATCATTTCCCCTCCCATTTACATCCTGGTATTCATTATTCTAAATAATTCTCCTGCCTCCTCCCTGTCTTTGGCATTTTTTGTTTGAGGTGGGGTTTTTTCTTGTGGCAGCAGCATAGATTTATGCCGGATCAAAGGAAAACACATCCTCTTGTATTTCCTTCACCAGGTCAATCTCTTTAGTTTGGCCACTCCACCTCTTCCTTTGAGCTTCTCCTGGTAAATAAAAGAATTTCAACAGACTTAAATCTAAATCACCTCTGACAGCAGCAGAAGGCCTGACCTTCATAAATTAACATGAGATTTGCTGTTAACTTCTGAAATTTTACCTCATGCCCATGGAAGATTCTTATGGTTGTTAAGAGCTCCTGCACACATATTTTTCTTAGTATAAGAAGGAAGAGAGAGAGAGAAGAATGGAGATATGGAATAAGAAGCACCAACTGTTTTTCTAACAAAAAAAAAATAGACTGAAGTCCTTTTTCACTCCCATTGTAACCTAATAACTGTGGTACAGCCTCACAACGCCAACTGTGTCCATGCCATTCCCCAGCCTCCATGAAACCTCAGATAAAACAGATCTTCTCTCTGTATGCCCAGAAGCCAGTAGGTCCTCCTCTCCCCATTTTGAAAAACACTTCACTGCAGAGGAAACAGAGACAGAACAAGGACAGGGGTACAGCAGAAAGACTTGCCCAGAAAAAGTGGGGTGAGCACAGAGGGAATCTCTGAACTACTTTTCCAGCTCTCAGAAGAAGTTCCACACAGGCTGAGCCATTTTCAGCAGCCTGGGGTTCCCTCTGCACTAAATGCCTTCTCTTTACCTACTCCAACCATGCTCTTCCCCTCCTCATTCAATAATCTTGTCTCATACCAAGGACTGTCTCGCAGCTATACCTTCTGCCAACCTCTTCAGGGCTTCCTGACTACACCTGATCTCCATGAGACTTTCCACAGACACCCCCTCCCCTTCAGTCTGTTACAAGACCAGTCTATTTGTGGCAGTTACCTAAACACGTTGTTGAACACATTCATCTTCTCATGCACTGATTTCAGCTGCCTCTGGAAGAAGGCTGAAACAGGCTGGTGGCTAGATGAGAAGTTATGACAACCAGTGTTTTTATAAGAAGTAGAGATTGCCTAAAGGGCAATTTCAAAAGAAATTTTCAGGGCAATAATCCAAACCCCTCTCACTCACTTCTGGTTTCCACTGTTTTACAGAAGAGGGAGTGCAGATAATTCTGTGGTTAGGGACAACTCTGTGGGATTTACACCTTTGTTCTAATTCCATTTTGTTTAGGCTTAAAGTGTCTAGAAATGTCAGGCAACTTTTACTCCTGCTGCTTAGACTGCACAACACCATTAAAAAAAGTCACTCAGTAGAGCCAGACCTGCTGACAAGACAATTCTGTAGATTGACTGATGTTTCATTTGCTCATTTTTCATCAGAGACACAGATCATTATTCTGTCAGACTTAATTTTCACACCATCTGCATCCTGTTAACTTTCATTCTCCAGGTTCAGCTTAATCCCAACATGTTTGGCATTGTTCTGCAAGCTGTCCTCAAGGATATTTATATTTCTAGAAAAAAAAAGTGAACTTAGGCAAGTTTCTTCTATCCTCATAACTTTCCTCCACTGGTGATACACCAATCTATTCCAGTCCTGCTCTCAGGGGATGCCAAAAGCTTCTGAGGAGCATCTGACAAGTTTATACTCTCAAATACCAGTATGCTCATGAATTAACCAGTGTCTCGAGAGACTATGATCTTGTGCCACTGTAATAAACTATCCCTCTCTATCACAGAAGAAATAAAACCCTGATTCCATGCCCTAAGATAAGTTTCCGCTCTGCTTTCTCTTTGTGAAAAAATCTAGTCTCTTTCAAAGACACTCATAACTAAAAGAGATACTCAAGCTTAAAACATACCTTTTAAATAGCATTGCACATGTCCAGTCCTGTGCTGCATAAGAACCCCCACAATACTATGTACATTTACATTGAAAAAAAGCAGCAAAAAAAGGGAAATAAAGATGAAAATAATATCATGAACTTTTCTTTGTAGAGGCCTTTATCCTTATTCTAAAGCAAAAAGGACTCTCAACCACAGTCTGAAAGCTTGGGTGGTAGAAACATTTCCTAAGGAAAGAGTGACTCTATCTGTTAATGGGATTGAAGAAAAAAGATTTCTCCTTCTTTCCCTCATTAAGTCTCAGAATGTTGCAAGCCCAGCTCTGTTATATTTCATGCTTTTCTTCTACCAAGTTTCTGATGGGGATAAAGGATCCCTGGGCTTCGAAAAGCAAAAAACACTTCCCAGGCCTGTGTTCCTTAGTACCTAGGGTAACCTGTCCTTCGCTTGAAGCTAGTTGTGTTATCACTGCTGCTGCACATAAGCAAGCCTGCCATCCACGTGCCTTGAGCAGCTGCTTCAGCACATCCCTTTCATCATGTCAGCACAACGCCTGTTGCAGGTGGCAGTGAAATGGCTATTTGGATTACTGCTAGTCTGGCCCAAAAAGGGCTTGGATCTACCCAGATTTATCCTTGAACCAGATCACGGCATAGCTGCACAGATGTCTCTGGAGGTGGTGGGAGGAGTGGTGGGAGGGAAGAACGAAGGGATGGCAGGGATGGATTGCAGGAAACAGACTGGAAAGCTGTGCATGTGCAGCCATAGTGAAGCTGTACAACTCTGCAAGAAATCCCCCTTAAGTCTGGATCACCACTGATCATCGTATCTTGTGAAAGACATATTGTTCAATATGTGAAACAAGTCTTGTCACCTTGGAGCACTATTTCCAGTCATATAATTTGACCTTGACAATGTGCATACATCTGAGTCCCCTCACAACCATTCCAGAACTTGTGACGCCAAACAGAGCAACTCTTTTTCGTCACGAAACTGCAACCACAAGACACTGAAAGACAAATTGAGGAAGAGCATAACCTGATAAGCCCCCAAGAAGTGAGTGTATTTGCTTACCCTAGACCTATACTCCTCCTGCAGCTGGCCACTGCTGCAGAAAGGATTCGGGCCTAGGAAGACTTCTCTTGGGACATGGTTACTCTCCTCTTGCGCTTATTTAACGTGTTTTGATCACAGGAGAGAGATTTTGACAGGGTCCTTAATCATTACTGTGAGAGAGGTGCTATTGCTTGGTGCTTCAACCTATACTTACAAATTACACAATAATTTATATTTTTTATTTCAAAAATTCAAAATAAAAAATGAAACTGTACTTTAGCCTGAAGGTTGTAATGCTTATTGAATGGCTTTGAATAAACAAATACTGTTAACTCACCAGGGAGCTGCCTGGAAAACAAGACAGGAAAAATGTATTCAGCACAGACACCTTCCTGCCAAAACTTCAGAGCTCTTAGACAACAGTGTCTTAATGTAATTTTTATTAATTTTATGGTTCGACCTCTATTTCAGTCATTCTAAACCCTTGAGGCTTCATCACATAGGAAAAAGTCTGAGGCCAAAGATAAAAAAAAATCTTGCCTGAAGAATTTAAAGCAACTAGTGAAAAGCAGTAGGAGGTTGGGAAAGGCAGAGACAGGATTCAGGGGCATCAGGAGCTCTACCTGGCCCACCAGAAGTGGGGAGACTGTGGGCATCATGGAGGAGCATGAGAAGTGCTGGATGTTTGCAAGTGTTTTCTTCCTAGTAGCCCTTTTCTACTGGTAAATAGAGAAAGCCTGTGCTTTTAGACTGCTGACTGGATAGCTTTTTGAAAGCAAAGAACATCAGGTGTCTGATTCCATTAGGAGCAGATAAATCTGCTTGCTGGCAGGGAGGATGCCGGAGCCCTGACCTGGAAGCACATCTCTGGAGACCAGCCCCATAAAAGTGCAGGTAACAGATCTACCCTTAAGGGTTTGTAGGTAAAGACTAAGAAAAGTAAAAGAGGCATCAAGACCTGCAATTACAACAGCAGTATCTAACCAAAAATATCTGCAGTCATGCAAACACTGATAAATGTATTCTGATGACAGAAACCCTGCTGGACATCATCAGACTGGCTTTGGATGCTGTTGTACAAGAGCTGCTTTGTAAGCAAGTTACTTGTACTTTAATCTCTCCAGGCTCAACCTTCAAATATAAAGCCAAGCACTAATGGGGCTGAGAAAGATCTCAACATGGGGAAGAAGCTAATTGCATCCACAGGTCACTAATTGCTGCTGCTGTGGCTTCAGACAGACTGCATCATATTCTGCAGAATTCCCTGTGCTCCATAAGCTGTGCTATATGGGCACATCTACTGTTGGCTATGTTGGAGTATATGTGGGCTTTTAAAACCAAGATATCTCTCCTCCACGATTAACAGCATTAATTGTGATAATTTGGATGAAAAGACAATTACTACAGCAAACACTCAAATCAGCTCTGTGTTGCCCAAAGAGTCGGGCTGGGAGTTGCAGCACTCCAGAGGACAAAAGACACTGATTCCATGGAGAGAATGACCCTAACACAACAGGACAGAGTTCACAGCAGGACACGCAGTGAGGAGAAATGCTAAGCAGAATTCTAGAGTGGCACATATCTGATGGGGTAATTGTCTCAAAGAACAGATTCACAGGGAGATGACAAAATGAATTACAGCGACCGGACCACTCTGATAATGCCAAAAAAGGCAAGGGCATGCTGGGACGTGTTAGCAGAACTAAACTGACTGCTCTGACCTCTTCAGCACTGCCAGTCCTCTGTGGCAAAGTGGTGCTCACTCTTCTGTGGTGTATTTCAGGAGAAATGTAGCCAAACAGGACACTCCAGAGTGGGAACAGCAGGACAGAGCAGCACAAACTATAGCCAAGAAAACCACCAGGCTCAACGTGATCCCATTCTTCTATTGTGAAAATGCTACTGTCAAGACGGTGATGTTGGCAAAGAACATTTAGGTTATATACAAGGGGAAGACATTTTCTATTTATATGATAGTTAAGTACTGCAATAGGCTGCATAGGGCAACTTTATTGCAGATTTAAAATAAAACATAATCAGTTAATGAACAGGATTAAATGATAAGGCTTCCTGTGATGGCTGAGCAAAACTGAATGCCTTGGACATCCTCTCCAGTTCCAGGTGAAATATATTTGACACAAATATCATTTTGTTTTAAAAACCTTCTGATACAAATAAGATTAGGTTAGAAGAATCAGCTTTTCAGAATGCCAGTGCAGCTTAGGATAGCATGGGAAGAGCTAAAAATTCAAACTTAGATCTTAATTCCTGAGCTCCCCAAATCTGAAGGTCCCAGTCATTCTACCTGAAAGTGTTGGCATCCTACCTTGAACTATGTATCTTGCAGGCAAACTCCTAATATATGCAATATGCTCCAGGAGAGGAAAATATATACTCCATGACAGTAAGAGTCAGATTGGGAAAAAAAAGCACATATTAATGCTTCCCATTTTAATCTCATCACTTTACATGATGTAACAGCTCTTTTTGCAATAAAAACATTCTTTTGCTAAAACAACCTTGATTAAAACCAAATCTAAAGCTTGGCTGAAATTCACTGCATATTCAGGGAAACAAACTCCCCACCATAGGAAATCCAGTGTACTAAGGGCACGGTCATTTGCCCTTTCCTGCAGAAGCCATGGGCTGGAAACAGCCCCAGCCCAAATTCAGCAGCAAAACTGTCAGACTAAGAGAACGTAAGTTCTTACCACACTGGTAAAATACTGTGGATTTAAAACATGAGAAAGATGTGAGGTACAGGAAGAGAAATTCTCCAACAGCAATAACTGCAGAAAGAGTTCAGTATGTGGAAAGACATCCCTGCTTTCCTGAAGATAACAATGAGTGGAAAATAAAAGAAGCAAAGCTCCCAAATATTATTGCAACCCGTTGCAAGGCAAAGGCAGCCTGGAGACAAAGACACAGTGGCTGTACATCAGGAATTGCTGCATGAATATTGATTAGCTGTGAATAGCTGAATATTGATTAGTGTGCTCTTCCCTGCCTGACAGTGCTCACAGCTCAACACCTGGAGACACAGTCTGGGCTCTCTTCTCTCTGGTACCTTTCAATCACGCCCAGAAGACGTTAAGTGTCCCTCACCCCATACAAAGAGTAATTCCTTCTCTGGTTTCCTTGTATCCACTGAGGAGGAAAAGGAGATATGGTCAGGGCTTGACTAGATAAATAACTACATCACAGCCCAGTAGATCCAGAAACTGCATATGAGGGCACAGAATGCAATTACTTGGGATAGACACAAGCCAAAAAGCAATCCTGAGGAGCAGCTCATGTGAAGGAATACAGTGGCTTTACTAGAAGTTTTGATGACAAGCAGGAAGCAAGCATGTTTGCCAAGAACTATCCATAATATGTTACTCATTATCTGTCTGCAGAGTCCTTACATCTTTGAGGTCTGCCTCAGGGTCCCCTGGTGACGTTGAGTCAGTTAGTAGAACTTGCCTACCTACAACACTATTCTCACCAACAACACTATTCTCAGCTGAAACTACAGTCAAACCTCATGCTTGTAAAGTGCTTTGAAAATGGTATAAGCTAAAATATTTATCAATTGGTACATTTCAAGGAAAAAAAAAAATTAGCAAAGAAAACTGAACCTTAGCACTGAATTCCCAGGCCAGGACTAAAATGTATTTTAGAATGATAACGAGGCCTTTATCTAAGCATTAATCATTAAAAAGAATTATGCGGAATAGGGTCTTCCAACATGGTACAGAGTGTTTAATGTTGCATGAATTTACACAGTTAAGTGTTCTGAGCAGAGAGGAAGGCACTGATGCAGAGCATCGCCTCCTATAAAAATGGTTCTTGCCAGGTGGTTTGTGGAAGTGCAGACAAAAGTTCAAAATTAGCACAATGTATCCAAACCCCAACAATTACTCCAACAGCAGCAATGCAGAAGGCACTCAGTGCTCCTGAGACAGCAGATGGAAATGGGTGCAGCCACAAGTTCAGCGAGCTGTTTGGAGCTAAAGCTGCACGGACTGTACAGCACTGTTTGAGAACAAAACCACTCTGTTTACAGGAAGAAGGCAGAGCTATTCTCTACTCCCCAGCTCATCATCAAATGTACACACACAAAGTTGCTTGCTGGTCCATCTTTTGATAAGAGATTGAGTTTTAAATGTTTTGAGCCACCCACATAAAGAAATATTCACATAAAATTAAAAAAAGGGGCAAGCATAGTCTCTTCACTCACCGAGGTCTCCTGAAAGCCAAACCATACTGCTGACACGCCAGCCCAACTGTTGGGGTGTAAACGATGGGCATGAATCTCTCAATGTCAGAGGTCAGCACTCGGTAAAAAAGCTTCTCGTTCCTGTCTTGCAAAGTCATAAGAACAATATACCTTAAAAGTAAAATAAAATAGTTGTATATCAGTATTTATGGTTTTTAACAGTTTCATAAAAAGCAGTTGTTGGCTCACTCAGTAGGTACTCAGTTCTCCCAAGCCCTGACATTCCTTGGTGCTAGATCACGAGCAGATACCTGGAGAAAAATTTCCCAGATCGCCTGGGCAGCTCCACTACCCTCACTGATATCTCACAAAGGCTCTGTAGGGCTGGAAGTCAGACCTATGTATAACCTCAGAATTTTGGAATTTGCATCAAAAAGTCAACAATATATAACTTGGAAGACCAACACAGGTATTTGTGGTTCAGAAAAGCCAGTGCAATTACTCTACAGTGTAACTGCTGCCTCAGTCCCCAGATCAATGGCAGCTGAGGGAGTTGGAGATGCAAACCCTACTGTCCATCACAGCAGGAATCAAACGGCATCTTTCATCAGTAACCTTGATGAACAATACTGGATGAAATGGAAACTCAGGAACAGAAAGATCAGTCAATACATATCATTGCTTCCATTTAAAAAATTTTTTTCCTACCCACTGACAGGTTTTTTTCTGTTCTTCCACACAGATTTCAGTTGAGTGTATTGATGAGTGCTCAGATAGGTAAATACAGTACATGTGTTCACTCTACCTCCAGTCCTCTGGACCAGGAACTGCTTTTTTGTTGTGTACTTGTGCCCAAAGTATACCAGAGCTCTTCAATAATGTAGCAGTAGAAAAAAGTAGTATCAGTGGACCTGCTAGAGCAGGTCCAGAGGAGGGTCACGAAGATGATCAAAGGGCTGGAGAGCACCTCTCCTATGAAGACAGGCTGAGAGAGCTGGGAGTTGTTCAGCCTGGCAAGAAAAGGCTCTGGGGAGACCTTCTAGTAGTCTTCCAGTAATTAATGAGAGCCTAAAGATGGAGGCCCTTTTTTAGCAGGGCCTGTAGCGATAGGACAAGGGGTAATGGCTTCAAACAGAAAAAGGGTAGGTTTAGATTAAATATTAGGAAGAAATTCTTGATTGTGAGCGTGGTGAGGCACTTGCACAGGCTGCCCAGAGCAGTTGTGGATTCCCTGTCTCTGGAAATGTCCAAGATCATGTTGGATGGCGCTTTGAACAACCTGGTCTAGTGGAAGATGTCCCGGCCCATGGCAGGGGGATTGCAACAAGATGATCTTTAGGGTCCCTTCAGACCCAAACCATTCTGTGATTCTGCTTTGGGACTGGGATGGCAGTCTGAGGTGAAGGTGGACTAGCCAGAATAAACACTCCTGCTGCTGGACAGTATGGACAGCTGGAAAAAAGGAACTCTGAAAGTAACATGTGCGCCTTGAAGCAGGATCCTCAAGTCTTCCTTTAGGCTTTAAGGAATTGTAAAGTAAAGGTGTAGGGAGGAGGAAATAAGACATTTTTACATACTTGTCTAGATCATTAGATTTGCTTTCAAAGTTTTTCATCACACGGAGGAGTTGGATGTCTTGGCTCAGGAAACAAGGAGGAAGGAGGCCATGAATTCCCAGCTGCAGCCTTTCTTCAAGTGTAAAAGCCATTCCCTGGGAAGAAAAAAGAAAGGCATATTCAAATGGCATGATATGCACTATCAGATAGGATATCCAAGAAAGCAAGCAACAGCATGCAGCTCCTGAGGGTCTGGAGGCAGTCCTGCCTTGCAGGGACTGTGGAGCTCAGACTATCCAGACCCTACAGATTCTGGATTAGCAATCCCAACACCAGTAGGGTTTTGACGACTTACATTCTTTTGCCATTTGAATTTGGTTTGTCTCTATATTGTATATTGTATGCAACTTTATAGTATATATATTTTTAGGATTTCTTTTGCTTTATGCTCTTCTTATATTACTTCATTAGGTCACACCTACTAGTTTCCATGGCTTTCCTGGAAGCCCAGCAATCATACTCCTTTAAAAATCACATAATATGTTTAGAATCATAGGATCATTTAGGTTGGAAAAGACCTTTAAGATCATCAAGTCCATCTGTTAACCCAGAACTGCCAAATCCACCACTAAACTATGTCCATAAGCACCCATCTACATGTCTTTTAAACACCTCCAGGAATGGTGACTCCATCACTTTCCTGGGCAGGCTGTTCCAAGGTTTGACAACACTTTCCATGAAGAAATTTTTCCTAATATCCAGTATAAACCTCTCTTGATGCAACTTGAGGCCATTTCCTCTCATCCCATCTATCTATCACTTGTCAACTCAGAGAAGAGATCAACCCTCACCTTGCTACAACCTCCTTTCAGGTAGTTGTTGAGAATGAGAAAGTCCTCCCTGAGTCTCCTTTTCTCCAGGCTAAACAACCCCAGCTCCCTCAGCCACTCCTCATCAGAGCTGTGCTCCAGACCCTTCACCAGGTCTGCTGCCCTTCTCTGGACATGCTCCAGTTCCTCAATGTCTTTCTCGTAGTGAGGGGCCCAGAAATGAACACAGGATTTGAGGTGCAGCCTCACCAGTGCCGAGTACAGGGGGACAATCACTGCCCTGGTCCTGCTGGCCACACTGTTGCTGATACAGGCCAGGATGCCATTGGCCTTGCAGGACCCAGCACTTTGCTTTGTTGAACCTCATACAATTCACCTTGGCCCATCAATTCAGCCAGTGCAGATCCCTCTGCAGAGCTTTACTACTCTCCAGCAGATCGGTGCTCCTACCCAACTCGGTGTTGTCTGTAAATTTAATGAAGGTGTCCTTGGCTCCCTTGTTAGATCATTGACAAAGAGGTTAAACAGGACTGGTCCCAATCCTGAGCCCCGAGGAACATCACTTGTAACCAGCCACCAACTGGATGTAACTCCATTCACCACCACTCTCTGGGCCTGACCATCCAGTCAGTTTTTTACCCAGCAAACAGAGCACCTGTCCAGCCCAGGGGCAGCCAGTTTCTCCAGGAGAATGTTGTGGGAGACAGTGTAAAAGGCTATATTAAAGTCTAGGTAGATGACATCCACAGCTTTTCCCTCATGCACTAAGCAGGTCAGTCTGCCACAGAAGGAGATCAGGTTGGTCAAGCAGGACCTGCCTTCACAAACACTTGCTGGTTGGCCCTGATTCCCTGATTGTCCTGCACATCACATGGTGACTCTCAAGATGAGCTAGTCCATGCCCTTCCCCAGCACCGAGGTCAGGCTGACAGGTCTGTAGTTCTCTGGATCCTCCTTACAGCCCTTCTTGTCACATTTGCTACTCTCCAGATAGCAAAGATTTAGATTTGGATACTGAATAGTACAACCAGCTCATCATCTTCTAGTTTGCCACCAGACACAATACGTATTAATGGCAAATTATCAGTGCAGAAGACAGATATGACATGTAGGATGTTTTCTCAGTGCTCTTTTTTTTTTAATGAAAGTAGCACATAAAGTGCCACAAGTCTTATTAAGTAGCTGACACTGGTCCACAGATGGAGTCAAATGCTAGATTTTGTAGGATAAAGCTGCTCTTACAGGACAATTTCTTCCTTCCTAGGCAGAAGCCTGAGCATGTCCTGCTTCTGTGCATGAAGGGCCTGATGCTCCAGATGACCAGTCCTGGACTCAGCCTAATGAACAGCAATGGTAAATGCATTCCACAGTCTGTGAGGAAGATTATGAAGTTCTTAATTAATGGCACTTCTGCTATGCTGATAGCATATTAGACAGCAGGATAGAAGACAACATTTTCAGGAGTGTCTAAGGAACTTAAATCCTAATGAAAACTTCACCCATAACTAACCAACTGATTCATATCTGGACAAACAGCTGGCAGCAAAATATTCAAAATCTGTAATTTTCAAACTACATCTACTCAAGCACACAGACATGCTTGACAAGATATAAATGAGCAGACTTATGGGTGCATAGTTGCTAAACTGCTATTTTCTACCATGGATTTAACACTTCTCTATGACAAATAACTGTTATTATCATTGCATAAGAAAAAAATGAGGACATATCTCAATGAACTTGGTTCACCCTCCCCTCCTGTTCCTTGTTCCTGTCCCTGTGCCATCCCAGTGGTTGTGCCCGCATGAGCATGTGTGCAGTCACACGGTTAATCAGCAAGAGGAAGTACCTGGCCTAAAAATAACCATGCCACTTGATCTCAGAGCAGCTTCCCTGGCTGATGATACATCACAGATGGCTCTAAAGACATTGGCAAACCTGGACAGAGTCACTGGGGACATATGGCCCTGGGAATGAACCACTGGAAGAGACTTTCACTTGTATGTGGTGCAGATCCTGCTGAAAATGTTTGTCAGACTATCAGTGATGCCAAGGAACCTGTGCCAGGACAAAGGAAAGGATGGAAACTGATTCTCTTGTTTGCCAGATCCATGCTTTGTACACAGTGTGATACTCCTTTCATTAGTAAAATGTGCACTAGTGCAAATTAAAAGAAAAAGAAAGTTTTCATATATTTCAGAAAAGTTATTCGGCCTCCAGGATATCTGAGAAGAAAACACCCTTATTTCACAAGCATTTTCATGGTTTTTTTTCTGCTCTGTATCTGGATAGAAGCAAGTATTTTCAAGAATCTTTGCTGTAAGAATATGGCAGAGAGAAATGTTCCTCTTCCAGCCAGCAGATGAGGTGTCACCTGGGAGACAGGAGGTCAGGATTTTGTTGTCAAACCAAGGAAGAGCACTGAGGTCTCCATGGCTGTTGTTGAATGTTGTATCCAGGACATAGCTGGTTCTACTCAAGTGCCTGACAGTTCAGACCCAAATTTCCTTCCTGGACACAAGAATTTCATAGCAGAACTGGTACATTCCCACAAGATAAATTTTGAGTTTTTGTGAATTGTTATGTCTGAATTAAAACTAAAAGGCAACACATTCTCATCAAAAAACTCGTAATCATCTGCATTCTCTAGGCTGGAGACTTCTAAAATACTAGACTAAGATCAACACTGGACATCAGCTCTGCATCACTTTTTGGCTTTACACTGCCAATATTGTATCATGTCAGGGAAAATACAGCTGCTGTGAATGTCAAATTTTATCTGCAATGAATGGGGGGGAAAAAAAGATATAATTTCAAGCCATTTAGTTTCTGTGACCTTTGAATATGGAGGACAGATAAAGTGAGACAGAAATATTTGCCATAAATACTCCACTTGCTTGTCTAGAGAGTCACATCACAGTCACATCACGCTGGCTGATCAGCGTCTCACACCTGACTCGTGTTCATCCCCTAAAACAGAAATGAAGCTCAGCAAACACAGTAAACCAGCAGTGGTTAATCTTCTGGAAGAGATAGGAAAGGCAGAAACACTGTCTCCTAGGCACTGCTGCATCCAACCACTGAAAATCTTCTTGTGGTATTTTTTTCAATAGGATCACACATCCAATACGAGAAAAACTTTCTGCATTTCAGCTCATTTTTATTAAAACTAATACCATGATGGTTACAGAAACAGCAGTCTGCATGGCCACTATAGTAATCCACTCATTGGTTTTCTGGTGTGTTAGGCTCTGCCTGAATGACATTTCCAATCATCCCACAAGACCAGGAGCATTCATCTTCCCTTTACCAAGGAGCAGTGAGAAAGCTGACTGGAATTTCCTAGAAGACCTTACAGCAGCCTTCCAGTACCTAAAGGGGCTACAACAAAGCTGGAGAGGGACTTTTGACAAGGGCATGTCAAATGCATAGGACAAAAGGTAATGGCTTCAAACTGAAAGAGGGTAGGTTTAGATTAGATATTAGGAAGAAATTCTTTACTCAGAGGGTGGCGAGACACTGGCACAGGCTGCCTGAAGAAGTGGTGGCTGCCTCATCCCTGGAAGTGTTTAAGGCCAGATCCTGATTGGATGGGGCTCTGAGCCACTTGTTCTAATGGAAGCTGTCCCTGCCCATGGCAGGGGCATTGGAACAGGATGATTTCTAAGGTCCCCTTTCCAACACAAACCATTCTATGATTCTATGAATTACAGCTTCCAGGAAGGTTAAGCACTTGTAGTTGGGCACTTGCCCTTCAGTCCCCCTGGGGATTTACCCATCCAGCCTCTTTTTGGAGGGGAGATCACCAGGCTGGAAAGTGTTCAGCCTATTCCCAGTGTGCTGGGAAACCTCTTGATGTTGTATTGACAATTAATGTAATGATGTATAAGATTGAAAAGGATCAAAATGGAATATTTTGTGCACACCTTGGCCACAGGTCTGCTCAGTGCTTAATTTCTAGTTTTTAGATCTGCATTGTGCCAGGAGTACGATCTCCAGTGCCAACTCACTGTTTCAAGACACAGCAAATGCAAGTCCCTGAACTTGAATTTTAAGCAATTTAGAGATCTACGTGCATGAATGCATGTTTTTGGATTGTGATAGCAGCTTAAACTGCTCAAACACAACCACAGTTGTTCTGTTAACAGTCCAAGGGTAAGCATGGCAATAGTACCGCACAACATCTTTAACTCACAGCGGTTCTGCATTTATTGCACCTGAATGAGCTATACCAGTGATAAGGATCCTCATACTGGAACAATTACAAACTTGTTATGAGGAAATCACTGCCTTCACAACCAGTTAAATCTTAAAGCACTTTTCAGAGCTGGTCCATTATACAGTGGCCCTGTGGCAGGGTTGGGAGCAGAACAGAAATTGCCAGCTCTAACATTAAGGCTAATTTCTGAAGTTTCTGTGAAGGCCTAGCAGTAGGACCCCTGGGTGAAGGGGTTATACTCCATGAAACAGCACAGCGTGAAATGAATTTGGAAACACATTCTGCCCCAGATCAAAAGCTGGAATTCAATGAGGTATTGCTATGTTTAAGATTAAAGCCTTTAGGCTTGGAATTTTTTTCTTAAGACTGCCTGAAAGCCATATTGTACCACTCTTTTTCTGGTCTTGAAAGGTTTAATGACTAGGTGATGAGCCGCAGCCCTGCAGAGCTAAAGCCAGGTGCTCCAATTCAATTTCAAATGTGTTGGAAATGAGCTGGCATGGAGAGGGCAGATGCTATGTCACTACCCAAAAACAAAGGCAAAAATATCAGCTGCCCACAAGGCTTCATGCTACGTAGGGGCTAAGTTTTGTTCTGAAAAAGGCTTATTGCAAAGAACCTCAAATGCTTCTGTTTTCTTATCACTGACAGCACCAAGCCTCTTATGTGGCAGGTCCCTCTTTGCAGCTCAAGCCCGTAAGTCACTGATTTTGGAAACTGAAGGGTAAGAGTCAATTCACAGATACCTATTAGTTTTATCACCACTCTCCAGCAGTGAGAAGGGTGTTTCACTCAGAGCTGAATACAAGCAGGAGGGATGCTACTATGGCTTGGGTTTATAATTTATTTATTATAGATCATTCTATATCAGGTGGGAACAGATGCAAATGACAGTTCCTTCAGTATCAGAAAACTGTTTTTAAGGTAATGGGTCTTAATCAAGGGTTGAATTATGTCTTAGTTAGTGCAGAACACCCAGAATCCACTGTGACTCAGACAATCTCCATCTCCTCAGCATCTTTTTGGAGTAATGCCTTGGCTTACTGCATCTATCCACATCCCTGTACTCTAGAGAACAACGAGCAGCCACAGCAGAGGGAGGGCTATGGGACTTCTTGGATGGCCAGAACAAGGAGGTTACGCATCCTCTGATGCCGGGACTCCAGCTGCAGTTCTTAGCCAACCTTTGGGACCACATTCTTCATCCACTGCAAGCAGGTCTGGCAGTCTCTGAGCTGAGTAAACAAGCAAACATCTCCAACCCTTTGGAAACAGTCCCTGGAACTGGGAACTTCCTAGTCTGGTAAGAACAGAGTACTGGAAGGGCATGCAGGGGAAATACAGACACACAGGGATCACCACTGCAGGCTGCAAGTTAATCCACTTCTCCTATATCACTGGTATGTTCACAGCCCCGATAGGAAGAACTAATAGTCTTACACTTAATAACTTAACAACCTTATTCCATACAGGTTTTTCCTGTAATGTGAAAATAGATATTTTCATCTGTCCAATTTTATGGCTGGTCAAAGACAATACTTTGACTATCTGCAAGCATAAGGGTTCAGCAGCAGAAGCTAAACTTACCCCCACTGAGACTGCCCGCAATGGCAGAAAACATCCATTTCCTACACTGAGAAAAATTTTTCTCCAAAGATCAGATCCTACTGTGGCCTCCTTGGCCCCAGCTGACTTGATAACCCACTTCATAGTGCTCCTTCTCAACTACTCAAGCTTCTCTTGCTGGTGTGGATGGACTGACACAGGCCCTGTCCTGCACTGCATCCTACCCTGGAAAAGCTGTATTGAAAATATTATTTGCATCAAAAGAGGGAAGGAGGGACATCGGAGGGACAATCCTTTATTTTCTCATTTTAAATGTCTTGAAGCTTCATATTAACTTTAATTCATACGTGTTTGTGCTCCTAAGCTTGGAAGAAACACAAACCCGCCATGCTTTGGGGCATGAGGAAGATATCTCTGAAACCTGGAAAGAAGAATCCCCACTGCACTTTCTCAGCAGTTATTGCTGGACAAACGTTTTGTTGACTGTGATTTACAAACTCTTCTCACAGTGTCTATTCCTCTTTCTGAGTTCACAGGCACTAGTTGAAAAATCCCATACTCTTGGCCATCTCTTTTGTTACAAAATGATATAATAGTGGATTTGTAATCCTTTCATATCATTCTTCCTTCCTCTCCTACAGAGGCTGGGAACAGTATGAAAACCTCCAAGACAAAGATAATTAAGCAACTCAACTTCATGTTTGTTTTAGTTCCTGGGGACCATCTTTAATGAGGTCCACTAATTCAATTACAACATAAGTTGTCCCTACTATTAATGAGGTTTTACCAGTAACTCTTTTGTTTAGTGCAAGTAACTTCATTTCACTGGATTACAGGGACATATTTCCATTATTCTTCTTAGTGACTTTTGATTTACAACAACATAGGACTGAGTAGAACTGCAACATGACAAAGCTCCTGTGCCAGAGGGACCTGATCCTGCACAGTTTACCTCACAGAAGTAAATGCTTTTATGATGAGGACATCCCTGATGGGCCTCTGAGAGGCAAGATATGACAGGGTCCCAGGCAAGAAGCAGCAAAGACACACTGTTTCCACATGCTACAGGAGGTTTACTTCAATAAACACAACTCATAAGACAAATGTCCCCAGGGGGTTATTCATTAATCCATAGGAAGAACTGCAGTGCTGAACTCCTCAAGCCCTGCACTGTGATTTCAGACTGTAGGGGTACAGCTCTATACCAAAGTTACTAGAAAACTCATTATGATTTCCCACAGTTTGTCAGCCTCCAGGGCAGCAATCTGTCCTCCACATAAAAAAAAAATAAATCTATAAGCTCGAGACTGTATGTGTTTTGTTTGCAAGCAAGATTTTGTTGCATTGAGAAAAACATATTTGTAACGATAAACTAAGACAAACGTCCCCCAAGAACAGCTGTTTTGGCAGACTGTGAAGGATCTATGAACTATGCAGAGGGTTAAAAATAGCTTCATTGCTCTACTGATAGGAAAGGTGAAAACAGACAGTTAATGCCAAGTTAGAGGTGAAAAGATACAGCTGTGTATTTTTAAAGAAACTCGTATTTTGAACAAAATTCAACACCTTACTTCATCCCACAAAAGCAATATTAAGATTCTCATAGAGTTCTAGCCAAGATAATGGGAATATTTCTTTGGCTCTACAGAGATAGGTGAGCCTGGCATATCTTTTCATTTTGACTAGATTCACAAATGTCTTTACATACATGAAGTGTCTAAATACAAGCTTTATGTCTTTTAGTAAAGGAGAAGAGTAAAATCAGTGCATAGAGAACAGGACTGCCATACTACAGGAAAATAAGGTCTCCTGGGAAGAAAACCCAGAGAAATGCTGAGAAACTATTAAGAGCAAAAGAGCAGCACAGAATCCCAAATCGGGTGGGACACACGGTGCAAGTGTACATGCAAACAACAGAGCAAAAGACTACTCCTGCCTGGATGAGCCTAAATCGTGAAGCACTTGCTGGTTTCCTCCTCACGTACATCAAAATATCTAGTAGAGAAGGGAAGCCTGATGGAGCACGCAGCAATGAGGACATCAGGTTTCAGGCTACAGCCAAGAGCATGGTCAGAATCCTGAGGCAAACCCTGAATTCTCAGCCTCCTATCAAAAATACCCCCTGTGAATCTGGCACACAGGTTTTGGTGGACTGGTCTTCCTGAATCCAAAGAAAATGAAGACTCCCTGCTATCTCCTCTACAATATTCCCAGTCTCCCTAAGCAATTCCACATCAGTTTTACAGCTATGACTGTCACACCTTTTTGTGCCAATTAGTGAGTGAAACGAGCTAGTCCAGGGCAGATATGAGATGATAAGTCCACGTGGCTACATCTCAGTTGTGGGGAATGCTATTCTTTCACCTCGTGAGGGAAGGGGGCAGGGTAAAATCAGTTTGTGCAGGAGGTTTGCCAAGCACAAAACCCGGTATTTCTGCCAGAGTATGGCAATTTCTGTGATGTTGCAGACACACATTACTCCCCAGTATGATGTTGCCACTAGACAGGAAGAATTCAGCATAAATTACAATGCTTGCATTCCTAAGCCTACGAAAACCAGCCTCCATCATCAATTTGAACAAGAAAGTATGTCTGAGGAGAAAGATCAAGGCAATTTTTAGGTTTAAATGTGATCCAAAACATTAAGAGAATACAGTTTTAAAAGCCAGTTTTATAATGTCTGGAAACTTCTCCCGTTGTACACGCAGCTGATCATGTGAATTGTGGTTGCATATAATTTGGGTTTGGTGCTATAGAGAACACTAATTTCCTTTTGAGGTTCCAGCAAATTACATAAAATGAGGCTTGTGCACTTACTGCTTGCACGCAAACTGCACCATGCTGTGGGTTTGGAGGATGGGAGCCTTTCTGAAATTTGTATGTCATTTGCTATTGCCATCCCAGAAAATGGGTTGCTCCAAATGTAGGCCGGAGCTGGATTACAGTTCATGGGTTATTGCTGATGGCTGTATTTGGTTAAACATGACTGAAAAGTACTGGCTAAACCACAGAACTAGCTGTTTCACAAGAAAATTGCTTGGATGGAAGCTTAATCTGAACGAAACCAAGAACAGTTTTGTTAGTGACTTTACCAGAGATGTTTTCTCCAGTACCATTAATATGTCCTTGTATGCTGCCTCTACCAAAGCTCTGTAGAAAGGAATCATCAGCAGCAGCTTCTTGAGCAGTACCAGATGTTCTTTGCGCGTCCTCATCAAATCCAGGACAAGCAGGCTTGGCTCCTGAACCACAATTTTGATCTAACATATGCCTACTTCAGAGCATTTGAGATGTTTACAAAATATTGAGATACCCTCTCAGATAAAGGATTTTAGAGAAAGGCAGTATTTTCTTTAAAAAATTAGGAACGCAAGAAATAAACAAGGCTCTAAATAAGAAATCGGTCATCTTATTAAGACAAATATGCTAGAAAAAGCCCCACTAAACTCTCCTCCAATAATACAACCACCACTGGAAGGCAATTAAACATGCAGGCAAACACAGAGCATCCCACAGGAAACCTGTGTGAGCTTCCATTTCCTGTTTGAGTAATTTATACAACTTTTGTTTCTCCCTTGCTGCTTCTGCAGTTCATCTGCAGAGCCAGGTCTTTGATGAACTTCAGACAGCTTATGCTGGGGCTCAAAAGAGAAACTGCAGTGCAGTGCCCACTGGCACTGCACCACACCAGCTGAGGAGCATTCAGCACTCTCCGGAGTGTCCAGCTTCCCCCTGGAAGGCAACAGGGTATCTTTGTGCTGTCCTCATTTGGCAGTTCACCTTAGAGTTTAGCTGTGCTTTGCACCACGATGAAATTTTTTTTCCCACTTCTCAGCATTCCACAGGTTTTGTCTCTCAAGGCATTAATCAACTTGCTTCCCTTGCTTTACTCCAGCATTTCTGCAGCTGCATTTCACAACAGCCCTTTTTAACGCTGACAGGTGGCTAAACTGTATACACACATACATATATATACACATATATATACACACTTAGCATCAAGACATGTCCTTTTCCAATCCAGTCTCCAGCCAGCCCTAAGATGATCTCCATGCTGACCTTGGGGGGGCTGTCCTTTTGCCAAGGACATGTTTTTCCGAAACATAAGTGGATCAGTCATCTAACTGTCCAAACTACTTTTGGCACCACCAGGAGAGTAGCTAGCCTGCCGTGACTACTCTCTGACCCGCCCATTGTCTGAATACTTTACTTCAAACTTTCTCTTCCTTTTAAATGCAGAGAGGATAAAAAGATGTATGAAGTGCTCCCATACATGCGGTCTGACCTTTCATGTCTCCAGCTCTCATCACCTTTGCGTGCACTCTCCCTGCTATCTTTGTCCACTGTCAACTCGATTTGAGCTGTGGCTGAATTCTACACAGTTGAATGCAAAGCACTCGGCATGTTTGGCCCTGATACCGGAGCATCTGGACTGCAATTTGTACAATAACACAAATACAAAATGATACATCCTTTCTATCAAACTTCCCCTCCAGGACCTCTAAATACTCTTCCAGTGATATAGTCCTTTTATTTTCCACTTTCTCTGCTCTTCAAAATTTCAGTTCTATTGTTTCCGTATGGTGCGAGTAGACTATGTCCAAATATTCCAGGTGACCAAATACCACTAATTTCATACAAGTGCTTTAATTTTTCTCACTTTCTTAAGATTGAACTTAACTGCTTCAAGTTTCAAAAGCACATGCCGTACTAGAAAGATATTTACACTAGGTTATAAATCAAATAACTAATAAAGTTCCTGAGATTTTTCCAAAAAAAGTTCAAAAATGAAACTCCCATCCTCCTCTTCCAACTGTTTTAAATCAAGGACAGTATGAAAAAGTTATCCAAGTTCAGAATGAAAAAAAGTACAATTACTCTGAAATGAAATTTAGAGATTAAAACCCTTTTGATTTCTTGAACTGTTTGACAAACATTTCTGTGAAACAGCAATTGCAGCAAGATGTTACAAAATACTTATGTCAGTTTGTAACATGCGTGACCACATTAGTCAAGGCAGCTGAACTGTTCATTACTGCTAGGAAGCTCTAAATCACCTCTTTGGCAAACTTTCACACGAGTTTCGAAATAAACTGGTTCCGTTCTTGATTCCATTAGATGCTATAGCTTAAAATGCAAATAATATTTTTCTTGGCGTGCCTGCTGCCTGTTCACCTCGGCACAATTACTTCGGCCTCTCCTAGCCTGGATGAGCATTGTCTGAGGCCAGCGCAGCAGCTTCCTTCCTCCAGCACAAAGTCTGTTCTTTTATAAGTGAAACAATTTGGCTAAATGACACAAAGGTGAAGTGTGACTGCAGTAAGGGTAACAAACACAGTCCAGGTTCTTTGAATACACAAGTGTTATCCCCAACTAATTTGATATATGGATGATGAGGAAAAGGCAATGGCTAAAGCATTGATTTCATTCGTGCACCTCTGTTCGTCAGGAGACACGGCTGATGCACCAAACCTTGAAACCTGCTGTTTGAAGTTGGGTTTCAACTTAATAATACCTGCCTTGCTAAAAAGAGATGTCACAGTATGGAGAGCATTGGAGGCAGAGCCAGAGTCTGCAAATACTGGGAAGGCTGATGTGATTTTCACTTATGACCTGCTGTGAAAGACCTGTATGCAGGGCATATCTTTGGGAACAGACCCCTCAAACTCAGGTTTGAGTCCAAGGTTTTCATTCTCCTCTGCCTGGTACCACAGCCATGAAGCAACATGACAGCAAGGCAAATGTAAAATGATTTTTAACTTCTCAGTGTTTGAAATAAATAAAGGCCTGGAAATTTGGAGCTCAAAAGTTAGATGAATGCCTTCTTCTGACATTTAAAAATATAAAGGGCACTTACAGGAAAGATGGGGACAGACTTTTTAGGAGGGTCTGTTGTGATAGGACTAGGGTTAATGGTTTTAAACTGAAAGAGCATAGGTGTAGATTGGACAAAAGGAAAACTTTTTTTAGAATAACATTCATATTTTTTCCAAGGGCACATAGTGACAGGACAAGAGGGACTGGCTTAAAACTGAAAGAAGGCAGGGTTAGATTAGATACTGGGAAGAAATTCTTTACTGGGAGGGTGGTGAAACACTGTAAGAAGTTGCCCAGAGAAGCTGTGGATGTCCCCTCCTTGGAAATATTAAAGGGCTGAAAAGGGATGTCACAGTGTGGGGACCATTGGAGGCATGCTGGATGAGGCTTTGATCAACCTGATCTAAGGAGTGGCATCCTAGCCCATGGCAGGGGGTTTCAATTAGATGATCTTTAAGGCCCTTCCAATCCAATCCACGAGTCTATATTCCGGGGAAAACAGGGCTATAATTTAGCATTAGTATGACTTTTTCAGTTGTCAGTGGCTATATGGAGTTTTGTCACATACAGCACTTTCCTCCCAGGGCTACAAAGTCCTGAAGTTGTTACCATTGAACAAAACCTAGAAAGTCACACTCTGCTTTATTATCCCTCACAGTACAAGCATATTTTTCAGAGTATATGTCCAAAAGGCATGTCTTTTGTGTGTTCAACAAAGCCTTGTCTTCTATCCCAGCAGTACATATAAGTGCTGACTTTACCAGGTCTGTCATTAACAAACATCACATACTTTCTGGCAGTGTCTCTGCCTTGCTGCCACATGGCAGCATCCCTTCCAAACCCAGGAGAAGAGGTCAGCAGTTTTGACTGACTGACCCTTTACTGATGCTGATGAACTAAAGGATGCTCTCCAAGGGAAGTCAACCCTGAAGCTGAAGGCACCCTAGGGAGTTACTGAGAACTTGCTGAGCATTTAAGAATGTGCATACAACTGCCTCTGCAGCTTCTTCAATAAACAAAAGTTCCCTGAGCACTAAAGATGGAATCTCAGTCCTGATACCTGTGTGGGCAAACAGAGAAGGATTTTTTGGTGCAGCTCTCTAATACTATGCAATGGTCAGGAGGAAGCCAATGAGATTACTTCAGCCCTCACAGCAGGGTCATGCACTGCCCCAGGAGTTGACTCAGCTTCTCCAGGGCCCAAGGGGAGCTCCTAGAGAGTCACTTGGACAATGGTATTTCCAAGATCAATTGCATTTCCATTCCTGAAGAAGTTTCTACTGCATTATCACAACAGGGATGTAAGCTTGCTCATTCTGTCCTCTCTCTCCCTCTCTCTCCTGCTTTTCTTTCACAGAAAATGCAAAGCAGTTACGCACCAGAGGTGATAACAAATGGCAGATTATCTCACGGCAGTTGCTATTTCCAGGATGTATCACTCAGAGCTTTTCAAGAACGTCAGTGATCATTGTGTTTGGGCTGCAGTCGTGACACATTGTCATCGTATTTCCTCTGATGACTTCCTGAAGCAGGGCTTTTGTTTTTTCTAGCTGATATTAGATGTGTGCGTGCCAGAAGCTAAGGAAATGAACACCATTAGTGCCAAACCTGCAGGATGAACTGTACAGCTACTTCAGCACACAGTAAAGAACACCAGCACTGAAAGTTGATAATTTTCACAGTTATTAGTAACTTGTTATTAGTACTTTCATGAAAGCATTCTGTGCACAAATGATGTCAGTGATAAATACAGAGGATTCTGCAGTCAGTTCCTACACATTTGTTGCTCTAGACCGTGTTAGGCAACTTGGTGCACACTGATTTGAAGATCACAAAAAAACTCCAGCTGGCACAGAGTGGCTGCTCCCTCTGGGACAGTGGCTGTTGTGAGTCCACTAGCCTTCTGTTCAAGTGCATACACTGGTTTCCACCTTCAGTCTTGCTTTTAAAAGAAATCAATCTTTAAAGTCCCTTCCAATCCAATTCATACTATGGTCCGAGCCCTTGGTTACACAGATTGAGTTCTGACTTAGAGCTTGATCTCTGAACCACCTCAGCATCTTGTCTGCAGAGACAGGACAGATACCACGTCCCAGGACAAACTGCGTGCAAGCTGCATACATGCTGTCAAGGATATCTAGCTCTGGAAGAGGCTTTCAGAGAATGTCAAGTAGATCCTGGGTGCGACCTTATGGAAACATCTGAAAGCCCTTCCCTTCAGCAACTGTACCCCTTACAATGCAAAACCACCTTTTATTCCTAAAGCCCTGTCAACTCAACCCTTCAGAAGCACAAAGCACAACGGAGAGCATAAACACAGACGGAGTCTGGACTCCCCAAAGGAAGAAAGGCAGCATCTTCGAGTGTAAGTGCCAGGATATGTGATGAGTGATATGAAGTCTAAAGATGAGCAACTAGAAGGATCTAAAGACAAAAGCACTGAGTTAATCATTCTGCTCAAATAACTTTTAAAAATGAAAATTTCAAAGACAATATCAGAAGTTTGTCTGAAAGCCATCTCTTCTGCCCAAGGCTTGCTGATTAGTTGTGAGCCTAACACAGGCCTTCACTCAGCAGCAGGCTAGGCTGGAAATTAGGAAGTCAGCTTTAGGCCTGGCAAAATCATACCCTGTATGTACTGAAATGAAAAGTAAAGTGGACTAAGCTTCCTTTGTTCCTTAGCTAGAGAGGTTGGCTTAGCACTCAGCCTAGCCCTTCTTTCCAGCTTAAGACAAATTGGACTCCAGTGGTAAAGCCCTGGCTCCAGTGAATTACACAACTAAACTCGTGTCGAATCCAGGGGAGATCAGACATGGTAAGTCTTTGGAATTTGTTTGCTAGACAAAACCATAAATGTAAACAATGACAATTATCCCATTATTATTAAAAAATAAAATCTCCTTTAAGTGAAAGCTGAAGCAATGGCAAGACATACCAAGGTTAAACATATTAAATCTGCGATGTCCTGTGAGAAGCAGGGAGTAGGACTCTATGATCCTTATGGGCTCCTTCCAACTTCAGAGATTTTATGATTCTCTGATATTATAGAGTTCAGATTTTTAAAATAAATACAGTTTCTGTAGCAAAAGAAATCTTACATTATTAGGCTACATTGCTTGGAAGGAAAACTGATGCTTTTTAATTTACATAGAATTGGTAAAATGTAGTATCAGATACTGGATGCAACAAATGCCAATGAAGTGTACTCTTTAAAATATAAATCCTTTATTTTCTGCTACTCAAATACACTCAACTTAAGTGTATTTGGATTTGAATTTAGCTAGAAGGTACAATATTTTTCTTCCATTTGGGTTAGCCACAAAGTTAGAAAACCAACTCATATTTGAAAAAGGAGAACTGGTTTTCCTTCTCCATTGTTTTGCCAAAAAAAGAAAATGTGAAAACAGAGTCATACAGAGGATTATTTAGGTACTTGTAGATGCATAAATACATCTATTTGGACTATCAAAGATATATTAATAAAATAGGTCTCTAATAAGAAACAACAGATTCTTTATTTACTGTATTTTATTTATTTTATGAATTTGCTTTTCTCATAACATTATCCTAAGAGGGGCTGGGTACTCGCACACACACACACACACAAAAAAAGTAAGGAAAAAAAAAGGTAATTTAAAATTTCTGTAAAAGAGAGCTCTAATTTCTAGCCAAACAGCCCTATTATAAAGTCAGAGTAAAAGAATCTGGAAAAGGAAAAAAGGAAAACGTGTACGAATGAATCTAGACAAGCTACCTGGCTGCTCAACTAAAAACAATGTCTTGGGGCTGGCTTCTGATAACAAGAACTTGCTTACAGACAAATATGTGCAGAAGCACTGTCAGCCAAGGAGAAAGAATATTAAGGAAAATGAAGACAAAATACAAAACAAGGTTTCCTGATTGTTACACCTCAGGCCATCCTACTTCAGTGAGCCAGTACTTCCCTCCAGATCATTTACTCCAGCTGGATGCTGTTTCTGCACCACAGTGTTGTAACAGGTGAGTTTCCTCCACTACAGGGGTTCTCTTTGTTGTGGGGGCTATGTGAGTTTTACTAGATGTACATTTTGTTGGACAACCAATTTTCAGGCCTTCTCTGTAATTTCCAAGGCTCAGACCATCCCAGCATATTAAAAGGATGTGCACGTGTATGGTATTTATTGTTTTGCTAATGAGAGAGTCCAGAATCACTGGGGGGTTAGTGTCCTAGCAAAAGGGCTTAACATAAAATAGCATTTTATCTTAAAAAGAGCCACTACCAGCTGATATATTCTATTTAACCATGAACAAAGAGAAAGAAAAAAAGAGATAAAAGTAAATACACAACGCATTTTTCACATGGAGCCATTGAATTGTATCTTTTCTGATGATTTTTTTTGTTTGTTTGCTTAGAGGAAGAGGAAATAATGATGTGCAGACATTAAAGTGTACTGAGGAGACAGACACATTCTGTTAGCGTGGTTTTGTCAGCAAACATTTGATTACTTGGAGCTTTCTTTGGAGCCTGGAGCAGAGCCAGGTGGTGCCTATTGATGGCACTGAAAGAAGAGAAACATGGTGAAAGTCAGTCACCAGAAGAGACCTTTTTTTTGCTTCTGCTTTGCCAAGTTGCTTGACAAGGTGGTTGATGGAAACAGCTTCTTTTCATCAGTTACAATGCAATTCTTTCAGGCTCTTTCTCAGCTCAGCCTTATTGTCAGCCTCTTACACGGGCCAGTGCCGAGTTCTGCAATGAAGTCACCATAGAAATGACATGAGGAGCATGTACTGACCTCCCAACTGTGTTTCCTGGTCCCAAAATAAATTTGAGCTCAGTTATTACGGCGCCTCTGATTTAATAATTGGCTTTTGGGAGACACTCAAATGCTTCAAATGGAATCTTTTCTTAGGGTCAAATCCTTTCCCTATTGTAGCCTACGGGAATTCTGCCACTGGACTTTAATGAGACAACAATTTGGCCATTAATCCATGAAAATTTGCTACTCTAGTTCACACTGCCCTCCCATTTAGGACCCTGTTGTTCAATTCACTCTGAACCAGCTTGTTTTCACTTTCAAGATAATTGTGCAGACCAAAGAGCAATTCAAACAACAAATTCAGCAAGAGCAGGCATTAGCTGCATTAACTGTATGACTGCTGGCTAGACACTGCCAAACCCCACTGCAGAATCTTCCCAAACCTGCTAACGGTCATTAAGTCACTGAAAACACGGAAGAATTGTCTTCCCCCTCATTTCAACAAACAGACAACTAAAGACCCATAAACAAGGGGTTTCTATGGTGCACAGCCTGGGACTAGAAACGTCTTTCACCTCCAAAAGCAGGAGCTGATTCTTTAGGTCAGGGAACACCAAGAATTAAATTAGGGTATGCCAGGGCTCACACTAATGGGACCATACTTTAGGGCAGACCTTCCAAATTGCCTCTTCCACATCCTGGCTGACTTCTATAAGCTCCTATCTATCATAAAATACTGTGTTTTTTGTAGTCTTATTTTAGTTGTAGGCCACTGAAAATCTTCCAGCAAGATACAAATGTTCTTTCAGAAATGTCCATGCATTGTTTGCTGTTAGGAACCTGTGTTCCTAACCCCTCTTCACCAGCATACTTAGAAGCAATTCACAGACTCCTGGGGTTTGTAGATTAAACACTAGTGATACAGAAAATACAGCAGATTTTCAGAGGTGACCAAGGTCACAATAACTCCCTCTAATTTTAAGTTTGCTAGTTAACTTTTCCTACCTCGACAATCGCTCATCATTCTCATTCACAGCTAATTCCAAGTTATACTCTTGGACTTCATTCCTATGACATTTTGCAGCACCTGGAGAAATACCTTTATAAATACAATGGCAGATTTGTGGAATCTGCCTTCTGTGTGGAAGAGGGTTAAATAAGAGAATATCCAGGTTTCTGTGTCTCTGGTTAATAAAACAAAATTTCTCTCCTGTTGCCTCTCATCAATACTGTTTAAGTGGTCTGGCATGCTCTGAAAAAGCACAAGGGTGCTATTATGTACAGGCACTAGGTACAGCAGGTTTCACTGGACTGTAACTGATTTGTTTCAGATGAAGGGATGCTGTTAACCACCACTGTGAATATAATTGCTTCGTTGATTTCCACATTCTTGTAATTGTTGGCCTGGCTACTGCAAGAACAAGCTGGTGAGGAATTCCCTAATGCTGGTAAAAAAAAGAAAAGGAAAAAAAAAAAAAGGAAGTCTTCAGGTCAAACTAGGAGTTCATCCCAAAGTGCCTACATCAGAGGCAATACGAATATGCCCTTTCACCACTTCACTGCTTGCCCTTTTCTCCTTTTTTTTTAGCCTAGAAACAACTGCAGAAAGAGAAACCCTCCAGGTGAGGAGGAAAGGGATCTTTCCATATGGTCAAAACACTGAGGTGCCACCTCCAAGCAAGCTCTGAGATGTACAACATCTGATTCTTTCTGTCACACATGGCAGGGGGCTCAGAAGCCCCCAGCTGACTTTCAGTACTGGCTGTTGCTTTCAGCCTGTCCTTTCACAAAGCACTGCTCCTGAAGCTTTGCCTCTGTAGCACGTCCTGTGCTAGAATGTTTGTGGGAAACCCCCTAAACGCCAACCAAGATCAGGGCTGGGTGCTCCCACCACAGTGTAAAGAAAGTCACATTTAATTCACCACACAGGGTCTTGGCGGTGCTGGATTCAGCCCCCTCCCCTCTCGCAGGCTCAGAGCCACCCTGGAGTCTGGTGCCACCTGTGGCCTCCAAGAAAGACTGAGGCCTGCCCGTGCCAGATACTATACGCACACAGGGAACACAGGTTCTGGTCTAAAGCTTGTTGAGCACCGTAGCAGTGGAAGCGGGAATATTACAGGGAAGGTTTTGCAACGTTGTAACTGAGGAAGTGTGGTAGTCCATGAGTACTGGGTATCCAAGTGACCTTAACCTCTACTGCCATTTCACACCAGATTTCTAATCCCAATTCTTTGGATTTTTACTAATTTTGTCTCTCTCATGGAAAATTCCCCTGCATACCCTTCATTATCTGACTTAATTCTTTTCCAAACACCAGAAAGGAAGGCCTCTGGACTTTACAAAGGCTTTGGACATGCTTTTTCCTGAATTTGCCATGTAACATCAAGTGCACACATAATTCTTTACAGACTTGGAGTCCTAGGCTTGCTTTCTTACCTTTCATAGAATCATAGAATTAACTGGGTTGGAAGAGACCTCCGAGATCATCAAGTCCAACCCTTGATCCAACCCCAC
>JAWWES010000001.1:33319934-33346282 GCA_035583135.1 Lophotriccus pileatus
CCACCACCTCTCTGGGCAGGCCATTCCAATGCCTGATCACTCTTTCTGTAAAGAACTTCTTTCTAATATCCAACCTAGACCTCCCCTGGCAGAGCTTAAGCCTGTGCCCTCTTGTCCTACTGCTGATTGCCTGGAGAAGGGACCAACCCCCACCTGGCTACACCCTCCTCTCAGGTAGTTTTCACTTATCTCCGTTGTAGCTATTACCTAAATTTAAGGTATACTGTGTTATTAATTTCTCAGTAAAACTTCTTTGAAAATAAGGAGAAAACAATATCATTTATAGTATTTTGAACATTTTACTTGGTTTAAGTAATTAACTAACATAAATTCTCTTATTAAAAAAACAAACCAAACATAAAAAACCACCATAGTGAGACACAGCCCTTTATAGAAACAGCCTGGCAGCACTCAGTATTGATAACTACACTTGCAAGCATTGCTTTACAGGAGCACAGACACATAAGCTCAATGCACTCCAGGTTACAAGGAGAGGACTGTGAATTGCAGGCTGAACGAACGGCAGCATATTTCATTTCAATAAATGTTAAAGTTTTGGTTTGGACTACAAACAAACCCTGAAAAACATTCACATTACAATAGCTGTTGTCATATCACAGCCTTAGGGTCTAAAGCACACTGTAAAAAAAGAAACAAGATCAAAACAAAGCAATGAAAAAATACGGGCTCCGTCCCAAAGAGACAACTGGTAAAGAGAGGCAGAAGACAGCAGAGGAGCAGTACTGATTAGCATGATGAGCTTCATCCTCAGCACAAGCCTCACAGTACTCTCAGCATGCCTACTGCCAAGTCAGTAAGTCAGCTCAAAAATATTTGTTATGTTAAAGTAATCCTCTATGCAAGTTGTAGGATGACATTCATCTCAGAGGTAAAACAGAGGATCTTTGGCTGAATTCCTATTATGAGTGACATGAAGAAAAAACCCTCGCCATAGGACACTGATTTATTGCCTATGGCTCCATTGAAATGTGTGCATAGAAAATCAAGCTACTCCCTTCGAGATGTATGACACCCAGCTGGGCCTGCCGTGCAAATGAGGAGCTCACAGTGCCAGCTTTGGCAGCCACCAGGCCTGCTGTGGACAGACGTGGCTAAGCAGGACAATCATGCTATAGCATAACAGACAGCCAAGGGATGCTTCCTCAGAGGGGCTAACAGAGCAGACAGTATGGATCTATACATCAGGGAGGAAAAGAGAGTGTGTTGTTCTTTGTAAAAAGAAGAAAGACTGTGGAAGAGATGCTCCAAATTTCTGTCTTACTTCATGTAATTGGGATGCATTAACAGCTGCAGGAGGCATGTAACCAGCATAAATTATTGCATCATTAACTACTTAGTAGGCAACAGTTGCCCTCAGAATTAACTGGGTGAGCCAGGAAAGGCAAAATAAAAGTAGATAGTGACATTGTATGAGATGTTTTCCTTCTAATACAACTCCGTAGCAGCTTTAGACCACCTCCATTGAGGACACCATGGATCTGGAGGCTGTAAGAGGAAGTTTTGGGATTGCACTATACCAAAGTATACAGAGAGCTCCTAGTAATATTCCATTGCCAGGGACATTGTACTTGAGTCCTATTACAATCTTTCACATATTTTGTGAATACACTACTGATCCTACAAATCTGACATGCAGTAAATAGTAAGTTAAAGATTAACTCATTTCCCCAACAGCTCACTTCCCATATACATTTTACTGCGAACACAAAGGCACTTCAGCTTTCCATCAAGGCTGCCACGCAAAGTTCACAAGCTGACTTTCGTAGTCTGTGTCTGAAATGTGCAAAATGACTTTTCAGTTTTACAGCACCGAAGGGAAGTTTTTCCAGACTGCAGAACTGCAGCCAAACATGGATGTTTAGTTTCAGCCTTGCAGGAAGGGCTGAGAAGCACACACGAACACTCCTGCCAACGCAGCCCTTCAGGGAGGTCACAGGCTAAAGGTTTACAGCACCTTCCCTAAAACGAGAAACTAATTAAGTCATTGTTTCTATACTGGACAAAAGGTTAAAGAAAGACTCAAAGGCCAGGACTCAGTGGTAAGCAGATGGAACCCACCAAATATTTTGTAAACTTCCTCCTCTCCTTGAATTACTGTGGCATCTTTGGGGGGCATCTCTGTTAGTGAGACCCAGAGCAGTTTTCTTGGGGGTGGTACAAAGAGAGCAAAATCCTGCCCAAATACACTATCAAGGACAGGAAGTCCACCTTCCAGGCCCAGATACACAGCAGAGCACAAATATGTACCTGCAAGATAAACAAAGTGAGAGATGTGGTGCTTAGGGACATGGTTTAATGGTGGACTTGCAAGTGCCACATTAATGGCTAGACTCAATGGTCTTTTACCACCTAAAGGATTCTAAGATTCTGTATCAGTACCTTAATGTGGTCAAATAGTCATTTTTTGAAAAGTTGGTTGATAAATGTTTTGACTTTGGTGGTACTCAAAGGAAGTTTTTTCTAATGTGGGGAAAATCAGAGAAAGAAAGAAATATTACAAGGGAATGAAAGAAGCTCATGTTACAGGCTGCTTTGAATCAGGAGTCAACATATGACAATAAATAAAAGAAACCATGCAATGAGAATCACCTGTGAACTGCTCTGACTGCAAAGATGGGTTTGATTCATTACAGGAAAGTGCAGAAAGAATAGCACCACACAGAAAAGCCAGAAACAAAGCAAAAATGTTTCAGGTAAATCCTGATACAGAATTCTAAAAGCCTGGATGAAATCATACCTGTGTGACATTTCGGCATAAAAAAGACCGTACATTAGAGATGTTATGCAAAAAGAAGCTAGTAACATGCAGACATACTGAGTAAAACCATCAGAGAGACACAGAGTGCCTGCTCACATTGGGATGGAGGTTTATGCTGCTTACAGTGATCCAAAAAGAAGGGAGGGAATGAAATATCAAGTTCTCCATCTTAGGTATCCAGAAGTGAGCTAATAGCTAGATAGCCCTTAAGGAAGGTCAGATAAGATTGTATCTGAAACAGGCTAAATTGTACCTCAGAGAGAAAGGAATGCAGTTTGAAAAGAAATTTTGTGTGGAGAAATATAAACATAAGACGTATATCACACAAAGCGACAGCAGTTGCGTTTGTAGTTATGGTTAAGGTCTCTCAAAGATCAAGTGAAAAGCAAAGGACAAATGGCAGGAGATCTTTTCCCAAGAAGTCCACCAGTGAAAATAAAATAAAATGTGATGAGAGAAGTATGAATAGAGGCAAATATCCACAGAAGGCAAAGGATGTTGGGACTTATGAACAGAGGTCTCACGCACTTTGTTGAGGGTGGCAGATAGGAAGGGTGTAAAATACTGTCTTCGAGTTTTTCCTAAGACAAGGTCACTAGAAATGTTTCTCCCAGCAGGAATATGCAGGGTGTACCACATAGGTATTTAGATCACAGAGAAATGCTGCATTTGATCCTTTATTAAAGAAGAAGAAACCTCTATATCACTAAGATCTGGTCCACTAACATCCATCTCTTGTGCCCCCCCCCCTCCCCCCGCGCCAGTCTCTCTGCAAAAAAAGAAAACAGTGATGCAAAGGATTTACGGCTTTCTTAAAGCACAGCTCAGCTGCAGATAGAAAACAGAGAGAAATGCAGATGAAAAGCACAGTAAAACGTCAGAAAGGGTGAAGTAGAGACAAAGGAATGACAATAATCTGTGAGCCCACAACTCCCGTCCCACAGAAACAGGTTGAACATTTTGATGTGAAAGGCTTGTATCAGCCTTAAAACAGCCATAAGGTATGAAGTCTTGCACTCCTTAGAAATAAATACCTAGCCTTCCAAGACCTTGCTGAGGAATCTGTCCTATCCAAAAGCTCCAAGTCTCTGCATCGACCTCTACCAACAAGGCAACACCACTACCAGCAGCAACACTGCACCACCCCAGTGGGATCTGGAGGAAGGTCTTAAGCTAAGCCAGCAACATCCTGCAGCCAACATCACAGCTGAAGGCAGCCGTCAAGAGAGGAGATTCCCCACAGGTTGCAGTCCTTCTCTCTTTCTCTTTTGATTCCTTCTGAATTCTGAGCATCTCATCAGAATAATTCTTAGAGCCAGAGCCAAAACAATTTGAACACCCATAACGTGGAAAATTATTGAACACTTCCCCCAATAGCACATATCTCCGTTTATAGTGCCCTAGACTAATGCAGGCCCTTCCCAGTTCTGAACCTATAAGGCTGCATATTTTAACAGGATATTCATTTCATATTAAAAAAGCATCCCTTAACTGTAGCCAAATGTCCACTGAACTCTGCAAAAAGTTTTTTCTACCAGTGCCACTTGGTTTACTCTTACATCTGTTGCATAGCTCAGGAATTAGTAGAATGTAAAATGTTTTATGAATTCCCTCTGCTCTCATTCAGTGTTAATATATTCAACATGCTTTTCTAAAACCACATGCACGTTTTTTCCATTTCTTCTAATTTACTTGCATAACTTAACTCCCAAAACTAACTTGGAAAATTCACAGGAATTGGAGACAAACTCCATCCACCTCTATAAAAGTTCAGCCCATTTCTCATTCTATGGAGGATCTTTTCCAAAGGTTGAAAACTGACCTGACTGAAGTTAGGGGCAAAAAGTTGAGGGGCTTCATTAAAAGCAAGTTTGGCTCAAAACTGCCTCCAGGACTCTTACCTTATCCCTGTTATTTATGGTTAAGACACACCATCCACTTTATATAAACATGTCTGAATCACTATTCAGGACTTTAAAGCTCCTTGGACTGTGCTTAAGCCTATACATACCATAATGGCATCACGATGGAATTATTAGCTTCACAGTTGTTTTTTTCCTAGAGATTTATTTTCTGTCTGAGACTGAACTTTCCACCTTGGTTCTGTCCCTTCAGTCTCAGGAAGTAAGCACTGGTGTCAAATTTGCCAAATAAATCCCAAATCATCTGGGTCTTTTGTTTTTTGGAAATGAGCGAGGGAAAAATGACAAACTGTAATTACCATCTTACTCCCTACTGTGCAAAGCCCAAATTGCTTCATATTCAGCATAAATAGTAATTTTGTTCTCTAAAGTAAATTCTGACCTGATTTCAATTTTCTTCTTGGTTAAAAGGGTAGTTGGTTGTTGCACAGAAGGAGGGAGAAAGCAAGTGCTCAGAGCTGCTTATGTGGTACAGACTTAACAAGAAGGGTTATGAAAATCAGTGAATGAGGGAGGATTTGCTGTTCTGGATGCTGCATTTCCATCATTTTGATCTCATGCTGTGCTTACAGTGCCAACATAAATCCACAGGTAGCAGCAGCCTCTGCAAATCTTGTACTTCCAGCTGAACTTGCTACTTTAATGAAAGTGAATTCCCTTTGCACACTGTTCCCCCAGCTGAATGCTTCAAGGGCGAAATCCAGCTCCTCTCTCCTTGCCAGTGTCCTGCTAGCATAGCCCACATAATGTCACAGCACATTGGCACATTTTAGCATGTTGGCACAGGGTAGGAAACACATGTGGAAGGAGACCTATGAACAATTTTGTAGTCAAGAGACCATTTTTTTTGCCAAATGCTGGTTGCCCCTATTAGTTGGCCTGGGATGGGGAGAGGGAAATGGGTGATTATTGATCTACCTGAAGAGATTATATTCCCCATCAAGTGGCCTTGGAAGAATATTCATTTCCTTCCCACTCGTTCAAGCCTCCATGGAAATATCCCACAGACAACACATCCTTTGGGTCTAAGGTCTGCTCAGCTGCAAAATTACTGTCTTTTAGTCACAGAATCAGAGAAAAAAGGGGAGCTGGAGTGGGACAAGAAAAGGTTATCTGGCTTACTGTTCCACCATAAGGCAAGATGAGCTACACCTACATCTCTCTGTACGCACCTTTTCTTTAGCTCTCACAATCTCCCACATTACAAGTTCCATATGGCCCAACCTCCTTGTCCAGCCCACACTTGCACTGAAGTTCACTGCTTCCCATCCTGACTCCCACAGCTACAAAAGAGCAGTGAATAGAGTGAACAGGCAGGTAACATAACCATGGAGTCATTTTACTATATCTTTTCTATGTATTGCATCAAAACCACACAAAGCACAGGATGTTCAGGTGAACAAAAAGTAAGTACTGCAGGTGCCACTACCAGAAATGTTTGTTACACCTCACATTTCAGGAGAAAACATTCTAGACTGGATGATTCAAAGAGTAGCAGGTTCTCATCAGCAGCTCAGCAACTATAGCCAGAGAACCTCTGCATTGTGCTTCTCAGGGGAACAACGCAGAACTGAAAAAGGCAAAATAGAACAAGACATTTGTTTAATTTGAGGTCCCTGGTTGTTATAAAAATATAAAAATCAGGTGGAAAAATGTCTCAAAAAGCATGAAACAAAGCAAAAAATGGGTTAAGGAAATGCATCTATGTACGTCTCTGTTTTGAACATATTCTCCGGCTTCCTGACTTCTTTCCTTCCCATTCCTTTAAGTTTAGGTGTAGATGTTACTACACTGTGGAAATGAACACTCTTGAATTATCTTTTCTTCACACTACCATGGTCTACATCACAGCCTTGTGTACAGCATCCAGGCTGTTCACTGCTGTCATGCATTACCCTCTATCTCTAGACAACCCTCTCAGCTGTGCCTGCGATCAGCCAAGACAGCTCAGGGCTGCAGGCAGAAGGGGCTGTCAGCTCACACGTGGAGCCAGCTGATGGCTGTTTCAGTCAGCTGAAGGACTTGTTTCTAATTGCAAAGTCCCAGCCAAGGCCACCCACAGTCCATGACTTTTACAGTTCTCTTTCAAATCCCCTGCGCTGAAATGGAGAGAGATGCAGAGGGCTTGGTACCAGCTCCTCTCCCCACTAAAAAAAATTATAAATCAGCTTTACCTGCCTAGTACACAGGCCTTTTATGACTGTGTACCAGACAACCTACAAACCAAATCTTGGACATAGTATCATTGCATCCATGACCTGCACCGGGGTAGTAAAAACAAAAATTTCCCCATTCTATAACTCACAGATAGGGAGGATAAACATTATAATTCAACTTCAAAAGGCCTCCTCCACTGGACTTGGACAATAACCTAGTGGCAGACAAGGAAAAATAACAACAACCAAGAAGGCATCTCCTGCCTCCCTATGAAACCTGACCTAGAAACAACGTTAAGCTGTATTTTCCCATTTCTCCTAGCCTCTCCAAAGGCCAAATCAAAAAGGGAATAGGAAGCAAAGAACTTGGTGAAGTGATCCTGCTGCAGTACACCTGTCTTTTTAAAAGCTTGAGTCAGCAAGCTGTGGAAGTTGGAGCACTTGACTGGGAAGGCCATTAACCTCAGGGAGGAGTGCAGAGGCAGCAGCACAGTGCCTTGGTAAGCTCCCCTCAAAGTCCAGTGTCTCTGTTTCTGAAAAGCTAGGAACTGCAGTATGGGAACAGATGAGATACCCCCTACCAGAGCTGGAGAGAAGGCAGGAGGTGCAGGCAGGGTGGACAGCAACCGCAGTGGCACAGCCAGAACAGCAATGGTGTCAGACCAATGACCCAAGCAACCTGCTAAGGAGAGCAGGCTCTGACAACAGCCAGCACCAGCTGTTCAAAAAACTGGGAAATTATTTGCAAGGATGGCAAAGCAGCATCTGCTTTGCTCCTTTTGAAGGTCTGGGGTTTATGCCTGAACAGTCTATTTGCACCTACACATTTATTGGCTGAGGCATTCGTGCACTTGGCTTAAGAGGCTTTGGAAGTAGAAAATAAGGACTTATATTTTTATTGTGATTCAGCAATGCTTGAAACCTTCAAATTTGTTCAGTAAATAACAGGAGAATCCAGGGAACCATACTAAGTCTCTTAAATCTCAACCTTTCTGCAACTGAGTCTTACTTCAGAAAACCAGTGATGTTCTTCACTTCACTGCTCCTTTCCATCTCTCTCTCCATCTCAGAGCAGCTACTGCTGCCTCTTCAGCATCTATCTCAAGCACAGCATAGATCCATCAGTGCTGGTCTTACTGCCTCAGCTCCACACCTCCAACATGCAAGCAGAGCTCTTCACTAGGCTATGACTCAAGCAGAGTACTGTACTTCTTCCTGGAGTCCAGTACCTTTATAATGTCATCTCAGGGAACTCTAAATACTATATAATATAAAAACTGTTAGCTTCAACAATGTCCAGAGTTTCATGAGTTATATAAGCAACTTTTTTTTTCTTGCAGCTACACTACTGAAACTGTGGCAGCAACAAAAATATTTAGAAATCTCATGTTATGATGAAGCACAAAACTATTTTTATTTCACCAAAGCAAGGGATATAGGCTAAAACATTTGAATACTTCAGATTTCTGTACACAGTAGAGTAGGAAGAAATTAGCAAACAACTCAGGTACCTACTAAACAAAGGACAGAAACGGGTCACAGCAGGTCAAATAGCTAAACCCAGCTTTTCAGGCCAAACTGATCTGAATTCAAACCAATGATGTCCAATTCTGTAATTTACAGCTTAGTAGCATCTCCCTCTGGAATGTCAAAATAGCAACTCAATGCCTAGTCCAATGCTTTCACATTCCCTAATGGAGCTATTCACATGCGGAACAAAGCCTGAAAGGAGCCAGGCTAGGAGGAAAGAAGTATGAATCTCACAAAATATTCAGTATTTAAAATGCAGGTCAGAGAACACAATTGAGTTTAATTAGAAATCTCAAATGGAACCCTGCATGTTAATGTACTTGCTCACTGCTTGGGTTCATTTCAAAGTGTTCCCATTTGATTGTCCTTGGAGACATTTATGTTTGTATCTAACAAAGGAGATAAAAAATGACAGGAAATGTTTGTTCTGGGTGTATCTGTGTAAATCTGCTCGCAGCAGCTCTCCACTACAGCACTGAGTTCATGAGACAGGACTGGTTGGATACTCAGTGCCACATGAACCCTCTCCCCTGGAAAACCCCTTACTAACCTGCATCCGTAGTAAAATATAGTTTCCAGAGCACTGGTGTTTGACTTTTACAACTTTGGAAAATTGTGTCAAGAATTAGAGCACTGGCACAGATCTGTATCATGACCTGCCTGGAAATCATGAGGTTTTCAGTGCCTCGTGGCCAATTCCCAACTGCAGTGAACAGGGATGCCGCTTAAAATTACAGATGCAATGATGATGGAATTAAAACCCAAAACTTCATATGCTTTTTAATGGTTATAAACAATATTGCCTCTTGAAATCACTCAGTGTACTAACGAAGGCAGAAAACCCCAAGTGTGTGAAGCACAGTCCCCACTGAAGCTCATTAGCTGCTCCTGTTGGTGCCACTGGAATATGACTACAGTGAAACAAATTGGGTAGCATTCCTATAGATTATTTTTTCAAACTCTCTAAATTTAGCCCTTCACTATCTATTTTTCAAAAGTTATCATATAATATAAATCAACAATTTTTATAGCTATGTTTAGTAAGTTTTATATAACCAAAAATAAAGATTTGTTGTGCTTATATTTCCTTAAGTTTATGACTTTTGTGGAAAAAAACATAAGGCACAAATCACAGCTGAGTTAAACACTATAAAATGTATTCAAGAAACAGTTTATACTATTTCAGGCCAGGACTGACCTGAAGGAAGATACTAAGGGGTTATTCCCCATATCCTTATGAAAGATTGCCCTCCTTCCTTGTCCCTAAAGACATTATATAAAGTACATATATAGGTACAAGAAAAAAAGAAAATTAAATACTGACTGGAGGCACATAATGTTTGCAACAGACCTGAAAAAACAGCCCAACAGAAATGGTCCAGAAAGTCTGAGTGTTTTCAGACTGTTCCTATCTTCCTGTTGTGTGTCCAAGTTTCAGTGCTAAACTGCTAATTCACTAGTTCTCAAATTTTCCACACAGAGATCTCTTTCCCTAAGAGACACCTGTCCTGACTAGAAGATGCAAACCGCTGCTGTTTGCATGGTGCAGGAGGGGATGCAGGGCTGGAGTTGCAGAGCTGGGGCACACAAGGAGTTGAACTGGAATCAAAACAGATTGTGAACAGAAGATTGACCTGTGTAGATGCTTGCTATTTCAGCCACTATAGCAAGTAGCAGCAAACACACACATGTAAACTAAGATTGTTAGTACCAAATATACATAAATTATACTTTTGAAGAAATACTTAAACCCATTTTAAAGCATTATCCACAGGTATAGACATAAAAAACCCCATGAATCACAGTAACATAATAAGGTGAAGATCAGGAGGAACATCGTCTTCTCTTCTTTACAACTATCTCAGGTTCAAGAACAAACACAAGGCTGGAATGTTGACATGGGATCATTCTGTGTGACAGCCACTTGTTAGTCCAGTGCATGGACTGTGAAAACTCTTATTTTGAGTTGCTTCAGCCTGGAAAACACTGGACTGAAGTGGTTGCTTATTGAAATAACTGAATCTCCAGTTCCTGCACTTGGTCAAGAGTGGTGGTGTGGCTCACGCTCCTCTGTGAGACCCAGATCCATGGGGTAGGCTCAAGGAGTCCATCCAGAGTCCACTGCTCACCAGTGTCCTTCCCATTATCAGCACACTGTGGAACCAGCCCTGGGGAGCCTTCTGAGTTTTAAGCTCAGAGGACATCTTATCCTTAGTCTGCTGCTGCTAAAGGCTGTCCCATGAGGGGCATTCCCTCTCCACACACACTGAGTGCTTTCAAGATCGCTCTCAATATTTAAGATCCACTTCCAGCAGCTGCAGGACAGACTTGACAAATGCACAACTCTCCAGCCCATCCTCTTGCCTTTATTCTCTCTTTTGGTCATCAACAAATCCCATGCCCACTTGAAGAATCAGCTAGGACACTACAAGGAACATCCCAAGCAGCTTCTTCCCAGGAAGGACTAGCAGAGCTGCAGCATCTCTCCCGTCACCCTCATCTGAAGAGCACACATTGATCTTCAGAGAAGCAGCCTGAAACCTGGGAGAACTGTGAACTACCTCATTTAAGTAAAACCTTATCCAAAACTAGTTACCCACATAGAACCAGAGCCTGCTTTTAAGTCTCTCACCTCCTAATTTGTGACTGAGGATATTCTTTGGCTTGCAGACGCCTACGTGCTTGTATTCTGTCTAATGCAAGACATTCCCCTTCCTGGCCTCAGTGATATACTGTGACAGTTCAGGACAGATTTCCCTCCCCAATAGCACAACAGGAATTTGAGGGCTGCATTTTTCTTTCCTAAAGGGGAGACAAAGGCTACCAAGCATCTCTGCTCCTTTGAACCTTGCAGACAAACTGACAAAAACAAATCTCATTACTTGGGACATATTTTACCTCCTGCAAAGGATGAAACATGCCAAGTGTAGCGACTGTTAACACACCAAGCCACCCTCCATCCTTGCAAAATCACCGAAGCCTAAAGCATTTCCAGACATCTCCCACTGTGGGGAGCTACAGACCACAATGCCCCTGAATCACACGGAGAGAAATAAAATTAAGGAGCTTTAATAGAGCAGGTAGGAACTGGATGTTGAGATTTCATCCTGAAGAATGTGTAACAAATGCTGTGGTGCACAGAAAGTCAAGGACATGGATATCCACATGGCAGAACCAAGCTGGTCCCCTGGGCAAAGGGCTGGCAGGTCCTCTGTTCCATGTCCCCATCAAAGCTGCAGGTAGCTGATGCCCTGAAGGAATGTGAGCTTTTCCCTCCCTCTGAAATGCTCCTGGCTCTTTGTGTGCTGCTCCTGATAGAGGAATTCCCTTCCCGACCCCCAGCAGGAGATCACTTTAGGCATGTGCACAGACAGACAGCCTGCTATGCCAGCCAAAACAGGCTTTCTTAAACACTGCATATTGACATCAGATCGTGAGCTGATGTCTAAAAAAAATAATCTGTTAGCTTTAAACTATTCCCTTAGTGGAAAAGCTCATAGTTGTAAACAGATGGCCCTATTTCACCCAGTTGAGAGCAATGGGAAAAATGAAATAACTGCCAGATGAACACTTCAATGAAGTGAGGCAAAGTAGCACAAGGATTTCAACATGAGCTAAATGCAGAACTGAGAGCTGAAGTCAGACAGGAGGTTTTGGGTCTCAGCAAAAAGCCTTACACAGAAAGCAATGACAGTGCAACGCAGAAAGCCCCAGCAGAGTGGCAGCCAGTCAGCCATAAGCAGAAGATGTTGCTCTGTAATATAGCTGCAGGGCTGACTTGTATTTGAAGATTTAACTTGAATATCCATTCACCTACAAGACTCGGGTGCACCAAGACACTGACCTCTCAAAAGGTCAAATTCTTAATAAGCAGCAGAGTGAAGAAAGCACAAGAAACAGCCTGTTTCTCAAATTCCAGGCGGGACAAATCCACCCCATCGGCACTGGAATATTGTCTGAGGGTGCCAAAAATCAACCCTGCTTGGGACTGGACTTCTGCTGCTGGGCTGAATCTGATCCAAGCAGTAAAAAGACAGTTGTTTTGGTTAATGCCCCCTCCCCCCGCACTCCGCCCCCAACTGCTACTACTTTTTCACCTTTCAGTCTAGTTATAAAAAAAATAAAGACCTGGTACAAAGAACGTAGGCCAGACAAAGAAAAGTTGGTCCATCTGAAATTTCTACTGAGAGAGGCCTCCCTTTGTAGCAGGGAGATTGAATCGAGTTCACTTACAAGGCTGTTGAAGTTTACATTGGTTTGTTTAGATTCAGAGTAGAGGCCACAAAGTACAGAAAATGCATTCACAGATACAGCAGTGAAAGCATTATGATCCCCATAGCTTTCAAGGCTGAATAGGAAAAGTACTTCTCTGCAGCAGGTTATAGAAGTATAAAATCCTTCTTTCCGGTATTTTCATTGTATCTGCTGTGTTTTCACAAGCATAAAGGGGTAACTTCTTAAAAGCAAAAGCCTTGATGGTTCAGCAGAAGCACTGGTGATACTCAACACACATAAAATGAGGCTAAATTTCTATCAGTTCTTCCCTTCCACCTGCCTTATGGCCTCCCCTGCCTATTCCCTACTCCCTTATGCTGCAGCTCCTCTCTTCTCCCTCTCAGCATCTGGTTTTGGTAGATTATCTGGAGGAATCAACTTTGTATACTTTTATAGGAGCTTCAGTTTATACAAATGAAAGAAAAATGACCAAACAAGAAAGCTGCATTTAAATTTTTGCTGGTTACCTACCTTAGAGCAAATAGGTTTACTTTAAATACGTACAGAGTTTGGTGGACCACAGCACTGCAGCATCACAACACCAATGCAAAACCTCCCTCACCCACTGTGAGAATGGCTTAGAGCTTTATTGAGTACACATAGCCTAAAATAGGACAGCTGCATTCCTGGCAATAGCTGTGGAGCTCTTAAGTAAACAGTCTTCAGGAAAAGTTGATGAAAGGAGACAACAAACACCCATTTTAAATCTCTAGGTAGTGCTGTCCATGTTTATGCCATGCTGCAGCAATTCCTTTCTTACCCTCTTCCTCTTACTTCTTCCACAGCTTCTGTGTTGAGTTGCCCTGGCTATATTAGGGTCAGTGAAGATGCAATAGGTATTTATATGCCAGACAGACCCAAAGTCAGAAAATACTTGTGTTAGAAGCACACACTAATTTCCAGTTAACTTCAGCAGAACTGAAACCACGCTGACATGAGGCCACAGTTTATATCTCACTCTGGTTCTAACTAACACAACTAGTTTTTCTCCCAAAATTGTACACAGGCACATGCACAGCTGCTGAAGGGGATGCAGGTAGGAAACACATTCACTATGAGAAAAAGTGGTTGGCTAATAGTAATTTTTCTCTCAATGGTAATAGGTATTTTAGCAACATACATACCCAGGCTTTAAATGAAAACCAGAAGACATTAGAGATGTATGACCTTCAGATCTTTTGTTGCTAAAGCAGTTAAATTTTCAATGTTCTATAAATCGGAACCCCCCTATATTTTCATACCAAACGTACATGGCCAGACTGAATGAAAAGCAAAGTGACAACAAATCACAGGTGAGATACAGTAGAGGTAGCAGACTGACACCACGAATTTAACATTCACGGTGCATGCTGAGCATCTGCATTTTCAGCTTCAAAAGGAAACAAACTTTGGAACTGGCAGAACATAATCTTCTTATGCCTTAAGGAGAGCACACTCAGGTGCAACAAAGCACCTGGAAGCACAGGATGCTGTAATAGCAAAATCCTCCAACTAACAAGCAGGCAGATGGGGGGGGAATAATTTAGGACAGGACTCAGTGCCAAATCTGGCATATACATTAGTGTATTGTGTGTGAAGTACGAAATGCTTGCAGCAAGCACAGCTTGCAGCTCCACACGAGAAATCCAATGAGATGTGTGTACACTTAAACACCCTGGAATTCCTCAAGGCTGAAAACTTGGAAAATCAGCTTTAAGTATGAAAAAATATGGCAACTGAGGATCCCAGGGTAGTGTTAGTTACACAAAGTCAGGAAAGCAGAGAGAAGTCCAGTCTACAAGCAGCACAGGGCATCAATGTTGTCCCAGATGGAAAAGGAGAAAAAGAAAGACATTTTCAACGTACATTTAATATAAGTCCTAAAGCAGGATTCCTACTGAAAAGTCCAAAAACAAGAAGCCTAAAAGGACAGAGAAAGGAAGATACATCATCCCATCTACCGAAGGCCAAGGCTCACCCAAAGCAACCGCAAGATACCACAAGGTAGAATCACCCTCTGGCAGGGCAGTCTCAGGTGACTGGAAGACAAGGCAGCTGCAGTGAGTCAAGACACTGCTACTGAAAAGGAAGAGTATTTGCTAAATACTCCCTAGAAGGACATTTTCTTATGATTTTCTTTTGTACATGTTCGAAGTAGTTCAATTGTAACTTATGAGCATCTTTATGAAGATAAAGGTCACAAGTTCTGGCTGGTCCTAAAACAACCTCCCGATGACCCCACAGTTGTGGGGAACCTTTGGGAGCAGCAATTCACTGAACAGGGTGAGACAAAATCTCTCAGATATAAGCTAACTAGTTCTCTAAAGTTGGAGATATGCTTTACACCCTCTGGCAGCAGCTCAGTTAGGGATCGGTGGAACAACAGACAAACTTCTTCAGGTCTCTTTAGAGGGTGAGAATCCACTGCTTGAAGGCAAAGAGTGGGAGTGTGAAATCAGTCACTGACCCTGAAAACACTGCCTCATTCCATCATTCAGAAATTAATATGGTTAAACTGGACATCCTGGGAAGAGAATTAAGTCATTTGAAGGACACAAGACAGAATGATAGTTTGGGCATTAAGGACTTTGGGTTGGTTTTTGAAATTATTTGCTGGGCATCTTGCAAAAATATGCCTTTCTGAGACTACATATACAACAGTAGTGCATTATTGAGTTTAAAAGTTGGTATGTGCTTCAGAGATCTAAGTCTACTCATGAGTCTTTATTTGTATCTTAATTACAGATGCACTGCCCTGGGACAAGACAAACAATTTTTTGTCAAATGTGACCAACCTTCACAGTCGGATGATTGCAAAGTTTCATTTTTTAGCAATTTTCATGGTCTTCAAACATAAACATTTGCAATTATTGCCTTATCTAGATCAACATTTTAATACATAAATTAAAATTACTTAGTTAAGCTCACAATCCTGCCTAGCAGCATTTCCTGTTCAGTGATTCGGATCAGTGTGGGCTGATCCTTATTGGAATGCCTGAAACCTTTAATTGTATTGCACGTGAACACAACAGGATTTTATGTTCATGGCAGTGATTTAATATCCACTCCCCTTTAATGAATTAAGTCTTTTAAGTGATCCTTAGAGAGTAAGTTAACAGCTTTAATACTTAGGCTTACAAGATTCTCTTTACTGATCAGCATAAACCCCAATACTTCTGCAACAGCTCTCACAGCAAATAAATGTCAGCAGTAGTTTGTCTGGTTTTGAAATGAGTGCTGTTCTTCCTCTGGCTACAGTTAAGGGCACAGTTTTGCTTTGAAACAGTGAGCCTCGCTCTCATTAAAAATCTGATTTTGATATCCCTTATCAGCAATACCTGGAGCAACTCCACTGATGTTAACAACATAACAACGGGGTTAAATCAGGCTAAGTGAAAATAAGGACTCAGGACCACAGGCAATAGAAGTTCTGTGCTCATTTACATTGGATACAAGCTTGGTCTAGCTGATCTCTCATGTGCATTCATGAAAAACAAGTATGTACAACACAGCAGAGGTACCAAGTAAACTTGAAAGAGCACCCACTGAAATATTTTTGGCTGCTTCTAATCTCACAATCTCTTATTTACTCAGTGAATGCAAATTGCTTCAAATAGTATTTTTCCCCCAATACAGAAACTCAATTACTTTCCTCTCTTCTTCTTACTCTCGCAAGTCTGCAACATCATTCAGAAGACTACAAACAATTTGGGGGCTATACCAGACATTTACATGAAAGAGCACAAATTTACTGCCCTCACATTCCAATCTGAACAAACCTAGAGCCACTCCACTCTGGCAATAAAGCAGCAGGCCACTTCAGGAGTGACTGATGTGGCCACAAACTTCTCAAGTGGAGCCATGCTATTTCTGGCCAGCTTCTTCCAGAAGAAGCAAGGAAACTCAAGTGTTTCTAGACCCATTTTCTTAGATACAACTTGTGTCTTAAAAAATCTCCCAAGCAATACTCAGAAATTTGCAAATTGTCATTGATTTTGAGGACCACCAATTTAGGATGTGAAAAGTTAAGGACGGTACTAAGAAATGCAGAGGAAACTTGTGCCATTTTCAACTCCCCGTTTTAATTCCTGGGGGTCCTCTTTCAAGAGATATACCTTATGAGAATTATATTCTACTTTTCATACATGCTGGGAAAACTAAAGTCATCTTTGTCCATCCTTTCTGTGTCACTCACAATTTTGGAAACAAAACAATCCCAATCCTGCCCTTCTGGGCACCTTTGCCAGGACATCCCTTTGGCAGGGCATTTATGAATGAAACGAGCAGGACAGACCTCCTTCCGGACTTTACTGGTAATTCCATTCACCCCAAGCCTTTGTTTCTTATCTTTTAATTACCAATATAACCAAGCCAGAATGTTCCCTCCTCTATCACAACTGCTTCACCTCCTAGAAAGCCTTTGACAAGGGTTGCATCAAAAGCGTATCAAAATCCACATAGATAATATCAACCAAACCACATTACCTATGTACTTGTTGATCCCTTCAGCAAAACAAGGGGTTCTGTGTAAAACAAAGGGTTTACAACAGTCTTTAACAAAGCCATACGGACTGTTCCTCAGCAGACCCAACTGTCCAAGCATCTACTCATTCTACCCCTTATAAAGAGAGCCTCTGCTAATTTGCTGATGTTGCAGGCCTCTAGCTCCCTAAATTCCCTTAGAATCCTTTCAGGGTGAACACCCATCTCCCACGTTGAGGTCTTCAGATAATTGAGAAAGTTTTAAACGATGATACACCTTACTGCAAGCAAGGCAGCTACTTCACATTTGAGTTCCCTTGAGGTCTTTGGTGAACACCATCATGTTTTATTATCTACTGCATCATAATGTCTTCCACAGTAACCTCAGTATTGGGCATATTCTCTCAAGAATTTGCTTCAAAATGCTCTATGTACGTTTTACCTCTTTCTTCCATAGCGAATAACAATGCAGATACTGAATTTGACTTCTCTGCAATGGGGTGTCCATCATCTCCAGCTGATCATTTTAAAACTGTGATCATAAAATGATCCTAAAGTGATCCTACAGACTCTCTGGTCAGCCTTTTGCTCTTGAGAGTTTGAAGAATTAAATACTTGGGTTTGAGTCCTTTAGCTAACTGTTCCTTCTTTTTGCTGTCTATTTTTGTGTCTCCTCTGCTGGAGATCAGGATCCTTTCCCTTCTCATCCTTTAGATATGCTTTCAGCTTTTTAAAAACTGTCTTCCCATAATTTCAGAACATAATTTACTTTGCTGTATTTAGCCTGCATCTGCTTCCTTTGAGCATTTTCTAAGCCCTTATTAAATGATACATACTGGTGGTTCTGGTGGGGTATCATTCAGCAACTCCGTATCTCCTCTAAATGTTTCTCTTAAAATCCCCTTTTCACATACTTTTGTCAATCTTCCTCATACACACACACACTTAATCTTATAGATGCTAAGCACAACTGTGCTGGATGTTTGGCCTTTTTATCTCTGTAGGACACTGAATCTAAAGTACCTTGTAGTCACTGCTATGAGCTGCATTTAAACTGCAAAATTTTCATCCAGATCTGGCACCTTACTTAACGTCAAATCAAGGGCTGTATTTTCTTTTGTGGTGCACCTTGATCAGCTGCTGTGGGAAACAATCCCTGACACTGTCTTCCCATTTCACCTCTGGGCAAATATCAGACAAGATGTGAAGCAACAGACATGATGGTAACCGGATTTTCCACACACAAGAGTATTTTCTGCCCCTGGGATTTCTGTATATGCAGTTAGAGTCAAGCCCTGGTAGAAGAGACAACAGTAAGGATCCAGTGTTATTCTCCTCCTATTTGGACATGAAATTTCAACCGAGGTTGCACAGAATTCCTGACAACTCTTGGTATCCAACCTGACCTTTAAACTGTTCTGTGGGGGTTTTTTGACTGCTCTCAAGCACTACAAATTCATGTTCAGGCTTGCACCTTACTGTGAATTAAGCCCTTCCAGATGGCAGGTGATACCTAAACACTGGAAGTACAGTTGTCCTGTTCTCTCATCCCCAAAATAAACCTCTGACAGGTCTTCCTGACGGCCTTTAAAGAAACAAAAGAATCGGCTATGTACAAATATTTTTTAAATAGTAAAAAAAAAAAAAAAAAAAGTATGAAAAACTGTTGCGAAGTAGGGATTAATTTTTGTGTGGGACTGCTATTTGTAAGGATTTTATCTCAGTGCCTGGGAGAGATGAGATGGCAGCAGCTATCTGTCTGCCTGGTTTTCAGACAAACAAAGCATTGTTAAGAGATGCTATTCTCAGAATTATTTTTTTCACGTCCGTGTAGTGCTATATCGAGCACATGGACTTCCATCTTGAGTGATGGACCACATATTCCTAGTGGATAACAGATCAAGCCCTGGCTTCAAGTTTTAAATAAGCCAGAGACTTTTGCTCATGAAAAGAAGTTGTCTAAGTACTTCTTGCCATCCAAGAGTGTGTTAAAGTTACCTGTGAAGACCTAGCTAGTAGGAACAACATGCTTCAGAGAAGCTGTATGGACGTGCAGGTTTTTTTTTTTTTTTTACTTTTGAGACCTCTATGCTGAGGAATAAGGAAGGGGAAATAAAACAATAATTCTCTTGGCATAGATTAAAAAAAAAATACATTTTCTGCCAAAAGTTGTAGTTTAATTTTGGTCTCACTTTAAAAATAAACTCATAGAACATTAAAATTTTACATTTTGTATGCCTTAGGTAGCAACAAAATACCAATTAATGTCCAGCTAAATAAAGATAAACAAAGCAATTTGGGTTTAATACCTCAAAATTAATACCTAGAAATGAAAATCTTCAACCCCTTAAACTCCTGGTTTTCAATCAAAACGACAGAGCTGCTCTTGTAGCTGTCCAGGTCAGCAGTGGAGGTAAAACTCCAAATACTGTAATACAAAACCTACTGAAGTAGAATCTGCCTCGATTACATGAGTATGGCACACAGTCACAGACAAATGTAGGTAGAAACGGACCTCCAAATGTGATCTAGTCCTATCCCTGCTCAGATCAGGTCAGCCTGTTCAGGATCATGCCTCCTTAGTGGTTTGCAAAAACCAGGTGGGTTTGACACAGCAAAGAGAATAAAGTGACTGGGGCACAGCTCATCATTTAGACTACCTTTTCAGAATAAAAGAGATGAAAACAACAGAAAAATGAACATGGTTTTGGATACCCACAACGCACCAACTTTTGTTGTGGGTTTGGTTTTTTTTTTAGTAACAAAATGACCAGGAACAGAGACAAACAAAACATCTACCTTTGCCCAGAACTGGCACACTGTGCAAGGTGACCTGTACCAGGCATGCCAGACGGGCTCATCCTGATGAAGTTCTTCAATGACAGTCACTGACTGAGCATCTGCATCGTTGTTCATCTGCCTGAATGAACCAAAGTCAAGTGCCTCTTGATCTTTAATTGCACCCTCTCCCATTTCCTGCTTCTCTTACATGGCAAAGAAGAGCAAAATGGTGTTTCTCACTGTCTGAATCAACCTAATTAGCACAATGAGACTCCAGATTACATATGCTGTCCAGCTCTAGACAGTACCATTACAGGAATAAATCCACTTTAAGAATGATTGCATTTGCATATTCCCCTTTTGCCTCATTTTTCGTCAGATGAATTACTGAAAATCTCATCTGATTTTGTTCAGTGAATGCCTGTAGGACCCATGGAGGAGGTTAGCTTTTGTTATTTAAACCTTATTTCTTCCTCTCCTGTTCTGTCTTTCTAAAAGAAAAACAAAAAATACTTACATCAGTTCCTTCCTCCTTCCATATTTTAAACTCCCTTTTCATTCTTCAAGCTTAAGTTTGAGCTATTAAAATAAAAAAACCCGCAGTATGGTAACAGGAAGAAGAACAAAAGCCAGTAAGTAGTCTTTTATTGTATTTAATGATAAAAAGTGATTTTTTTTAAAGACTAAATTAAAAACAAGCGTTTTAATATTTAATTTTTTTTATCATAATCTGGAAAATTTCTAACAAAAGCTTTCCACTGAAAAATTTTCAGAGATACTTTTGTAAGGGAAAAGGTTTTTAATGCCAGATTTTTTAGTAGGGCCTGTAGCAATAGGACAAAGGGTAATGGTCTTACCCTTACTAAAAGAAGGCAAATTCGGACTACTTTTAAGAAAGAAATTTTTTGCAGTGAGGGTGGAACTGGAACAAGCTGCCCAGAGATGTGGAAGATGCTCCATCTCTGGAAACATTCATTCAAGGCCAGGCTGGAGAGAGCTCTGAGCAACCTGATCTAGTTGAAGATGTCTCTGATCACGGCAGTGGGGTTGGACTAGATGGCCTTTAAAGGTCCCTTCCAACCCAAACTACTTGATATTTCTATTTTTTTCTATTCACAAGACACTGGTTTGACCCCATGTCTGGCACTGCCAACCCTACTGGAAAAGTTGACTAATAATTTTCAGCTGATTCCCAACTTCTAAATAGACTTCAGAACAAAACAGCTCACTTCCCTGCATTCTACCACAAATCAACTGAGACCTGCAAAAAGAATTCCCGGTCAAATTCCCTGGATGCAAGTGAGGTGAATTATGACAACCATAACATGGGCCCCAATAACAGTCTGAAAGAAAAAAAAACAAAACTCCCCAAATGGAAAACCCAACCATAGTGATGAGAAATATCCAAGACAGATGAAACTGCACAGACCCATAGGGCTTCCTGCAGGAACAACTTTGAAACAGATACCAGAAGAGCGGCTTAGCTACCTGGGGTGCACAAGTTGACAAAATTGAAGTTACAATGCTGCTGTCAGGAAAGAATTTTAGAGCCAAGGCTGAGAAGAATGCCTTACCAGAGCTGCACCTCTCAAGATAGCAGAGAAGCACTGCTGATCATACCAGTCCTCACAGGGATCTTGAAGGGCACACTGTAATTCTGAGGACAATACCCCAGGCTAAGTCCACAGCTGCCCTGACTCCCATCCTCCCCTCAGGTTATACTCATGTGTCATCTCCAGCACTGTAGTGGAATAAACCTTCCTGCAATTCTGAAGCAAGCAACAGAGCTTTCCATCTCCATATTTCTCCAATCAGCAAAATTTTTCCTTGGTTCTAGGTCTCAGACTTACTTTCACATTCTCTGCAGAACTGAAGACCAGTGTGAGATCCACATTACAGCTCACAGATACTCCCCAGTGCATCAGATAAGTGTCCAGTAAGATAAAGTAGATGGGATTCAGAGCATAAATGAGTTTTAGGGTCTGCTCCTACATCTCCACAGGACATCCCTAGGGAGTTTCCACTGAGGCTGCAATAATGAACGAGCTAGTTTTGTATTCATACTCTTACCAGCTAATAATGAACCCTCAGAGCCTGCTTTGCAGCAGATGACTTCAAGATATGTGGAAACTTAAAGCCCAAACTGTGGCAGCACAGCTATTTATTTTAAATTAAAGCCAGGCTCAGAGTAAATTATTACATAAAATGGGCAAGGACTGTCTCTTTAAGCAAAAGTATATTTTACACTGGCGTTGGTTTTTTTTAAAGTCAACACATAAAAACTGTTGTATAGACCCTTAAGGCTTATCTCTACAGCTTTACCACCATGGTGGTGTTTACTTTTTCACAGAGCGATTGGTACTGAAATTCTATCCTATTGGTTCATTAAATATGTTTTGAGGCTGTGGAATATGTGCTTATGTGCTGCATTGAAGTTACAGCTTCAAATTATGGTAGTAATTTTCAATTCTAGACATTGCTTTAGAATTCTTCTTATGAAGTGAGAAAAATTACTTTATATAAATGCATATTTCAAATTCATCTTCTAGCTCTATATCATCACAGTAGGGCTTTTAAATATCAAATCTCCATCCTACTTTTGAATTTTTCACTCATTCCCCAAAAGAATTTAAGCAGCTGTCTGAGAAACAATTACTTTTAAAAAACTTAATTGATTTTAGATGTGCTAATTTTTCGTAATCATCTTGTGTGTTGTCGGGGGGTATCTGTTGCTTGTTATTTTTTAACCTTGGTAAGACTCAAAATTAATCTGCTTCAAATGCAATCCACATTTCCTGACTCTTATCCTCTTCTCTACATGCACTGGAAGAAAAAATGGTGTTGAGACTGAGGAGGCCATGAACATCTGAGAATTATTTATATACTTTATTAAGCAGAAAAGTTCATAATAAAGAAGAGATATCCACTCTATCTAGTTAGCCCTAGTAATTGGATGCCCTAAGTCTGAGAAATTGAATTAGGATAGTACATGTTGTCCTACTGCAGATCCTTCATCCCACCACCTCAAGGCCTTCATTAGTAACGCCTTCACTATCACCACCTCAGGAGCTGAGATTCTCTGGAAGTCTCCCTTAAAAAGTTGCTGGAAATCATATTTCTCCTGGAGAGAGACAAATAAATATGTGATTATTCCCAATCTATTCTAATAGAAGGGCAAAGAATACCACCAAACTTCAGATTCAAAATAAATGAGATATTTCTTTATACAACACTCAGTCATCTTAAAGAACTCCTTCCCTCGCATGTTACTTCCCTAAATATAGAGTTTAAAAGCATTCAACAAACGGGAGGGAAATAATATTTTGAAGGCTATTTAATGCAATTATTTAAGTTAGTAGGTCCCTAAGCCAGAAACTGCTGGTGGCAGGAAACACTGTTGCTGCTTGCTTGACTATCCCAATTTTTTCCTAAGCATCTGCTGTTGACTGCTATAGGAACAGGACACTGGAATAAATAGTCTGGTCTAATTAAAACCACACAGACATACCCAAGCAGTGAAATTATCAGGCTACCTGAGATACAGGAGAAGGCAGTATATGAAGAGCCATTTGGCTGGCAGAATACAAAGAAACCCCAAATTCAATTTGCTCATGTTCTTTTTCGTACTGTTTCTTGCTGTGGGGTTCTCCACACACATCTTTAGCTCTGATGCTCCAAAGCCAATTCATTGCAGAGCTGAGGCGTGTGCCAGGGAATCTCACCACACAGTTTGTGCAGAAACCAAAGTTCTGCAACTACCGAGTAGTGGTTTGTAACAAGATCCCCCGAAAAGGCAAAAATATGTTCTAATAGTTTATGAAGTACTGAAACAGCATCAGGAATGACTCGAGTAGCTGCACACCATGGAACTGATTCTTAACACCAACACAAGATTGCACTTTCTGAATAGCAAACTTCACAATGAAGTGGTTATAATTCACAGGGAGAAGTGGACTTCCTAATGACAGAGAACCAGGAATGAAGTAGTGGTATCTATGAGATTTCTTCACTTTTATATTTTTCCTTTCCAAACTGTGGAACATGAGGAAACAAATCAGAGGGTGGGTGGAGGGAGAACAGAACAGAGTCAGTGTGACCAGCCAAACTCTGCCAACAGAGCCAAATAACATCCAGCATCAGTTACTGGCCAAAAAGCTCTTACACTGGCTGTAGGGCTTCTGTAATTGAGACATATGTAGTTATAGCCACAATGGCTAGGCATAAATGCTGGAATAAACTCAAAGATGGTATAGGTAGTACTACAGAAATAGCATGCCTGACACAGTGAACCATGTATGAATGGTTTCAGATGAACAGACTGTAAAGAAAAAAATTAAACAGTGCTTTTGCTATTTGAAACTGTTTGAATGTAACACCATAATACAAGGCTATCCAGAAGAAAATTATGTGAAAAATGCTAAGCTGTTAGCATCCAAAGGAGGGCAACAAAGATGGTGAAGGGCCTTGAGGGGAGCCATATGAGGAGTGGCTGAGGTCACTTGGTCTGTTCAGCCTGCAGAAGAAGAGACTGAGGGGAGACCTCTTTATAGTCTACAGTTCCCTTGAGAGGGGAAGAGGAGGGGCAGGCACAGATTTCTGTAGTCACTGGTCATGAGGGAATGGCCTGAAGTTCTGTCAGGGGAGGTTTAGGTTGGATATTAGAAAAAGGTTCTTACCCAGAGGGTTTTTGGGTAGTGGAACAGGCTGTCCAGGGAAGTGGTCAGAGCACCAAGCCTGACAGAGTTCAAGAAGCGTCTGGACAGTACCCTCAGTCACATAGTCCTGTGCAGGGCAAGGAGCTGAACTCGATGATCCTTGTGCGTCCCTTCCAACTCAGCATATTCTGTGATTCTGTGACATTATACTCTACAGAAAGCAAGCTAAAAAAGCAGCTACATCATCCAGAGGTTTTTTTTTTCTTATATGTACATACACAGAGAACTCCTAAATGCATCATGGTGTTTCTCAAACCTCTTCTTATGAGGCAGCTCTCTGGCCAGGCAGGGTCTTCCAGAAAAGAGGCTGGCTATCACTGGAAAGCCTAGCAAGGCAAAAAACATCCTTTGGAACAACAGCATGCACCCTATCACACGCCCTCCACTACTAATGTGTTTACATATATGCAGCTAACAGCGCTTAGAGGATTTATGCATGCTTCCCACAGATAAACAGTCAAGACAAAAATGAGGTCTCACAAGTTTGTGAAGCCAGAAACTAAGATACAGCGCTTCTTGAAAACTGCTAAATATACTTCAAAACTGAATGCCATTCTGCAGTGCTGAAGCATAACACAGCAAAGGTGTGTCATTCCTCTAGATCCCATGCCAGCTTTGTCTGAAACCCCACACTAACACCTAACAACGCTTCAGAACTGAGTCTTGCTAAGCAAAACAGCAGACTTTCCTTTGTACTTCATGAATACTGCCTGCAAAAAATACCCTCTAAAGTATTTTGCCTTTTTATACAGAAACACGACCTTTATTTGTAGAAAGGAGACCTGACAACACTCTACAAATGAGCAGAACTCCTTCAGGGCTCACAGATGCCCAGACCCTTTCAAAATCCAAACACTCAAGTAGAACGGGGTCCTTAGAGCATCTGTGAACCACTATGGCAGTAAAGCTTTACGTTCAAAGCGTGAACACTGGCTTTCAGTTAGAATGTGTGTCACAAGGCCCTGGAGACAACTGCTGCAGCAGTTTAAGATCTTTAAGTCTCTGATGGTCCAATCTGACTGTCCAGCCTTGCTGAATTGCTTGTCTCTGCAGTTAGGTGAGCAAGAGTTTACCATATCCACATAAAGCATGAACCAACAAGCTTAAACCACTGATCTTCAACTGTGAAGAAAACAGACCTAAGTTTCCAAACTCCCTCTGAACCTGGCTCTTTAACTCCAAAACACAAATTACCTGATTACTGAACACCATCCATCTCCTGACACGCATAATTTCTGGGAGGAAAATGAACTGCTCTGTGAAACACAACTCATCGCTTATTCTGGGCTTGATGAAGTACTATTTTTGGAGGTCCATCAGACTACTTGGCTTGTATTTGGGACCTCTTCCACGCAGACATCTCTATGCAAAACCTTTTCTATATACCTTCCAATCACACCAACATTATAGGTATTGCAGGTAGGAGGCAATTTCCATCAACTGGCCAAAAAACCCCAAGAGCACTGGCAATCACCAGAACCCATGGCACTCTAAGCAACCCTGTTTCAGATGACAGACCTCATAAATGGGCTCTAGTTCTTCATCCTGCTCCAAAAGAACTGCCCACTTCAGATGAGAAGCAGCACACGAGATACAAAAAAACTCTACATATTAGTGCAAACCAATTTAGAATGCAAGATTTAAAAGACATTATTAGAGAATTAAATACTTTAAATAATAAGGTTTGAAAACTAAAAAGTTCAATGCAACTATATCAAGTTATCTGCAA
>JAWWES010000001.1:33347644-33433651 GCA_035583135.1 Lophotriccus pileatus
GTGACATGAAAGATTGCAGGCAAGCTGTAAATCAGTTGCAGAACTAAAACAGTAGTTTGTATTTTGAGATTTAAAGACAACTTTGGTAATAAAACCAAAATTGCAGCTTTGTAAATATCAAAAGTAGAATTGCACTTTCATAACAAATTATATTAAAAAGAGGTTTATGAGAATAATTAAATATATAACAGCTGCAGTATACTGAAAGCTGTAATTGCTAATACTGCATTTTAGCTGAGAACCCATGGCGTTTCCAATAACAGTACATTCAAAACCTCTACAGCAGTTATTTATAGGACTAGTGATTCCCGGACTAGCCATTTGGGAGTTATGATGGGTCACAGAGCAGACCCATTGTTATAAAGAGTAAGGTTTTAGTAGTGTACATGCAGACCTTGCAGCTGGCCTCCGTGGAAAAGAATGGTCTTTGGTACATTTAATTTGTTAGTACTGATACTGCCTACATGTGATATCTGTCATTTGGGGTTTCTTGAGTTTTTACATCAGCAGGTATCCAGTAGAACACAACACTGAAAGTAGCCTCAGTCACAGATAGTGTTGACTGATGTGTTCCCCTGAGACAGGGATGAACCTGAGCTATAAGGCCTGCATTAGGAGACTGTAAACAGATTATAAATGCAAACATTTAATTATGTCATTGAGACTAGTTCAGATAGCAAAGCAGCCCATCAGCTGTGATTTCAAATGAGCATCAGGATACCCTTGTCAATTAGTAGTGCAAGGAAGTCTGCTAGTGATCACAAAACAGTTGAGAGCTGGCAGATTACCTGGATATTGAGGTCACATTTGATTTTGATAGTAGAGGTCAAGCTACAACCTTTCTTGGATATCACACACACAGAAACCTCCAACTACTTTCAAAAATATGCTGCCATTTCCTCAAGAGCTTATGTGTTATTATCTACAATATCTACCCTTTAAAAATAGTTACAAACACCACTTTCAACACCATCGTACCACCAAAACTTGATGTCGGATGAAGCACAGTGAAGACAAACAGGTATTTCTAATGGAAAATCCTCAATTCAAATTTAAATCAGATGTTTTCCTAAAGTGTTTCTAGATGTATCAGAAGGCTTGGTAAACTCTGTGCAATTAAAGTAGCTATATGCTTACATCCAGTGAATGAATTTCTTTGGGGCTAAATGCATTTGGACTGAAAAAATCGTTTCTCTCTTCTTCTCTAGGTAGCTGAACATGTTTCCAGACGAACAGGAAATCTTGCAAATCTTAAACTTGATTGTAAATGCTCACCACATGTTTAAGTCCTCAAAGGGCAAGAGAGGCATACATATTCATTCTATCTTTGCTCTCCTGAGATATAATCATAAAGTTTAAAGAATGATCCTCTCCTTGACTTCAGGGTGGCACAAGATACCTATATCTGTGCTACTGTGCGGCAGACTCAGACAGCTACTGACAGACAATGAGGAGGCAAAGTACATTGTAGTGCAGCTATATGGTACTTTATACCTGTAAACTGCATTCTGCAGACTTCACTCCTTTCCCCACTGTACAGGATCAGGATTTTTTTTTAGTCATTTTGAGAGGATTATTTTTGCCTAAAGACAAAGAAAACTAATTAGAAACAAATATATGTTATACAAGACTTTAGAAACAGGAATACTCCCCACTTCTACAGTGTCTTCCAAAAAGCCAGATTCAAGGCTTGCTTCACCACTTGCCCATCTTGTTCATCCTCAAAAGCCCCCCAGGGAGCACTACCAGGATGATCAGACTAAGAAAAGGTCTGAAGTTCCATCTGTGCTTTACAGGATACTTGAGCATATGTCTATCTTCTGTGGAGCAGCAGATCACTGCGAAGCTCAGATGCCTCCTCTCTCATCCATTTTTCAGTGACCTGATGCCAACGGACAGGATCACACATATTTCAGCTTGAACAGGATTGCACAAGAGTTTCAATTTTATGAACAAACTGAAGCTGCACTGCTTACCAGGATAAATGGACACACAGAACCAGGATCTGGGCTGCTCCAAGCCAGCACAAATACAGTACAAACATAGGCTATCACTTTTGCTATCACTCTTCGTTATAGAATAGGGCATAGATTTTGCTTCTTATCTCCTTATTCTTGTATTCCCAATGATAAAAACACCTCCGTTATCTTAAAATTGTTTTCTGACATATGTCATATTCAAAATAATGTTATATGAGTAGCAAAAAAACGCATCACACTTTTCTCAAAAGTGTTACAGATTACCCACAGAGAGCAACTTTGGGCTTGAAGCTATGCATGCATTTCCAAAGCATTTCTATTCATGATCTACATCCAATATTCATAAAAGGAGAGCTCTAAAAAAGATGGGTTGTGCAAACACATCTAGAAGGTATTATTCAAAGCTGTTATTGCTTCGCAGAAATGTTTTTAGTTGTAAAATACAGAAGCACAAAATAATGAGTTAATACAACACCATTTGTCCAACACCACAATACACACAAAGATGAATTAGTGGCTGTTAAGAAGCACCATAAATTAGCTGATGCTCACCTAACAAATTGGTTACATGACAAGACATATTCAGTCCCTTAACTTCACTATGTAACATAGGATAAGGATATGCCTTTGAACATTCTTAAAAAGTCATCATATGCTGAGAAGTCAGAGTGATTTTAGCAGAAGGTGCTGATGTTTTGCAGATGGCAGTAACAATGCCTCTTCCTGCAGGACACTCGGAAGAGAATTTCAGAGAACAGCAGGAGCAAATTAGGACTCAGAATAAAGAGGCCAGATTCTGCCAAAAATCATGGTCTCAGCACACGCCTGTGCTTGCTTATGGGGAAAAAACAGGCAGTTTCAGACAAATTTAATGTAAAGTTTCTACTTTGATGAGTATCCACATTATATTTAAGTTGTTCAAGTCCTATACTGTTGGGAATGTATGTTTGTATCTACTAAAACCCTACTGCTGACTAAAACATTAGTTAAGTGCAGAATAATATCCCTGCCATTGCACATTTTAAATTTGCTTCCTATAACATGCAAATGTATGGAATCTCTATTAAATTATGCTGGCCTCAGTCAAAATTTCTGCATAAAAGTTGCCCTGATGCTCCTACAAGCCTTTTACTCCTGAGAAAAAATTAAGCAGTTTAGCAAAGCCTGAGGTTACCTAATAACTTAGAGACATAAAAAAAACCCACACCACCTTTTTCTAAAAGCCAAAAGCTACTAAACTACATTTATATTGGAACAGCATTGCTAAGACTCAGCAAGAAGCAGACATTCTGGGTTTATTTTTGTCCTCATTGAAAATCCATGCCTTGGAGTATTGTTTGCACAGACCTAGTCATCCACATTCGTATTATTCACAAATCTCTCTACCACTGAATTTTCCCACCAAATCTTGGAATTTGTGCTTATCCTGAACCTGCTACCTGGTGTAAGTCTTTCTATATGGATCAAGGAGATAAGATTCCACTTCCTGACTGTAAGCAACTGTATCTGACAATCTGTAGGATCAGATCCTAAACATTTACAAAACGCTGCTCATCTCAGCTTTCTTTTCAAGAATTACATGGACTTTTGGCTTGCAAATGTGCCTGGCATGTAGAAGAGAGACCAAGTTTGCAATGGTTATGGGGTTTTATTCCTTTTATCACACCTAATAGGCAATTCTCACTATGCTCTTTGTTACTGCTACACTTTGCTTTTCCTTAACTTCCCAAAACTGCTACACTTTGCTTTTCCTTAACTTCCCAAACCTAGGAACAAGGGAGTTGGGTCATGGGATTTCTGAACCAAAACAGCAAATGGATCAGAGTATGTTCCTTCACACCAAGACACAGTGAACCCAAATTTAACATCTAACTATTTGGGGAGGAGAATAGTTTAGAAAGATTTGCTCTCCATGGCTTGGAGGCAGATCCTGGCTCCAAACACCCTTAATTATATCTATTTTATCAGTCATACTTTAATTTTACTTCTCAGTTACTGCATAATATATGGGAAGGACAGGTCAAACTCCTAAACTAGCACTGCTGAATGCAGATCTAAACTCACTATAATATAAGCATCTGTCATACTGCTTTGGGATTTTTCTTTCTGTTCATCCACTACTCTTCTGCTCTTCCTTTGTTTAAATTAAAGGAAGAAAGTGATTCAGCAAAAAAATTCCATGTGACCTCAGCAGTATAAACCTGAGAAGAAATTTATACATTCAAAAGTTTTAACACTTGAAGTGACTGTGTTTTATCTTTCATTTATTTATAAAGTAAATGCCAACTGGAGACATCATAAGCTTTCTGAAGCTCATTCTGCAAGTTCATTTCATTTTTGCAGTTAATTTTCTTCTAGCTGGTACTCAATAATACAAATGGATTATTTTTTTTTTTTAGTTTTGCTTCTCTTCCCTCTAAATGAAGAGCAGAGTGCATCACCATTTGTTTACAACCCAGCTGCACTCCTATAAATCCACTCTTCAGACAGGCTTTAGCCAGAAGACACTTGGAGTCTTACAGCAGTGTGATACTAAATCAAAAACCTATGTCTTAGTTCAGCAAAGCACTTTCTTAAACAATATGAAGCCAATAAGGGTATAACTTCACTGCAAAGGGCTGTAATTACTCGTTTGTTTCCCATAAAATTCAATCTGCTTTGGATTCTGTCCTAGACATTTGCTGGAAGGTGTCATTAAATAAAATGAGAGGAAAGCCAGGCCAATAATCTCTTGATTTCTAAGAAATCACTGGCTGTAGCATCTGTCCAGTCAGATACTTAAGTAACAGCCACAGGGGGACCACACATCACACCCAGATCTCTGGCCCACTAGCTTTAAGCATAAGTATTTGCTCTATTTTGGTTCTCCCTTTGAATTATTACTTTAATTATGCAGTGAAGGTAATAACCTCAAGTTTACAAGTATTGGCATCTCTAAGTTATACATAGTGTGACTCAAAGTTTTGAATTGTTTCACAATAAAACCAGAAATTTTAAGTTATTAACTAAGAAAAAAATGAAGTGAGCTTTGGTAAACAGAATTAAAACCACCTCCTATACCAGCTGTTTATTAGTACTTGTTTCTTTTGCACACAGCTCCTAGGAAACATTTCACAAAATGCTTTTCATTTGATACAACAACTCATATTTGATGGCCTGTAAGGGATAGTGTGTTTCTAACAGGCTATAGTTGAGATCATTGTTGCTACAGACAAGAGAAAACACAACTGAGCAAACAGGTATGCTGGCTGAAGGGTTAGGGAATTCTTTTGGAGAGACTCATGTTCACCTACATTGTCCCATATTACCTCGGGCAAGTTGAATTCAGCTCCCCAATGAAGTACCAAAAAAATAAATGTGAGATATGCCAACATGATACCCATGACTGGACAGTCCTTTCCTCGAATGTGTATCAGTGACTCAGACGCTGCCCTCCATAACTGATAAGAAATGTGATGGAGCTCAAAAGTGTTAGATGAAAAGCAGCAGTGTGCTAGGGCTCCAATAGCTTGAACCTGAATGCCTGAATAAATCTCAATAATGAAAAGCAGAAACAATGCTATGCCTTGGAAGTCCCAAGAATTGGGAATAAAAAATAACAAACCACAAATATCTCTCCCAGTCGTGTTGCTTTCTTTTCTTTTTTTATTTGAAGTCTTTATGTTCAAACACAATAGCTCCTATTGTGCCACAATCTAGAAACCCTAGTAAGGGATGTGTCTAACCACAGTCTCATTGGACCGAAAAAGTAATCTGTGACTCCATTTTAGGCTCAATTGGAGAAAATTCTACACATAAGTGACGCATTCTAGAAAGTAAGATGTTTCTTAATTTGCAGAGCAATAAATAAGTACCTTTACAACCCCTAGTCTATTTTTATTTCACCTCTCATTTGTCAGGTGGATTAACAAGCATGTATAGAGACATCCTCCCAAAAGAGGAGATCTACTTTCTTACGTACAGGGATCTCAAGGCATTCCCTCTGTTTCTACCTATATCTCTTATTGGGGGAAAAACGTCAGGATTTTTGGCTGTTGCCCTGTGATTTCTGAAAATCCAGAAGCTGGCTCCGAGCTTCAGGCTTACATGGTGAGTTAGTCTGCAAGTGGACAGTAAATACAATGCATCCAAAGCATGATCAGCCTCTGCATATGTACAGATAATACACAAAGCAGATGCTGGATGCCCAGAAGTCCCAGATATATGGCCCATCTCATCAGAAAGGAGATGAGGAATATCTGCAATGCACAACATGTATCCAGATGGTCCCACCACTGTGGGCACCACAGATCTAGAAACTCTCACATACTTGCAGATTCTCAGCTCAAGTGCCTCACCTCTCCTAGCAGCATTCTTCTGCCTGGATAGGAAAATGCAATGCTGTCCCAAAGCTAAGGTTGAAGCCTGTTTGCAAGAGACATAAAGCACTTTCCCTAGTACGAACTTACTACAAACCTGAAAGGGAAGAGGCTCACAGGACCTCAAGCCGGTTTGATTTGGGGCCCAAATCAGGGTTTACTGCAATCAGCTTAGAGCTTGAGAAAAATTTTGCAACACTAGGAAAATTAAAACCAGTGATGAACTGACCAAGTGCCTGTTTTATCAACACGTCTGAAGTTTATGCCTCCTACTTGCACACTCGATACGGTGCTACAGTTCAGAGATTACATTATGATGATGCCAAGAAAGACATTGAGAAAGACTTGAGAACAATGTCAGCTGTTCATTGCTTTCTAGAAGATCTGCAGCCATGTTCAGCACTGTTCTTTCCTGCTCCAACACTATGCAACATTTAAGGTCCTGTGAGATGTTATATTTGTTTTCTGACAAAACAAAACGAAAAGTTAAAAGCATCCACTTTATTGAATTTATTAATTCCCAGGAAATACTAATTGAAAACTTCTTGCTCTGTGTTACAAATTGCAGTACAAATATTATGATTCTGTAAGTCAAACAAGATTAATATCCCTCTTTCCCTGCAGGAAATCCTAATATATGCTACAAGGGTTTCCAGCTTTGCAGGAAGTGAAACTGCTGGACTCTAATACGCTTTTATATTTGGCTTCAGTGGGAAACTCATTTTGCAACTCCATCAAATACCAGTTACGTTCCTACAAGGAAAACATTCCAGCTGCCAGTCAATAGGACATTCGACCTTGCAGAGGAACCTGAAAGGCACTTGTACAAAACAACAAGATCTGGTTACAGTTGCACATTCACTGCCAATTCCATTAAAGCTTATCTTTAAAATGCAAAGAGCCTTTTAGAAACGATCCACACCAAACCCAATTTACAGCAGCAACTAGAGTCTTGCTGCTGCTTTCCAATGCCTTTGCATCACTTCTATTTATATGAGAAATTACTTCATTATCTTAAAATTTCAAATACAGTCAAGATGTTAAATGCAAAACGATTAATTGCCTCTAGGGAGAGTGGCCCAGTTTTGCCAAGCATGAGTCACGTATTCATTCTGGTTTCATACACCCCATTGCCCTTGACCAGTAGACATTTGGAAGGTCACAGTTCCAAGGCCCTTTCGTAAATTTTATTAAGCTACAAGAACTCTGCAGGACAGCTTCAAGCTCTCCAAGGTATCTCACTCAGTGCCCTCGTTTTTCCTACAGCAGGTCTTGTGAAGAAGTCCAACTCTTCTTGCCTGCATGCCAGAGGACAGCTTCTGGTACTGGAAAGGCATCAGTGAGTTGGTCACTCCAAAGTTCATAAGGAAGATGAAACACAGAAAACATAAAATAAAGAGTATTAAAAAGCACTTTTGATTTTTCATGACACACAACTATGGGAACAGCTGGAGCCTTCATGGGATTCTGTAGTAGTAAAAATTGATGTTATTGCTAAATTCCATTTTTGTTTTGAGACTTTGGCTGAAACAATCAGTAAGTACAAATTTTCACATATGCTTTCATTTTAATTACCATTTATTAACAGAGCAAGATGCTGACATTTCACACTATACCACCTTTAATCTTATCCTTTTGTGATGAAAATGAACTTACATCTTGAATGGTGCAGCTGCTTACTCCTAAATTCCAAAAAGGCTCAGTGTAAAGATGACTGAAATCAGTGGAAAGCCTCCCAATGACTTAAGCCTATGCCGTCTCTTAGAAACCAAAGAGCAACGTTCAGGCAGACCTCTGTGTTGTTGCAGGCATTTTTTTTCCCCTAGACGTAAGCCAGTAAAAGCTGCTGGCATCAGCACATGGAGTGAAAGGCATGTCCCGCATCTCCTTCTAATAAATACTGCTGCACATCGAAACCTGGGCAAGTTACCAAACCTAAGAGGAATCTGTTTCATGTGTGCAATGAGAAACAAGTCACAGTGGTATGTGCACTGAAAACCCTCTCAACTCCAGATGGAAAACAATTCTTTTATTACCTTGGAGCAACTATTTCCGTGTTTAAATATAATTTACTTGACAAGCCTGTGAGACACCACCAGTATCAGCAAATTTAGTAGTGAATATAAAGTAGCAGACACTGAAAAACAAAAGCCACTCTGCATTAAGATCAGCAGTAACTTATACTTAAAAGTTTTCTGTAGAGGTGCCTACCTGGAGCACACAGCCGCATTTATAATTGTTTTCCATTATTTCCTCCCACCAAGCCAAGCCATCTGCAAGGCACTGGCGGAAGAGAAAAGTTTTCAATTCTTCTTCCCAACACACTCATCACGCCAAATACTTTGAGATCTGCTTGTGAAAACTTTATCTGTCATACAGAAACCATTAGAATGGCTGATCTATTCTAGTACAAGTGTCTTGCACACTCCTGTGACTGTTGCACAACATTTTCCGCACAAAAGTGCCTGCAGGACTTCAGACTTGACACACACCATGCTAGAACAAATTATTTGCTCTCCCAGTGTTTTTTTAGGGTTTTTTTTTTGTTAAATTTTAATGAGTCTGTTAGGAAAAAAAAACCAAACAAAAAACCAAAACAACAAACCAACAAACAATGGGAGATATAATTTTTAGATTTATCTATTTTTTCCACAATATTCAGATTTAGTACTTCAGCAAATAATTTTTCTCATTTTATGGCTAGATCTAGAAACCTTCATACAGTATGAGGAGAGAGTCCCTCCAATAATTGTAATCAAGGAACCTGATTTACAGAGGCATTTGTTTTATCCCAGAAATTACTTACAGACACAAATGACAAAATGAAGACATCTAATTCCTTGCGAGGTGGGAAATGACTAACAGGGAGAAGTTTTCATTCTGGGTGGATTTTTTTGTTGATTTTTATTTGTTTATTTATTTACTGGAACAACTAATCTAGTTAGAGATAAGAAAAACTGAGTTGCTAGAAGAAGGACACAAAAATCCTTGGGCTTACTTCTCCCCATCTCCCCCCCTCTAAATCATTTGGAGCAATAAAAAAGATTATCTTTCCTTTCAGCCCCTGCCCTGGTTACACGCTTAGACCATCTTGACAACAGAAACTCTTAATAATCTGGACACTCCCAAAAATGACAGGATTTGGCATTATAATCCATTCTCTCATTTGCAAATCATCACAACTAAAATTACCTGCAGGTTTAAGATCAAACCATTCAAATGAAGATTAAACAGAATTGAACGGTTTCCACAATAAATTTAACCACTATGCAAAGTGACAGATCCATTAGCCAAGCCAAAGAGATAAAGTTCAAGAAGTCTTGTCCAGGAGAAAGCCAACTCCTTCCAATCACGAGAAACACAGTGAAGTCTTAACTACACATTTTACGAGGCTGAACATAGCTAATCCATATACACATACTACAAGACAGACATCACTTTTTAAGCTAGACATACAGAAAAAAAAATTCTCTAAGATGTGGAGCTAATCTTTTTTTTATGTACAACACAGAAGTTTACTGAAAATCATTTTTTGGTTCTTTGATTCCACGTGTTGAAAAAGGGTACAAGTACAACAGAGAGCTACGCAATGAAGTGATGCAGAAAACGTCGATATGCAGAAAACTTCTGCATTGGCCGTATTTTCTTTGTCAGAACCATAGTCTCCTCAGTTCTTGTCTGAGTTTTGTGTTTGGCAGCTGCAGAACTATAAAAAGCTTTGCCATTTAAAACATTTTAGAAGAATGATATTGTATTAGGCTGACAATACATAGGTCGTTCATCAAAATGTCACGTCGTTTGGGGAGACAGATAGCAAGCGTCACCCTTGGGCCTCAAAGAGAAGGTTAAAAAATGAAAAACATGCTCATCATCTCTACTTTCCATTATACACGGAAAATAGTCAAGTTTGCTGTTGTGCTAAGCCTTCTGTTGAAAGAGAGGGAATTACAGCACAGTGTTTGTCCTCCCCCAACCACCCAGGCCTGTCTGACCTGCTCACAACAGTTCTAAAGCTACGTCTGCCCCAAAAGAATTTATTTGGGTGAATGTTACAATAGGCTGCTCACGGTTTGGTAGCAGGTCTGGTAACTCAGTGAGAAAAAGACAGAAAAATAAGTAACAGAGGAAAAGAAAGAAACAAAGCAAAAACTTTGGATTTTTTTCTGCCTGATTTGTCTCTTAGGTTCTGCCACTGTAAGAGCATTTCTGGATCCAGAACCTCAACAACAATTAAAATAACAGTTTGCCCATTAGGTCCCTGCTTGCTTGGTAAAAACAAACAACAAAACCAACTAACCAAACCAAAAACCAAACCAACAAACAAACATCAAAAAAAGACTCCAACAAAATCAGACTATCTATACAGCTGCATGTCATCTAATCAGAGGGAGGTACCGGCAAGACTTCTGCCGTGCAGGGCAGCACCCAGCTTTCAGCTACAGCAGGCAGCACTGGCAGCTCCTGTATCAAACTCGAGGTCCAAACTCAGTGAGGGGTTCAGTGCTAGAAATGCCAGCGTGCTGCCTGCACAGGGGCACATGCTGGCAGAGGTTCTCTTTGAAGCAAAGAATGAGTAAAACACCTAAACCACAGAACAGCTGTCAAAAGGTATATTTGCACAGTATCTCCCATCAGCCAGGCAAGTGAGGGAAGGAAGGTAAATCAGCATCATTTCTAGTAAGTCAAAGTAAACTATCCCAAAGTCCCGGAGGAGCCTAAATATTATAAACAATCATAACTCCCCCTTCAACGAGGAGTATCAGTAGGCACAGTTAATCATTAAAGAACCACCTTCCCATTTTCAGCTCTGAATGAAGGTCAATAACAGCACTTAGTGTCCTGGAGGTGGTTGTCACAGAAGCTAGAGGAGTTCAATTTACATTATCTGTATCCAAAATCAAGTAAAATGGAATTTGCTCTAGGTCCAGGTTCGTCTAAAGAATGTCAGATCTGACAAACCAAAATCAAAAATTCAGAGATCAAAATGTGCCACACAGCACTACAAAGCTGCCAGACAAATCCATTTGAAACTAAAACCAAACAATAGACCTATTGCTCTTCACTTCATCTTGTGAATTAGCACTGCCTTTCAGCACCTTCAGTTAAATCATCACCAATTCTGACAAGCACCAATGACTCATCTCAACAAAGAGCAAGCACAGTTTCTAATATCAACAACATCATGTATCATGCTACTTATGTAGGACAAAGCCTGAAGTCTGCTGAGGTCAGTGGAGTGCAGACTGTTTACCCCAAAAATAATATGCTCAGCCTTTCTGCCAACATCTACAGCATTTCCAAACTAATCAAGTAGTAGTTTACCACACAGTTCACTAAATGCAAGGAACAGGAATGCTGAACAAGCTGTAATATTCAGCCCTAGATCCATTCTAAGTGCAACAATCTCAATTTTCATACTAGTTATCAAAGAGTTTGTGTTACTTAAGTGCAAATCTAATGCAAGTGCCAAAAAAACTTAGTTTGTTCTACAAAACCAAAGCTACATTCACTTTTGGCTGTGCGTTACCAAAATATGTCTGGTGTAAAGATTAAGGCTTCTCCAAACGAAAGGGCATGATGAAAAGAAAGCAACAGCTTCAGCTGTCAAAGTGATAAATTTCCTCAACTTAAAGGCAATTCTAAAGGTATTTTTACAACATAAACAGCTCAGAAAATAGAAAGAAGCATTTTGTTCCAAACCAATTTATTAAAATCTTATACTGAGTGCAAGTATAAACTCAGCACTTATAAAAGCTGCCCAATCAATGCTTCCAAGACTTTTCATTGCATTGGCAAAACAAGGACCAACATATTACAGGGTTAGTACAACACATCAGCACCCTGCTCACCCTCACAGCAACAGACTTTCTCTGCACCTCCACACTTGTCCACAACAGCTCTACTCCCAAAGCATTAATAGTATCCCAAAGGGGAGAGAAACAAAGGGTTGGTAAGAGGTTATGTAGGCAGACAGAAAGGCAGATGGCCTCTTAGTTCGGCTATGATAAGTGAGAAGAACTGGAATCCAAGCTGGGGGAATTTTTGCAGGCTGCTGCTAATACCAGAAGTACCAACAGACTTAGTTTGGGCTTAGTCTGCTGACCACACCGTAACAACAAGTTCTTTGGTATGAAAACATTAGGAAATGCCCTTGCCAAAAGACACTCGGGACTCAGAAAAAGATACGCCTGACACTAACACCAAACAAACAAAAATGAAAATCCACATGCCAGGACAATAGCCAAAGCAAATTTAACTGAGCCATCACATTTCCAGAACACCACAACATTTTCCAAAATATTGGGCCAAAGCTCTCTCCTTTGAGTTCGCTTCCACTGAAGTCAACGGTGATACACGTAGGCTTGACTGATGAGGCACAAATACGAAAACAGCCTCTCTGCTCTGGGCACCATCAAAGGCTCCTCAAACTGGACGGTGCTCCAGCTCACTTGCATTTCAACTCTAGAGCAGGTAGAAGAAGCCACAAGAATAACTCCAGTTGTAAGAATATAACCTTGTGGATTTAGAGAAGAGATTCATTAATTTGAAAACAGGTTCCTGACTCCATTTGATCTTGCCAACTGCCATTTCATACACACTGTTCTTGTGCTCATTACCAATTTTGTTTAAGTCAAATCATTTTACAAATCCAGCTAATTTTAGGCCTGTTTCACCACAGTTGCCAAGTGCAGCCACGTGCAAGATTGTATAATTTTTTTCTCAGCTGCAGTGGCAAATTACTGACACTAAGTTCAAAGAACCCTCAGTTAGCTCAATTTCAATCCCTGCAAAGCTGATGGATAAACAGACTTTCTGCATTTTAATGATGTGTACAGCAGTACATTCCAAAAACACTGAAAAAACCTACAGCAATTCTTAGAAGTTTCATTCTTACAGATCCAGACTAGTAATTTTGTTTTGTTAGGGTTGTCAGAGGTTTTTTTTGTTTTAGTTTGGGGTTTTTTTTGTAATTCATTATGACACATTCCATGAAAAATAACGGAAAGCATGCATGTGCATCAAAGGAGTAGAGAGTATTAGCCAGAGGTATTCAGAGACCACAACCTCAGATCCCTACACTGCACCTTGCAAGAAAGTTGTGTATTATCTCAACCCTTCAAATACAGCAATATCCCGCCATTCTGAAAACAAACTGTGACCTCCAGTTCTGCATCTCTTTGTGATGGCAGATCTCCAAGCAGGCATGATTTATCTCAAAAATAGGACTCCCAGCAAAGTGCAAGAAGTGTTGTCAACCTTCCAGTCAGATGTCACAAACAAAGTTACAGTCAATTTTGGACACGACGAGATTATTGAGTCCTTAGACGTGTGTGGTCAAACTGGGAACTGTCCAGCTCAGCCTGTGTTTGTTAAAATACAGAAAGGGCACATGGATTTGATGGAGTCTCCAGAAGAACTGGGAATCATGAGCAGCACATCTGAGATGAGCAGAATTGCACAAATCTTAAGAACTGACAGCAGTGTCAGAGAGAACACAACACGGCCTTGACCACAGCAAGCACAAGGCAACTTTGATGAATAAGGTAGTGGATAAGGGATGCCTTCATCTTTTTTCCGTGAGCGCGTGAGTGTTGAACTAGCTTTTTGCACGGCTGAGGCCCCATAATAAGACAGACTTATCTCTCAGCAAGTGCATCACTGCTGCTGCCCTGTTGGCAAGCCACTTACTTACATATGGCCAAAGCTTCTAACAACCCCCCACCCCAAACCAGTTTGCATTGGATCATCACAGAACATTCTTACCAGTTCTCTGTGGTTATATGACATGGTTAACATTTGTAGGTTTTCCAATTTTGAAGCATTCAAAGTCTAAATAAGAACTACTTCATGAGGTACTTCAGGAAAGCACGCAACAAGCTCTTCTTCACCCTCCTGTTATTTATGAGACTGTTGTGTCAACTAAGAACAACTCTTACTGCCTTTTAAAACTGCAAATACCCCTCAGGAGAATGCTGACGTTTCCTGAATCTTGCCCTTGGATTAAACATGGGCTGTCGCACTTTGCAACACAAGGAGGAACAGTATTTGAATACTACAGTAGTAAACAATGTTGTACATAGTAAACAAAGACCAAAGGAAAGAAACAATTGCAAATTTCTTACTCCATAATCAGTTTTTCTACTTATTTTTTTTTTTCTTCTCAGGCAGCTTTGGAAACCAGGAGAGCTTCTCAGAGGACAGTCTGTTTTTACTTTTACTAATATTTACGGTATTACAGAGGACCTGTCAGCAGTGGCTGCTGAGTCTGCTTCTTCTTCAAAGCACCTTCAACCTAGTAAGCAAGCAAAGACTTGGGTCAATAACCTCAGACCGTAAATCTGTCTGCAATTCTGCTGAAGGGACATAGTCTTCTTCATTGAATAAATACCATACACTTCACAGCTTTAGACTGACAGCTTAAACTTCATCCAAAAGCTATAAAACAGCCAGGGTATTGACTAACGCAGCAAAACACTTCTGAAATAAGTCTCGCTTCTGAATAAATTTTGTCAGAGGTTCTTGGAGAGATGCAAAGACTATTCCCTGCAGAGCAACCTTCAGTAAACTGAAAACTTAGATTAAAGTAAGCTCTACTTTAGAAAAACAGCAATAACCCCACACCCACATTTAGTTACCAAAGAGGTAAACAGCAATTGCCATGTGATGAGAGTGCAACAGCTGAAAACCAACCAAGATCCTAATTTTGACCTACACCACGGCAGCACAGCAGACCAAAGGGCCATCAATCACTGACAACATATGAACTGCCTGAAATACACCATTTCAGTGGAGCACAGATAATTCTTTAGAAACAACAAGGAACTGTTAAGAGCCACACAGGAATAGAAGCCTGTTTAGAAGTTTGGAAAAGGGGCTTGAGCGTTTAGTAATGACTAGTTTCCTAGGTCTGTAAACAGGCAGTCCTTATTTCTTACCACAGATGCTGGCCATTTCTGTCCTCACTAGGATGTTCTACGAATGACTATCGGTGACTGTAAGATCTGCACTAACTGAGGACCATAAACAGCAAACGACCAGGCTGTAGACCGGTTGGGAGACTTCTCATGGCCAATTAAACATGGCAAGCTACAATATATTTTTCCTCTTATAGAAGCAGTTTTCTACCCTTCTCTCCACACAGACCACAGTTCCATTTAAAGAAAAATACTTTATTTCACTGGGAGGGTGAAAAACACTTTAGAGAAGCCTCTAAAAATTATCAAAATTCTCAAACAGGACATTCAAAATCTACTTCTGTGGCAGCCAGATCCATTTAAAATATGTGATAGATTCAACTGTTCGCGTGTGATTATGGCATTACACTGAGAAGGTCAAAGTATTCATTTTTCAGTTCAAATCGATATATGTAAGAATACTAAAAACATTAGCTATGTCACTCTTCGTATCCATCATGGAAGACCCAAAAGAACAAGCCAAATGCTGAAGAAAAACCCATCAGAACCTCTTGCTGTTGACAAATTACTGTTATTAATGTTACAGTTGTCAATTCCTCTTCTCTTCAGCCTTACAGATATGCATGGTATAATGATGCAAACCAGACTGCCTTCAAAGTTGTTGCACATTCAGTAACATCCTGTGTCAATGTGTGCCTTGGTCCTTAGGGATTCATCTATGGTGATGAATGGTACCAGGAGATGCAGCCCGGTGCACAGCATCTTACACAAAGTAAAAGTTGTAATCTGAAGAGACTCTAGTCCAGAAGAAGACATAGGAAGCTCATGTGCTGGATAACTACTTACCAAGCAGATGATAAACAGTCACAGCCCCACCAGCTCTCAATAGCATGTTTAATACCTGCTTGTTTTAAGTAATTAATGCATTTGTAGTTATTTCCAGCAATATTAATACAAGAAACTGGAATCCAACATTCTTGGTTCTGACATATTTGATCCCAAAATTTGCATCCCGATTATTTTTTCCCCTTTAAATTACAGAAAGGGATAGAAAAGTAGTGTGGGGCTAAGTTACACAGCCTCATTTTACACGTCTTGTAGACTTTGCTGAAGATTTCCTCCTAAAGCATTACGATTTATTTATATGTCTATTTACATTTATTTTTATTTACACTTATTTATTTTATGTGGTGTTTCCACAGTATTGAGAACAAATATGTCTTCAACCTGGTAAGACACTGCTTTGGCAGCAAAGCATACATTGCTGTGGATATGTTGGGAAAGGAAGACTTTAAGCACGAACAATTATGCACGCTTGTTTTAACATGAAGGCGTAAATGACACCCATTGCACTGCTACATGTGTAATACAACATATATATAAATAACACAGGTTTTGGTATTAGACTTTGGGGACAAGCCATGCTTTCTCCATCCCGATTTTTGTTGATTTTAGGCAAATTGCTTCAGTTCCCAGTCAAAGGCACTTCTGTCCTACACAGGCTCTTCCAGTGCCTCCACTGCAGCAGGACAGCGGTCACAGGAGAGGCAGGGGACCGATTTCAAAGGAGGCTGCAATACTGAACCAGCAGATGAACATCTATCAAACGCCCCGTGCCCTGCTCAGGACAACCCACGACCATTCCCGGCACAGCAGCATTTCAGCCCTTTCGGCGCGGAGCTGGGGACGGACGCGGGGCGCGCTGCCAAGCCCCCCAAGCCGGGACACTCGCGACCCGGGCCGAGCCCCGTCCCCACCTGCACCGCGCCCGCCCGCGGCACCCACCTTGTTGAAGTGCGGGTTCCTGGTGATGTCGTAGCCCCGCTTCCTGACGTCCTGGGCGCGCCCGCGGCCGGCCGGCACGGTGCCCCCCGTCTGGCAGCCGCGGCCCCGGGCGACGCCGAGCAGCAGCGGCCCCCGGCCCGCACCCACCAGCCGCAGCAGGCGGCGGCCGCCGAACCCCCCGCACACCGGCACCATCGCCCCGCGCTCCTGCGGGCGGAGAGGGCGCCCGGCGGGGCGGCACCGGCCCCGCCCAGGTGTGCCCGGCACGGCCCGGGTGTGCCCGGCCCAGGTGTGCCCGGCCCAGGTGTGCCCGGCCCAGGTGTGCCGTGCCCGGCCCAGGTGTGCCGTGCCCGGCCCGGCCCGGGTGTGCCCGGCGCGGCGCACCCGCCGAAGCGAAAGGAAACCCAGGAAGCAGATCCCACCGCGACCCCGCGGGGCCGCCCCTCCTGCGGTACCTGTCACCGCTCAGCGGCGGCGCAGGGCCGGGGAGGGGGAGCCGGCCGGGCCCGCCCCCGCGGGCAGAGCGGGACTGCCCGCCCGGGCACCCGGTGGCCCTGCCGAGGGACGGGGTGTACCCGGCCGGGGCGGTGTGGCCCTCGCCCCTTCTGTGTCCGCGTTGACTCCGTGAGCCGCCATAAAGAGAGAAGAGCCCGGGCCCCGCGGAGGGTGGGCGCTGCGGTGCCCGCAGATGTGGTCCCTGGGCGAGGACATGGGACCACAGCGGGACACGGGGCGGGATGGGGAGAGCAAAGCTGCTCGAGGGAGTTGTTAGTGCTTAGGGAGCACCCTCAGAGGACTTTTCAGACCTTTCAGTTCTGGAGTGTGAGCAGCCATGGGTGGTGAAGCATTTCAATCTGCCTATAATTCTATGTATAAAATTTATATACACCGTATACTGTATATATAATGTATATACCACATATGTAGTAATATGTATATTATGTATATTTCTTTATATTGTAATGTACATATTCTTTTCACTGAAGAAGGCGGGTCCCTGCATCTTTTTTTTTTTCCCCCCCAAATAAATGAGCTCTTTGGTCCTTTAAAATAGTGAAAACATCATCAGCACTACTACTTCTCATATGAATAAAGTAGTGCCCTGATTACTCTCCAAAAGAGTGGAAGATTCGTGTTCGATTCCATCTTCAGGTGAACAGTACTTCCATGTTTGCATCCCCATCATGAAGTTCAGGTCTACTGCGAGTGAGGTGGTTTGTCTGGTCTCTGGGCCTTTCCCTCAGAAATTGGTCATAAATGGGAAACCAAGACAGTGGAGATAAAGATTATGTGCATCACTGAGTTGCAACCTAATGAGTAAAGATACAGAGGAGAAACTTCCCTGACTGCTTTGCAGAAGTTCATGGTTGTTTTGTTTGAGGAGATAATGTGGTAGAGAAAAAAGTGCCAAGCTGAGAGTCTGCACAACAAGGTTGCTTACCTAAGAAGTGTCTCAGGCAGTAGCATCTGCTTTCCTAGTGACAGTGTCCATCCTTGGGCTCAGAGTAAAAGCATTTACTGTGGCATGAAGAATGCAGACAAGCTCTTCTTATCTGCTGCACCTAATTCCACCGTCTAGTGCTTTCTAGTGGAAAGATGCACCACTTAAAAAACTCAAATCAGTTCACTTTGCCAGTTTTGTAAAATACCATCTCTCTTTGCAAAGAGCTCCCCCAAAATTTTGTGATGAAAATGCTCTTAGAGAAGTACAGAACTCAACTTCACTGTAATGTGACTGTGTATGTCTAGGAGTTAACTTATACCGTTTTAGGCTATGTGCAGAAGGTCTGTTTGGTGTCTGCTTGCATGCCATTCCTGCTATGAACAGCAGAAATAATTTCAGTTAGTTTTGTTTAAACTGGTTCACAAACTAGTAGCTTTAACATCTTGAATTGTAAGGAGTTAAAACCGTCCTGCATCACAGCATTATGAACGTACATAGGATATGATGCATGGGCTTCATCACTGCCTCTGTTGTAAAGGAAAATCGTAACTCTGCATGTATTTCAAAAAAATCTCCACTTCAACCTGAAATGTATTCAATGCAAAATTTTCATGAACTATTTTGACTTTTTTAACCCAATCTGTGAGGACAGAAAGGGTTTCCTTGTATGTTGAATATTACATGGTCTATGCCTGGACACATACATCAACCCCATGGGAGACGGAAAGAGAATTTCAAGGCTGGATAAAAACCCTTGTTGTGTCACATGAAGTAGGTGGAACAAATAATTTGGGAGGATTTCAGATCTACAATGGACTAAATTTCCAACTTTTGGGAATACAGAAGGGTCTATGAAAGTCAAAAATTTTAAGTATGAATATGGTATTTTTTTAGAGTAATATTGTTTTATGGATGAAAATGGGTGTTGTCATAGAATATTTTCCTTTCTACAGAAGTCTGTTTTTTCATTGAAGCAGAAACCCTAACTAGTCTCAATTTCCAATTAAAAGATCAGTTATAAGAAAATCATTTGCTAAGAACATAGTTTTAAACTATTTATTTACTGTGTGAATTTACTTTTGAGTTTATTTACTAAATATAATGCATTTAACAACATACGTTCCAAAATTTTGTCTGAAATAGATTTGAATGTTTAGATTAACCTAAGCAAGGATAGCTTGTTGATTCTTTTGCAGTACTGATTGCTTAAGTTTACTCATCTGCAGCAAAATATTGATGATATAATACTTACCTCTCTGGGAAAAGGGTAGGACATTGCTGGCTGCTGTATATACAAACCATGTAGCCTCCTAATCCTCTAAACCTTCTGGTGGACCTTACTTAACTTTGAGTAGAGAAGTAGATAACTGTGTACTATTAAAGACAATATACAAAAGCACAGACATCAGCACAGCTACCATGGAAGGCACACACCAATAATGAAAAAAATTATGGACCATTCTTGCTTGATAAAAAACAGGGAACCTGTGGGAGAAGGAAATTAGGCATTTCCCACGCCACAGGGCTGCTGGCTGGGCTGACAGCTTTGGTCTGTTCGTGAATGGTGCGGGCAAGTGTTTCTTTACATTGAACCTCAGTAAGTGAAGGTAAATGTGACACCTCTTTGGGCTGGGCTCCACTTCTCAGGAATCTTACTCTGGTTTTTAATGTTCTTCAAGGTGTTTTTTTCAGAATGCATGTATCACTGCTTCTTTTTTTACAAAGAAGAGCAGAAATCTTTTTTAACTAGGAATGACCATAAACTAGCACAGTGAGGTAACTGAATTAATTCATTATCATTGACATGATTTCACACAGTTTTCTCAAAAGTAAATCATCTTCTCCTGCCTAATACTGTTCCAAAGCACAACAAAACAGAGGGGCCTTATAGCTTGCTTTGGAGCTTATCAGGCAACATTTCCCCAAAGCATCAATCTGAAATTGAGACAGCTCTCCACATTGTTGGCTTAGCTTCTGGATGGGGACACAACCCTCTAGATCCCTGGAAGAGAGATGCCATATAAATCTTGACTTTGTAAATTTGTCTTCTCCCTATCAGTGCTGGATTGCAGGTCATGACAAAACCATAAAGCTGTGTGTGAACTGTCAGAAGTCTGTTTTCTTTTCCTGACCCTGAATTGATAAAATTATTCTCACAATTTAAAGAGTGCCTGGAAATATGTCTGGGTCCTTGCACAGCACTCCTTCAAATTTTTATGGTCTATATGTGCAAGAGGGACAAATGTAGAATCATAGAACAGTTTGGAATGGAAGTGACCTCTAAAGAATATCTAGCCCAATCCCTCTGCCACTGGCAGGGACATCTTGAACTAGATCAGACTGATCAGAGCTGTGTCTTGTTCTTTCTTATATCTAGTTCAAATCTACCAATTTAGTTTACCCCTTGTCCTGTCACTAAAGGCCCTGCTAAAAATTCTGTCCCCATCTTTTTTGTAAGCCCATTTGGTTACTGGATGGGTGCAGTAAGGTCTCTCCAGACCCTTCTCTTCAGGCTGAACAGCCCCAGCTCTCAGCCTGTCTTCATAGGAGAGGTGTTCCAGCCCTTTGATCATCTGCATGGCCTCCTCAGGACTCACTCCAACAGATCCATGTCCTTCTTATGCTGGGGACCCAGAGCTGGATGCAGCCCTCCAAGTGGGGCCTCACAAGAGTGGAGTAGAGGGGGAGAATCACCTCCCCTGACCTGCTGGCCATGCTTCCTCTTATGCAGCCTGGGTATGTAGGGAGAGGAACAGAGAAATCGTTTGTCTGGGGCTACACAACAGTTTAAGTGGCAAAGGTGGGAATTCCTACACAACCCTCCTACAAGGAACTAGCGAAAAGTGCAAGATGGGGAGTAAGGGGAGTGCTGTAACTGTAGTGTCTCCTTTCTAAACTGTCTGCAAAAGTGGATGCATATAAAATCTCCCACTATTGACTGCTGAGGTTATAGACAGGGCTTATGCACACACTGCTACAGGAAGATATATACAAACACATAAATATATGCTTTTGACTTTATTATTACTCTATGGACTCTTTCATATACTTTATTTCATTCATTTTAAAATTCTAGCTTACATGCTTCTCAGAGCAGGGATGTATTATATATTTATGATAGTAAAAATAAGTTTTTCTCTGCAGCCACAAAGTGTCTTCCTATTTTGGTGCCTGGCTGCGGGCAGTGCCTTGCCAGAGGTCACCCCATTTTTTACCACCCACTGGTTGACAGTAGCCATCAAACTGATTTTTGTAACTTAGTGAGAAATAAATTTACAAATGCTGGGCTTCTAAAATTTACCTGGCACTGCAAAATAAAGCTTGAATCTGATTTAACTTCAATATCTCCAAGATGCAGAGTGCTTGCTGTCAGATGCACGTGAATGCACTTTGTCTAATGTTCAAGCCTTTCTTGAATGCAAATTTGAATGAAGAGATGGTTAAATTCTTGAGTAAAAGACTAGAAAGAGCATTACAAAAACACCTATAAAAGCAATGAAATGCACACATATTAATCACTGAGCTCTTAGGAATTTATGTAAGCTGGTTTTCAGCAGCAGGAAGGAAAAAATGGTTTGTGGAGTGGGATTCTATATACACTTGGGGATTTTCAGGTTCATACAGAATGTAACTGAAATTACAAAGCATGTTGCAAGAGGCAATTTATTCCTTCAGTAATTTAAGAAACCTCTTTGTGCTGTGGCCTTGCATTTAACAATTTGGGCATCTAAGAGAATGTCAATGAAACACCCTTTAAACTTAGCAGAGAATGAATCTCTGACATATAAAGGGAGACCTTAAAGACCTATTCATCTATGGCATTATCTTTCCTCTCAGGAAATTAATTGAGCTGCAGTTATAAACTTTCATTGTAGTAATTTTAAAATCCCATACCTTGAGAATTCTTGGTGTTGTGCAGCCATATGTCCCCTGGGTTGTTAGATTTTGCAGAGACTATATACTATCCATTCATGAAGACTGTTAATTTAAATTCATCATGACATAAGAAGCCTAACACAACATGGATCATAAGTGTTTATTGGGACTCCTCTGTACAACAAACAGTGGCAAGAAAAACTGTAAGTGCTGTAGGAGAGACTGAAGCCAACTGGATCACAGATAGAATCATAGAATCAAGTAGATTGGAAAAGACCTCTAAGATCATCGAGTCTAACTTTAACCTAACTCTGCCAAGTCCACCATTAACCCATGTCCCTACGTACCATATCTGCATGTGCTTCAAATACCTTCAGGGATGGTGAGTCAACCACTTCCCTGGGCAGCCTGTTCCAGTGCTTGACAGCCCTCTTAGTGAATAAATTTTTCCTAATTTCCAATCAAAACCTCCCATGGAGCAATTTGAGGCCATTTCCTCTTGTCCTGTCATTTGTTACTCAGTAGGTCACTGTAGAAAGTAGGAGGGTCCCCCCTGAGCCTCTTTTTCTCCAGGATAAACACCCCAGCTTCCTCAGCCATTCCTCTTAAGACTTGTGCTCCAGACCTTTCACCAGGTCTGTTGCCTTTCTCTGGACACACTACAGCACCTCAATGTCTTTTTTGGAGTGAGGGGCCCAAAACTGAACACAGTTGTGCGGCCTCACCAGTGTTCAGTAAAGGGGGACGATCGTTGCCCTTCTTCTGGGATTTGAAGGCATCACAGGGACCATTGTGCCAGCTTTCTCCATTATACACTTGATGTTTAATCTACAAGGATTCACAAAAGTCTTTTCCAGGTGCAGGAGACCCAGAACCATTTTGTTCACCTCTAATAAGACCTAAGGTTACAGACAGAAAGCCACAGATATCACATGCTCTCATAAAATAGCACATCCCTGCAATGGGAGAACAATCCTCTCTGGTGTTAAAAATCTTTAGTACTGCAGCCTGTTCCATGCAGCAAAGCTCAAATGTGTTTTTTTAAATATAAGTAGAGTTAATACCATTGTGCTAATTCCATGTTTTCTCATACACATTACAGATGGAGGGATATGCAGAGGGTTCTTGTTCATGGTCACATAGACAGTGATGGATCTTGGAACAGAGTCCATATGTCCTGGCTGTCCATCCCTTGCTTACTCTGTCATCTATCACGAGGCTGCCTTTGTCACAGATAACTTCCTTGACATGCTCTCACATTGTTATTCTTCAGCAGTGAGAGACTTCACTGTCATCCAGATAAAAACCATCTGCAGCCTTAGATCTCTGGACCTCTTTTCTGGCTTTGGCTAGTTTTAAGTGGTAATGATGATGGTTTATACTTTCACCTCTTAAAATGAAAAATGAGGATGGAGATAAACACACTTCAGTCAATAAATTCTCCTGTCCTTTTTAATATAAAAGCTGTCTTTCAGTTTTCATGGTTGTTTTCCTCCCATCTTACTACAGATCCTATACAGTGCATTAACCCTGTAGTGCACATGCATGATCCTCACTGTCCAACATCTTGAAGTGAAATAGGCAGAAAAGCAAAGACAATGCATTGTTTAACATCTTAATTTATACTGAAGAGAATCAATTTATAGTGATACACAAGCATATAATGTTGATATAACTTTATTTTTTTCATAGGCATAGGCTTTTAGCTTCCTCACAGAGAAGGTAGCATGGATTATACAGTTGGCTTCAATAGGATTTAAATACTGCTATAGTCCAGCTATAAATTTAGTTATTTTCTTATTTTAAATAAGAAAATATTTCTATATACTGAGTGAGAGTACATTTTTACATCTAGCATGATAATACTATTTTTGAGTAGCATCATACATATCTAAACAGAAGGTTCTGAAATCAAAAAAGAGGTGGATAACCTTTTACCTTTGAAGCCAGTTTGTTATATGAAGGAGAAAGACTGACCTTCCAAAGGAAAAAAAAAAAAAAGGCACTATGTGATATAAAAGAAGTCAAGGAGGTGATCAAAGACTCAGACACATGAACAAGAGCTGTTATACAAGTTACTGAGGGGTAAAATTACTGATCCACCCATGCACATCCTCACTCAGTGCTGCTGTGAAGGCAGTTGGAGGTGGGTTAACTACAAGTGAAAGTGCACTACAGTGATCTGTGTTACCTTCAGCCTGGCTGAGGCAAGCATACACACAGTTGGGTTAACCTGTTTCTGAGTAGCTCACATTTGTCATGGCATGGGGATATGTACATGGACAGCTGATATGCAGCAAGTTCAACAATTCATGGCCACCAAAGTTTAAGAGTCCTTCTTGGCTTTAAAGCAATAAAATATTTATCTTCATAAGAGAGTTTGGTCAGAGGAGGCTTAAATAGCGACTTGCTACCACAAAAGTGAGCATAACAAGTTTCTGAACTATCTTTTCATTGTGCAAAATTGCAATTAGCATTTGATCAGTTCAATAGCTTCAGACTAATATAAGGAAAACATTTTTTTCTAATCAGAGTGGTGAAACTCAGGAACAGGTTATCCAGAGGGGTGGTGGATGCCCCACCCCTGGAAGCATTCAAGGTCAGTTTGGACACATCTCTGAGGAACCTGATCTAGTTGAAGATGTCCCTGATCACTGCAGAGGGGTTGATGTAGATGGCCTTTGAAGGTTTCTTCCAATCCAAACTGTTCTATGATTATGATTATTTTAGGTCACGTTCTGGCATTCCTAAGTCTTCTAGGGCAGTACAAGTCTATATGATGAAAGGACAAAACAGTGTGAGAAACTTTCAATGAGAAGTGGTAATTTATACATCATAGACATATTAATTTGATTTTTTTTTGACAATGTGATTTTTAAATGTTTTACTTGCGTGTGTGGAAAGGTGATGTTTAGGAAAAGCTGTTTTTGAACACTGCAAGATGAGAAAACAGGCTGTACATAAGTGAACATTGTGAAAATGCCCGCAGAGCCAGGTAAACCTGGATATGGTGAAAGAGAAAATATCATTAAGAAACCTGCATGGTGGAACGCAAAGTATTTCTTCATCCTTTTCTCTACAACCAAGCAGTTGTCATCCCTTCACTTTTGGAGTCTCATTCCTAGAAGACAAGTCTTACTAATGTTAGGTGCAGCACTCCCTAAGTACTGTATTTATGTGTTAATCTTTATACTCACCACTATCCCAAAGAGTGTCTTCCTCCATCATCAAATCTCCCATATGAAATGTAATAAGAGTAAGGACTGGGAGAATTCACCCATCAAAGATTTTTCAGGCTTACAAAAACTGGTGCTGGTATGATACAAGGCCTTCTTAGAAATCTGCTTTAACTTGACTGGCCTTTGTGTAAATGTGTTAGCTCTACCAGTAACAATCAAGAGCTATCAAGTCAAAGGGCAGTCATGGCCACCTGGTCCAATTATCTAATTAGTGCTTTATCCAAAAGCATGCCTCCTTTAAACTCTTGGGGAAAGGGAAAACACCAACACAACATTTCTGAGGGATAACCAGTTCACAGAGGGCAGAAGCCTCTTACTGACCTTTGCTGTGCATTCAGGTACACATGACAGAGCTCTTCAGACACCTATTGATGAAATACAGGACTGATAAGGAAAGTAAACAACTGAAAGTGAGAAGTAGCTTGAAAGGTCAGCTGCACTGCAGCTGAACAGGTACAGATGTACTCAGCTGCTGGCACGCTCTCGTACCTGGAGCAGTGCTCTCTGTCTGGCTGCCATTTAGAAAAATGTTTGTAAAGTCAGCATAAATGTTTTGCAGACTCTTGTGCAATTATAAAATAAATAAATAAAAATGACAGGCTTCTAAATCATGTGGCATAAAAGCCTGCTATTTACATAAGTAAAGCAGAAATGTTTGTTGGTTTTCTCATTAAGTGCTATTTTTTGGCAATACAAAGGTTAGCCAAAAAAAAAGAAAAAAAAAGGAAAAAAAAATCAGTTTATCAAGTCTTCAATCAATTTTATAACCTTCAAAACAATCTTCCAAAAAGCCTTTGAGTCTGATTTTAGGAGACTTTAAGACTCTTATGCATTGTAAAATAAATGAGGACTAAAATTTTTAAGTCAATGGGCCTATAATTTTGACTGATATAAATCATCACAATTTTTTTGACATCAGTGTTTCTCTTATTTATAAACCAGCAGAAGCTTAGCAGCCTTGTATTACTGACTTGATCACTTCATTCCAAACACACAGTATCTTTCCTGAGTGCTTGTAGTTAAAAATACATATTTATTGTGGAGACAAGAAAACAAGAAAATAGGAAATGAACACTTTAAAAGGCCATTTAATAAAATATAGGAACACTTGCACTGCTATAAGTCAGCCTATAAAGTTGGCTGAGAAATTTCTCTCAGATACTACAGTCGTATAATAGTTCAGATAATACAGTTTATGTCATGGAACCTGCATCCATGGGACAACTGTAGAAATTTTAATCAATATGTTAATTTTCTAAACAGAGCTGCTGCCTAGCATTAAAAATCACGGCATGCCAAGCTCCAGCTGAAGCTCAGCTTCACACTGAGGCAGCTGGGAGCTGGGCAGATATGTGCTTCTGCTGACTCTGCTCTGAAAAATTAACTTTTGGCAAAGGAGGTGGACAGCAGCTGGCTCTGCTGATGTTGTAAACTTCTGCAGCACAAGTTGCCAGCCCTATGTGTCAGAGAGACTTTTTTGTTTTGTTTTGTTTTGTTTTGTTGTTGTGTTTTGGGTTTGTTTTTTTTTAAGGGGAGGGAGAAGACAGCGATCATAACACTGACCCAGGCAGAAATGAGTTTGGGTTGGGGTTTTTTTGCAAATAGACATTCTTTAGGTCAAAGTGGGGAGTTTTGACATTGCAAAAGGGATGAAAATGAAAAAATTAGCAGGCAAAGTAAGAACAGTCTCTACTTGTAGCTGTAATGTGCAAACACTGCCAGTACATCTGTATAGGCTACTGGATACATGCAGAAGTCTCGCAGGCTTCTGAAAGCTTTTTAATCCATGGACAATGCCACAAATGAAAGTCCATGCTTTATGAATTGCCATATACTACAAGGGGAAAACACAGATCATTGTAATGGTGAACTGTGCAAAATGGCTAATTTATGCCCTAATTTATGTTACTTCTAGATTAGGAGGGAAGCAAGCCACAGGTCCATCCCTAGGGAGCTCAGACTAACTCTGCTAACACCTACTGGCATGTGCAGTGCTGATGAATAAGCTCATTCTCCAGGGCTGAGTGGAGACAATCCGTCACTGATAGACAGAAATCTGCAAGCAGCAAAGATCGCAGTAAGCCATTCTTAAATGAGGAATCACTTGCCTGGAATCATAAAAAGCAATCTGATAACAAAATAACTTCATGTCCAAAACTCATATCAAAATCAATTTAAAATTCTGTGTCTGTATCCCAACATCACTACAGGGAGCACTGGAAAGAACAGGAGGAGAGAAAGGTAGAGACATACCAAGTTCAAAGTGCACTCACAAATTATAGATAATCTCTAAAATCTGAGGATTGCTAAAATCAAAACATTTCCCCAGGATACATCCTGCATCTAGCAGCAGTACGTGGGTGGACAGTATGCAGTAGTGGATATTTCACTGAAATGGAGATGTGAATGTCAACAGGGCCAACTCCTAAGTACCCTCATCTCATTTGACATTTCATTAGCAGAATATATAAGAATTCAGCACAGGGAGCAGCCAAGGGTTGGTGTAACAGATTCTCAAAACTGAACCACCAGAATAAAAATGAGGAAATTGATACCATCTCTTTGTCACAGGGCAAACTATCACTTGTTCAAGTGAAAAAAATTGCCAGTGTGGTATACTAAAAAAATGTATACCATTACAAAATGAAGGAAGGATCTTTGAAGCCCAGAATCACACAAAATGCTCCTAAGAGGTTAGATGTTGCCCAACTGCTGAAAACAGGATGGTTAATCTAAAACAGGCCAGCAGAGTCTAATCTTTAGTCTAGTCTTGAGCAAACAAAGGTGTCTCCAGAGGCCACTTTCTCCCAGCCTAAGTGAAGGGTCTAATGAGCTGTGAATCACTAGCTGGGAAGTGCCTGACTCTTCTCATCTTAAAGAATGGAGGTGTATCTTCAAACTGCTGTCTAATACTTACACAGGCAAAATAAATTAACACTTAGAGACCACCTGCGACAAGTCTGGTTCGTGTGCCTTGTTCACTACAGTTTATACGCTGCGTTACAGCAACAATTATTTTCCTCTTGCTAAAGCTGGCTGCCTCTGTTATTATGAATCCACATCAGTATTCCCTGGAAAAGCTAAGCTTTTTCTGCCATGAAAAAAAAAAAAGCATCTCTGTTGACAGCTAGCTCCTGGTTGGATGCTCTATCTCTGGCAGAGAGATTTTGATAACTGAAAGATTAAATCTGAAAAAGGAGATCTACGTGTGTGCTGAAAGGAGGGTGGAAGAGAAGACGAAGTACAGAAGCAAAATTCCTTTGGAGTACTGAATGTGCTGGAGCCTCTGGCATGACAGCCTGTGTACCAACATCCATAACTAAAGTGCAGCCGTATCCTTGCAGCCTGCCAGGCTTCTCCCCTGTTCCAGTACAGGCAGACACAAGAGATCTTCCCCTTCCCACTCACATTTTCTAAAACCTGGATGCTTACTGACATTTGGCTGCATTTCAGAGCCTATGTGAGTCATTGAACAAGGGTTTATTACTCACTGCTGAGCAATAGCTCAGGAATTATGAGCTCTGGGGTTCTTGTGTTGGTGGTCACTGTGTACATGATGTTAAATAGGGCAGGTTTGTCTGGGAACCCTCAGAGTCATCACTCTCTTCCTTTTATTTATTTATTTAGTTTTCAATAGGGTTCAGGGACAGGGTGTTCCTGCTTTCTGGGTTATTTTGTTACCCTAGGGTGAACAAGCAGACAAACTGTGCAAGAAAACGGATTTTATTCATTGTGGGAAAGTAAGTGTATAGGGGGGGAAAAATGTGTTCTACATTCTCTCCACATGATGAATTTAAGATTCATGTGGAGATAAACCAAAAATACCCATGAAAGGGCTTTGGTTTTTGCATTTCATTTCCACAGGAGATTCCCAGAGTTGTTTGTTTGAAATAAACAACATAAAAGAAGACTCTCTGCCCACTCTCTGATGTGAAGTAATTAATAGCTGGATCAGCATTTCCACCCTTAATTCTGCTTTTCATATGGTTTGTTTTAGAAATTTGCTCCAGTCATGAACTTAACATGTAATAATACTTTTCATTTAGAAAAGTCTTTCATCTGAGCAGCACAAAGTGCTTTGAAAATATTAGTCAATTAAGATTCCCAATAGCATGAGAAATACAGGCTTTTTTTAAAAAAGAGAAAGGGAGGCATTCAGTGGGAGACACCCCGGTGACATTTTGCCTGGTGATATGACAGAGAATTAAAACCCCAGATTTCTGTTCATTAATTCTGATAATCACTTGAACCCATCACTGTTTCTGTGTCCTACTTAAAAATGGCCTTTTTATTTTTCACACTGAGAAGAAATGTGAAACAGTTACTTCAGTAATTTTTTCTACATAGCTAGATGCACCTTTAGGATATGAGCTATTGATAAAACTTAGATTTTAATAAATATAAATATTAATACAGTTATTACTTATAAATATAAATGTATAATCATAATGAATTATTGTAAGACCCCACTAATGAAACAGGGAGTCACCTGCTGCTGATCTGCAGTCATCTTTTGGGTGTTGATCATCAATTATTAACAGCACACTATATCTGCACTGCAGCTGCACTTAAAACTGATAATGGAGATGTGATGAGGGCCTATAAATTATACTTTCCGAGACAGAATTGCCCCTCAGTCTCATACTCACTGAGCACATGGACGGGATTTAATCTGGGTAATTTAGGCAACTGACTTACACTCTAAATTTCCAAAACTGAGTGTAACAGTTCTTGTCCATTATAGGCTGGGTGACCTGTATAATTCAACTGCTGTTGAAGGCTGCCAGAGTGAAAAACCAATTAGGCTTTCCAATGTGGGAAAAATTTCCAATTTAGGTGGCAATTCATTTCGAAAAGTACTGGATGTTTCCAAGGGCACTTCCCTCTTTCCACTGACTGCACAGACCATGACATGCAGGTTCTAACTTTTAAAAGCTTCTTGGATATAATTCAGGATACCACTAAGGTGCTTCCATTAGGTAGACTGGATTCATGCCTCCTTCTGATGTTCTGCAAAAATTGCAGTGGAGTCTACAATGTTCAAGTGTCCCCCACTGCCCCCAGCATCATTTCAGCACTCACTGCAGCATTTAGGGCTTGCTAAGGATCTCTCAGCCCAGTATTTGGAGCTGATCTTCTCCATGAGAGAAGTTCACAACACAATACAGCCAAACTACAGGTGGAAATCTTATTTTTATAGCACAAGAAGCAAGTCTAAAAGTCTTAATATTTTTTGTTCATGCTTATTTTGCTTAGACAGAACAGCTGCTAAGATGCTTTGTACTGTGGAAAGGAAGATTACCCAATCCTACCCTGCCTTATCCTGTGGGTGCTCTGTGTATTATGGGAATGACCTATAAGGAACCAAGTCAGAAATTATCCTTGCCCCCTTCCAATCTCGCACCCTAACTTATGGAAGCTTGCAGAAAGTGGTTGTATCATGCAATCAGAAGGAAGAGAAGAAAGAAAAGAGATTTTATAGGACTCCACAGGACTACATAGCTCTGATGAATGCACAATCAAGCAGTTTCAAGTCAAATAGTTACAAAAGAGTAAGTTATAGGCATAACTTATATATAGTAGGCATAAAATCAGTGAAAAGGAGATGAGATGCCTCTCCTGACCATCTGCCCAGCTGCAAGCTCAAACAGCTTGGCACAGAAAGTAGTGACAGCTGTGGGAAAGCTAATAGACACACTGGAGGAGCTGGAGCTGAGCTGTTAAGGTCCTGATAATCTCTTGAGTCATAGAATTCCCAAAATTAAACCAATGTGGACAGTGGTGCTCTGATATCCTACTTGGTTTGTGACATTCCATTTGCCATCGATATCCTATTTTGGAACAAGACAATTGTTAGTTGAAAAACTAGAGCCCTGGAAAGGAAACTGTGGGAGGCTTCATTTGTGGTACTGCAGAGAGAACCATGGAGGGACGATGTAAGTCCTCATTAGTCCTGTTCATCTCTATTTCTCTTTCTGAACATGTTGTTGTTTTTTTTTTCAGCAATTACAACAATCGATCAAATGTCAGTAGTCAAAGATCACCATATCTGCTCTTCTCATGTTCTAATCTCCAATGCAGAGATTAATTACCCATGACACTTAATGGCATAACTATTAGTATATCAGTAAGTTTCCCTCCAAACAAATAAATTTAAACTTTATATTAACCATAGAACCATAAAATACCAGGTTGACAGGGATCATCTGGTCCAACCTGTTCAAATCCTCTGAAAAGTCTGCATATGAACTGGTTTCCTGACCTTTACCAGGAGAAAATGTATTTCACCTTTAACTCCGTAGAGGCAAGAATAAGGAACATATGTGATTGCTAGTAAGCTATGCAGCACATAACATGCTGGAAAGACTGCAGAGTGGTGCATTACCCTAATGACTGTGAGAGGGAGTGACAATCCTGCTCCACAGTATACTGATCACCAGAGCAACTGTCAAACAAAACATCAGTGACATATTAAATACACATTGAACTTGGCCTTTTTTGCACAGTACCTTTTTTCAGGGGTTGTAATTGAACAACTTGCAGGCATGAAATGGTCATGTTTGCATTAGCTGTGTATTCCTTCTGGGGAGCTCTCTCTAACTATAGTGTAAAAATCCTCCCCCTCTTCAGCCTGGTAGTTCTTGCTCCAGCTTCCTGTGATTCCTATTTTTCAGCAGGTGACCTGCATCACACCTGAACAGGGACTACTTTAGGATTACATGGAAGTCCATGTCAAAACAGAGGAGCTTCACCTGTCCAGCACAGCACCTTAAGAGCAAAGCCATCTTCCCCATCGCATTTTTAATCTGTTCTCAGGTATAATCCTTTTTTTCCACCGAGCTGTTACAATGCTGAGTGCCATAGGTCTTCTGATTGCAAGTGCAGGAGATACGAATAGAAATAATCCTTGCACCACTAAACAAGAAGTTGGGGAAACTCCACACAGTAACAAGAGGTGACTAACCTGATGTATAGCACAGAGGGTGGTAGCAGCAAGGGGACTGATGTAGGGATTGCAAAGAAGAAGGTCCATCCCTGCAGCATATAGGGTTTAGACTTTGGTGCGTGTGGAAGCTTGTGATGTTGCAGCTTCTTTTTATTCCTTTTTTTTTTAATTATTATTGTTAATCTAGAGCCATTGTTGGTGGTATAAATCCCTTTTAACAGAGCGCTTAGGGCATGGCCCACTGTGATCAAGGGCACCACATTCAGTCCCCATCATTAAACAGGGCTGCCTTCAATCCCCGGAGGTGAATGACGTGATGTCTTTTTACAATGTGGCAAATGCATCTGGCAGTGTTCAGATATGGGCTATGAGAAAGTGGTTTTTACAGGCACACATGCAAACATATAAAACTGTTCTGAGCAAGGTCAGAATAATTCACAATACATATTTTGGCTCAGCTTGAAGATCATCTGCAAAACCTGCATACAGAAAATAGCAGGCAAGACTAATAAAAAAATTAATAGTTTATTATGATTTGGTTTACTAGCCCTTTCAGATGCTCTTTCCTCATGCCAAAAACGTTAGCCATTACCTGCCCATGAACCTTTGTTTAACTTGATGTGAATCATACCTCAGAAAAGACAGTACAAGAAAGGAGAGGAATTCTCTAAAAAGACATATAGTGACAGGACAAGGGGGAATGGCTTTAAACTGAAAGAGGGCAGGTTTAGATTAGATATTGGGAAGAAATTCTTTTCTATGATGGTGGTGAGGCACTGGCACAGGCTGCTTAGAGAAGTTGTGGTTGCCCCATCCCTCGAAGTGTTTAAGGTTGGGTTAAACATGGCTTTGAGCAACCTGGTCTAGTGGAAGGTGTCCTTGCCCATGTGTCAAGACATAAAGAGCACAGTTTCCTGACTCAAACACTGTTAAGGCCACAGAAGGACTTTGCCATGAGACAGGCACAGAAGGGAGTGACAGGATGGCACTAAATCCAGGCCTGGCAGAGGAGAGATCTGGTTAACACATCCTGAATAACGCATCCAGACAAAAATTCCCACTGTGGAAAACTGTAAAGAAGCAACTGCTTGTACATATATCACCAGTCAAACAAAGATCACCCCAAGTTATGGGATGGATAGATGGCATCTGTGACTACCAAAGACCACCAACCCCCTGCCAAAATTTGTCTCCGTGGATACCTGGAACTCTGATTGCAAATTAAGCCACCACAACAGGAACTTGAGATGAAATAAAGATGGTGCTATTGTCCGGGCTGTTATCTCAGACCTAGGAGGAGGTTAACAAAGCTGGGGGAGAAGAATTTGTCACTGATAATGGACACAAAGAACTTTGGCATATGGTCTCATTTGCACCTTAATTCAGGCACAGGCATTTCTCACTAATTGAATCTTAAACACCATGGCAGGGAGGTTGGAGCTAGATGATCTTTAACATTGCAAACCAAAAACACTGTATGATTCTATGATTCTATATGGGAAACATGTTTGTGTAGACATTCAGTGGGGTGGAAGGATCAAAGCCAGATCTGGTATTTTATGTCCACACCCAGAACAATTACACTGGAATCACTTCTCTATGTCAAAAGTTAGTTTCAAAATACAGTTTTGTTTATAAACTATTCCTTTTTAAGACTATTTCCAGAACATTAGATGCCTTTGGATTGTTTTACCTATTATTCAAGGTTATTTTGTTTGTCTGATAAAAGTCCCGCTTGAATATTTGAGATTTATCCTGGGGAGCACAATAACAGGATATGGTCACAACAACAACTGACTGGGAGGTTCACTAGCCATGAACTTATAAAACCTCAGCTATTTGGTGGAAACAGCCCTTTGCATGCTTCATCCCTATGTTCCAGGGAACAAGCTCCCTGGATCAGGCCACACTTACCGTGGAGTATGGTCTAGCAGTTACCAGGATGCTCCAGCAGTTACTGGATGCTCTGTGAACCCACATCCTAACTAACCCCTGAACAACATGTTCATGGGCCTAAGCCAAAGACATTTTCTGCTGCAACATACAATAACTCTTCTTAGCATCAGATAGAGAATATTCTTGTCATGTGAACTATTTTGGATGTTAACAGAGGGTGGGAGCAACTGATTTGCCAATGAGTGGGTTTTGAGACAAGCTTTGAAGGAAAACAAGGGAGGATTCTTGGAGTGCAGAAAGCCTGAAAAGCTAGATTTTTTTTTCCCTCCAAATAAGCTGTGGCCACAAAGTCTGCCCACCCTGAGTCCTTGGGATACTGGAGGGAGATGATGAATAACTAGAAACAGCTGAAATATTGCTTTAAACCTCTATTAATTAATCCTGTAGCAATCCCACTGTCTGCAGGACTTCCTTCAATAGGAAATTTTCCTTCCACTGTCTGAATGCTGAAGACCATTCTTTTCTTATTATTATATGTGAAAAACTTGTTTTGAAATGAGTTTGTCAGATTGCCCTCAGTGATGTTGTACCTACCAAATTACCCTGCAAACGTGATGAGCCACCACAAAGCATTAAACAACTCACTCTACCTATAGGAAACAGCCTGTAGTGCATAAGCATCCCCCTGGGCACGGTCACCTCTGCTTCCCCGGGCCAGGTATCCAGTTTGGCAGGACAATAACGTTCAGCTTCTGAAAACACACCTGTGACCGCAGCAGGAGGCAGTCACGGGCCTCTCTCACAAACAGTTTTAGCCGCCTTCCAAAGCTGGGGCTGGGAATCAGCCTTTGAAGACCTGCCAACAAGGAGAATTGTCCTAACTAAAGAGCAAGTCTGCATCTCAGGATGCGTGTGTTTATGGATCCCATTAGTACTAGTGCACAGGTAGGATACCCAGCAATCTGAGTGCTGAAAACCCCAACAATTCAAACCCCTCATCTGCAAGATAAGGAGACAGGAACACACATGAAATAGGTGTTAACTGTGGTGTTCTTGTTCTCCACAACACTGACTCATCCCTTCCATTTTGACAGGCTATATCCGGAAAAACAACACTGGTGGTGGCAGATGCTGCCTGCAATCTTGGCAGAGATACAGCAAGACAGATCACACCTCTTTTTATAGGTGTAAAAAGGCCAACGGGGAGACACAATCAAGATGGAAGAAGGCATTTTTGTTTACTCCTCAAAGCTGTTTGAGAAGGGGACACATGCCATCCTGTCCTCTCCGTCTTTTTTCTGCGTTACTTCGTCGCTGGGACAGGTTCTCATCTCCCCTACATGGAGACAAAAACCTGGGGTCTGTGTAAGCAACCTGGCCTTGCATCTGTGAGCTCAGCTTCCACTGAGCTTGCTTTGCTCCTGAGTGTGTCCGCTAACTGTGTGTCATCTGGGAAAGCCAGTGGATTTCTTTGAGACTGACTCAAAACTCACATGGGAATAATTCCTTAAAGCAGAGCCACATCCTCTTAAGGGACCTCTACACAGAGAAGGGAGGAGTGGTGGGAAGGTTTAGCAGTGCTGAGATTAGGAGCAGTAACTGAAGGATGTAGCTGTTAACAGGAGGGAGGAAAGTCCCAAGAAGCTTGAGAAAGTGAACCTCAGCTACCAAAAGGTCTTCCTGCTGTCCCATTTTGAGGATAACCGAGATCAAATGCCTGAGATAAGACTGGCAGTTAAGCTTGGTGCTGCAAAAAATATATTGCAAGGTCCTCTGAAACCTTATGGGGTATAAAGAGAGACAGGCAGTGTGCGGGAGAAGGATGCTGTCCCTTCCCATTACACAGTGATTCGCCCACGACCACGCAGGAAGCTGTGGCAAAGCAGGACCTTGCACACGAGTCTGTGGAGCCCAGACAGAGCCCTGTTTGCTGGTTGCTGATGTTGCATTTCTCTCATTAACTGAACAAAGCCTGAATGCCGCAAATGTCTGAAAGGCAAGTGTGCTAAACTGGTATTATCTTATGTAGTGAAAAAAAAGAAGCACAAACATAGAATCATCCAAATCCACAGGATTATGAGCATTTATAAGAAAATAAAAATAACCCAAACCCATGAACATACTCAGTCCACTCAGTCCCAACTCCCTCTGGTGCATGGTACAACGTGTTCACCTTTACCCACAGGGAAGGGATGGGAGAACACATACCAAATGTCAGATGTTCTATACATTGCGTAATGTATTACTGGAAAATAGCATAGGGATGAACAAATAAATCAGTGGTGAAGAATACAAAATAAGCAAAACCAAAATTCACTCTCATGCAAGAAGCACTACTAGGCTGAGAAATTGTTATCTACAGGAACCAGAGGAAACTCCATCTCTTGTCAGAGTTTCAGTTAGACTTGACAGAGCAATAAAATGCACTCATCAGGAATATGCCTGGGAAACTGGTAAATCATATCATCAATCACTTTCCCATCTCTAGAAAAACATCAGACCATAGAAAATTCTGGTTTAATACATTCAATGGAATGTATAGTCCCAATTATATATTTTCACATACAAATGTGCTGGTTATTTACTTGGTAAGATAACTTGTCAGAAGGAGACTTGCTTATTTATTCCCTTGAAGATTTTCCTATGTTAGGTAAGAGTTAAGAAAAGACCTCTTTTACATCACTGAGGAAAAAAGTATTTACTCCAATAGTGACTGCTCCCCTTCTTCCAAACACTAGAACTCCTTGTAAAACAGGAGTATGATTAATGTAAAGCTACACACATTCGCCCAGGCCACCAACTCCTACTAGATGGAACTTGAACTCTGAGTCACACAGTCCCATGATACCAACAGCTACCAGGGACTCTCCTGCATTTCAGTGTCTGCTTTCTCTGGGGTAGAGCTCTGAGCTACATGTTCATTCATGCAGTGAAATTCTAAGCAACTATAGCTTGAAGGCAACATCTGTTCTAAGAGACTTCAGAGTAAAGGGACCAGCAGGTACTGAGATTGTGTTTTAACAGATGGTTTCCTGTGTTCACATGCCACTTACCTTTAAGGAGCAAGGTCCATTGCATGCTTTAAACCCTAAGACATGACTTGCACAGAGGCAAATAGCTTGATGCAGCATTTGGCAGAACTGTTGAAAGCCATTGGTTGTTTTCCTTTACTTTTCTCCATGCCTTTCTCCTTTTTACTGTTTCCTGACTCCAACATGACTATTTGAAATATACAGTGAAAAAAACCACACTAAGCCTGAGCCTATTTGCTAGAGAAATGCTTGTGATACCTATTGAGAAAGGGTACAGCAACAAGAGGATGGTGACATGTCAAGAAGGCGGCATAGAGAGGGAAAAAAAGAAAGGTAAGGGTACAGAAAGTAAGTTTCTATATATTGCCCTGATAAATCCAGTAGAAACACCTAAAATAGGAGTAGAGTATTAAAAGTGCTGATACAGAGCCAGCACAAGCAAGTGGACAAAGACCAGTCAACTGTCATATATCAAGTAGCTTGATCCCAATGCTAGGGAAAGAACAGGGAGAGGGAAGGACAGATTTAGATAATGGTATTACTAGGGGCTCTATCACCTGGGCATCCTTGCACAGAGGCTAAAGGCTGTGGTTTCACACTAGAACAGAACTGAAGCATTGAACTTTAGGGTTTGGGGGGGAACATGGGGCTGTCATTTCATGCATTTCCAACCAAGAGCGTAGGAATGCAAGAAGAGGGCTGCATTGCTACAGCTTAATGAATGTCCATCAGCTCTACACAGCAACATAAAACAACTTCACCTGTCATACCTGCAAGCCAAAATGTGTGAACTGACCCTGACATGAGGGTGAATCCCTTCCAAGGCACTGTGAGAGTAGTTTCAGAAAATGCATGTTGATTGCTATTCAAACAGCCTTAAAACAAACCTGAGGTGCACCTTATCAGACAGATGGCAAAGTCAAGGTAACCACATTTCTTGTATTTATATAATCATATGAATTACTGTGGTTTTGGCACTGGTAGCCTGCAGTCAGTTTTTTCCCCATACATTCAATGGATTTTCCTTATAAGACACACTGAAAAACTGCCCAAAGTAACTTTTCCTTTCTTGAATCCTGAAATACCAAGAAACATGAATATTATGAAACTGCCCTGGGAACATGAGAAAGGACTGAGTTTCATACCGATAGCTACAGTCTTTTGGTTTAACCCAAGCCCAGATCACAAGGCATCCCTTGTGTGTTATAAAACACACCATGTAAATAAATCATAAGCCTCTTAAGTGGAGGAGGAGTCAGGGACTGCTAACCTTTCCCTTTAGGGTCTGTGCTCTGAGTAGTTTAGAAACTTCCCTTTTTCCGTTGCTCCAGGCATGTGTTTGAGTTCAGCTAAGCCATTCCAGCAGACATTTCCTAACATTTATGTACCTTGTGGATACCCTTCATCCCAAGCAAGCACTCATCAGCATTGCTGGTATATGGTGAGATCACTCCCCCACTCTGTTAGTAAGGGACTAGTAAAAGTGTGGGGGACCTTCTGAGCCAGGAAAGCAGCTAAGTGTCACTAGGCCCTTTTTTAACCTGTTCATCCAGATTATGATGCAGAGCTATTTTAAAAATCATCATTGCATTGTTCCTCACTTTAGGGAAGCACCAAAGCTGCAGTATGCCCAGTACTAATAATTGTTATGGCTAAATCAAATTTTGGGTTTACACAGCATTTTCTAGTGTGAAAAAGGCTCTATCAGTCTGTTTTCTACTTTTAAGCAGTTTGATCCTCACATATTCAAAAACCATTGGGTTCCAGTTCAAACTAGACTGTTGGATACAAAAGTAAATGTGGCCAAAGGCAATAGAGGACACATAAACACTGCACACATAAACACACTCACAGATGTGTGGGAAATGTACATGTAAATAGTGCATCTGAGGCATATGTACGCTTAAATAGTGGGTTCATGTGCCCAGAATACTGTACCCTTGGATGAACTTTCTCTCAGAGCAAAAGTGTAGTTTTTCATCTTGTACTCATAATTTTTTCCCCGTAAAAGTATTTTAATGATTTAAGTCCCACAAGCCCAAGAGCTCCAGATGCATATTTTAGTTATTTGTCATAAGAACTATCCAACACAAAAAATGACCACCCTTTCAGCCAGAATGAGTTTGCAAAATGTTTAAAGTGCAGTAGAAGAGTTTTTCATTATATTGAAAAAAATCCTTGTAAAATTGTGATTTGTGAAACTTTAAAACCAGCAGTGGTAAATTAAGATTTTTATTTTTTTTTTAACATCTGAAATGCTTTAAAAGGAAATAGGTCTCTAGAAGGTGAATTCCAGTTCTTATCAAAGGAAGCAATAACCTTCCAGTTGATTTCAGTGGTGCTCAGGTTTTACACAGAGATACAGCTTTTAGCTTTTGCACTTTTTGACTTTCTGGAGCCTTGAATTATTGCCATGCACTACTGGTAACTCCTTTGGGATGAATTATGTACCTATCATATTAACCAAACTCTTCTGCAAGGGTAAGTTAATAAAAGTCATACATGTTTTTTTTTTTAAGTCATCCTACTAGATTAACGAAAAGGAGCATTGATTTTCCAGAGGACCACACAAACACATTGCTCACCTGCCTGTGACTGCTGCTAAATCAAGATAAGGCACAGAACTATATGTTTGGCTTCATATTTCTTCTCCTCAGAGCATCCATCCACTTTGTCAGGGCTTGGATGTGGATGCAACAGAGGAACTAAACAGAACTGCATGTGTGGATGGAAATACATGCATGTGCTTCAGAGTAAGCTGGGATTGCACTGATTTCAGGAGGCAAAATTCACTGTCATCTCCTGAACACTGAGGAACAGTATTTGGATGCATCCCTTAGGGTCTTTTATTCCATACATTCCTATCTCTATCTTTTGGTGGAAAGTACTTGCAAAGGGATGTCCCAGAGGGAGCAGTCTGTTTCAAGTCAAACGTGGTTAATGGAACATCCACTTCTCATCTCTATATAAGACAGTGTCACTGGTTATCCAATTCTTTTTCAAACTGCCTATTTTTCACTCTTGGTTAATGATTTTCCCATAAGCAACACTATTTGTTTCTGGAATTACTCGAGTGATGCCCACTTAATTGCCCTCTGCCCTTTTCACCTTGGCATGAAGTCAGATATGGAGAGTGATTACCTGAAAGAGAAAGTTCTTGCAGTCTTCAGTTAAATATTTACACCTTTTTTTTTGTTTGCCTTGTCTGTGGTATTCCCAAGTCCTCTGAGACATCAGTATCAATTCCCACTGCCCCTATAGTCACTCCTCTCCTCAAGCAGGGGTACTCAATACTCTTTTGGATGCATTTTCTACTATTTAACTTGACTGCAAATATTTTCATATTTGTGTTACAAAGGTCAGCAGTGACCTTGTGGACAGCTTCCTCCTGTTCTTAGAAAAGTACGTGCAAGTGTGGTTAGGATACAGACATTTCAAACTGAGTTCAGAGTGGACTGCAGGACCAGACTGAGGTATTAACGTACATAACTCAGAGTGATTAAGAAGTTACTGAATAAAAGACTTATGTGGCCCTTCCCTCACCAAAGCATATTTACTGAATAACAGTAAAATGCATACCAGTGCTGAGGTACTTTGAAACATATTCTCATAAGAGGATGTAACAGACATGTAAGGGAAACTAGGGGAATATCATGAGCACAAAAAAATAAAAAAAAAATAAGATTAAAGATAGATCTGGCTCAGCATTGATGAAGCTATTCCTCATACTGCATTTTGAGGCTGTGAGAAGCATTTTGAGGCTGTGAGAAGGAAGAAGGTAGTTTGTTGAATGGGGAATCTTCACAGCCTTGTGGTTTGGGGACTCCCTTGACACCCACAATGTTTTTATTCAAAGAACAGTCTCCTTTTCACAGCAGGGACTTGCTCTCCAGCTGTGGTCACCTTTGGTGACTTGCTGAGTATCATCTATGTTGTTATTAAACTGGTCTTTCTTCAGCTCACTTAATTCCCGTATTTTACTAAGTAAAAAAATATTAAGGCCAGACAGAATTGTTTGAGCCAACATAGAGTACGATAAGTTGTACAAAGTGGAAGTTGCTACAAAAGGCTGAAGTGACTGAAGGAAGCCCCTGCCCAGAGGACACCGCTCACTTGGAATTTGAATGAATTCAGACAAAGAGTTTAAATAGGAGCTTCCCTCCTGCCCCAGCTGAGCGATGCTGAGGTGTTACACTTAAGGAGCCTCACTTGTGAAGCAGAGGCATTTCCCAGATGTCTTTCTTTCCCTGTCCAGCTTTTTTACTAGACCAAGAAGTAGATATGCTCTGAGCCCTGGGAAGAAGAGAGGAATGTTCACCCTAAGGGGCCTACCAGAACTTTGTCTTTAATAAAGACCCTGAGCAATGGGGTGGTGACAGCCTGTAAAAAGCTTTATTCATATACCAAAATATTTCCTATTAAGCATTAATGAGGACTTTTCCTTTAATATTATGCAGATGCTGACATGTCTCCCAGGCTGCCAGTGGCATCATGGCGTGATGGACTTGTTTACCTAAATAATTATTTTGGTGGTTGGAGTCCATTATGAATCTGGACTTTAAAGTTTGCACTCCAGAAAACCAATTTTTGCATATTCCTAACTGAACAGAGAAGCTTTTCTGTGTTTCCCACTCTTTCCCAACAAGGATCCCTCCCTCTCCAGTCAATTGTAGTGGACACTCAGGATCTCTGCGTGGGCTGGAGTTCAGTGGGACTTGGTGGCTCAGTCAGCTTTCTGTCAGCAATTTCACCACCCTAGAACATTTAGTGTTACCAGAATTCCTCACTGGGAAGGGTAACACCCATGCTTTCTGAAATGCAATGTGCATAATTTCTTCTTGTCCCTTGTCTAGAGCTAACATTTATATGGCAAACATACAACATTGAAACAAAACAGAAATATTACAGAGTTGTTTCTAAGACATTTATGAACTTTCTCCTGTGTATTAAGTACTGCATTTCTACCAAACTCAGCCATGAATATTTTAATCTCAATATTTGATTTTACAAACCACAGTGATGCTAGTTTGCCTTTTTTCCTCTTACTGGCTGAAAACTGACCTTGAGGCATCCTTCTGCCCAATCTGTACCTGCAGATTTCCAGTTTCAGTGGCCCTCAACTGCTGAAACAAGAGAGAATAAACAGTACTGGCAAGACCCAGAGTCCTCAAGTCAATGCTTCCCAGCAGCCAAATTCTTTATACAAGTGGCACTCCAGAGCCTCTGTGAAAACATCTGTGTGCTGTCGATCTGAAGACTTGTTCAGGGTGTTCAGGGTGGTGGCTGGCTGAGGCAATCCAAACCCTCCCATTTGGTTACTCATGTAAAAGCACCTCAGGTTAGAAGGTTTTTGTGCTTGTCTTGCAGATGACTGATCAGATTCAAGCCAATATGTCTTGAACAAGCTTTGAACATGCCCACAGGGATGGAAGGTATTTGGGAGGGACAGTGCAAAGCCTTTTTTGTGCACACTTAATCTTATGTTGTTGATAAGGTTTGAAAACCGTGGCAAAAACATCATTGCACAGTATATACTTTGATACAGTACCAAGTCCTTGGTGCAAATGTTGTTTTCTTCCCCTGAAGGGGATCAGACTACTGTCTACATATTATGTGCTTTCTTCAAAAGGTGCCTGGTGATGCTTTTCACAGTTCGCTTAACTGGTCCATGGAGCTTGTTATTAAAAAATCCCACTGTCTGCAGCTGTACTACTAAATGCAACAGACCGGTGACTGTTGCCTGGCATGAAGCCAAAGGGCATGTTATGATTCATACTCACATGACTAAACTCTTTCCCCCCTAAAAACAGGGTGGCCACACCCAGCCTACTTATTGGGAATGGTCCCAAGAATGTGCTGTTCTCTACACTGTGCTAGCAGGTATTGTCTGCTCCCTGATACTAATCCATGTCAAGGGACCATGAAACAACATAGGCAAGCGTGGAGCAATGTTAGAACTGGGTGTCATGGCCCTGTTTATTTTACTGGTCTAGACACAGCCATTAATATCGAGAGTTTTGCAGGATTCTTGAAAAGGCCAGTGCATTTTTATGACCAGTGAGAATATCCAGAGGAACACGAAAAATATTTCAAAAGCAAAGAAAACCCCAGATCAGGTATTTTGGAACTGATAAAGTATTAAGTTCCTCTGGGATCAGATTACACAGAGTTTCTGGTATCCCCTCTGCCAACATCTGCTACTGCAGGTTTTTGAGAAGAGGATGCTGGACATGATGGCCCTCTGTCTTCTTTATGGCAGTTCTGGTGCTAACAGCCATGCAATACTATACTTTTGGTAAAATCTGTGGAAAAACTCTGAAAATACCTCTCAGGACCTCTGATTTCCTTGGCTCATTCTCTGTTCTGAACAGGGAAAAGCCTGGAGTTGGAAGCTGGCAGCTGGCTTCTGTCCAGGGCAGCACTGAGATTATCTGGCCTGAGTGTACTGGCCACAAAGCTACTGAGTGAAGCTGTTCTGCTTCACACCTGGGATGGTACAATGAAAAAAATGTGGATTTAGTTTGTAAGGCAGTTTTACTGCCTGATATCTTCATGCTTGTGGGAAGTATATGTCTAAGCTGTGTCTGTCATGATTTTTGCACTGAATTCTTCAGCTGATCACCAGCTTAAGCTTTTTCTCATGTTTTCTTATTTAAACCCAACTAAACAAGGGCATTTAGTCTCTCCCATGCACACATACCATGGCTTGCCTCCTGTGTCTGTTCTCTTACCTCCAGGATCCAACTTGGTATCTTGTTCCAAACATACCTGTGGTGTGATGAATCAGGAAGTTTTAATTTCCACTTGAGCTTCCTTTTGTGGAAGTCCAGGAGAAGCAGCAGCTGTAGAAGAAAGGGTTGAAGCATCTGGGTAGAAATGGCACCAGCCACTCATTCTTACAGCAGCCAACCCGTATGATTGCCCTGGCTGGAAATACCAATAGATTGTGGGAAGTTCAGAATAGCTGCGAACATCATCTGCAACCTCTTTCTGGAGGGCAGCATCTGAGACAAAACTTAGCCATTATATCAAAAAATAGTGATGCCTGAGTGAAGAACCAGTCTTAGCAACTCAGCCAAAGTCTCAGTAGTGTCTGTAGCAGGATCCCAGGGGACCTCATGCATGGGTCAGTTTGCATGGCCACGGTGCAGGCACAATGCCTCTTAGTGTGGGAAAGAAAACATGGATTGTGTAGTCCATGTGGGAGACCCTGAGCCAAAATTACTCCTGTCCCACAGTTTCCTTCAGATAAGTGGCACTACTTTTGATCGGTGGTAGTCAGTATGCAGATATTTTATGTGCAGTGTCCATTTACATGGAAGCAATATTGTTACAGATAATGTATCTGTATGCCCCTTCCATTACTGAGGCAGGTTTCAGGTATGACTTAAAATGTGAAGCCACATCCATGCTGACTCCAAATTCCTGCCAAAAGAGGACTGTGGAAATACAGAATCACACTCAGAATCAGGCAGAGTTTAAGTGCAGTTTGTCCCTGTTCTTTCTTGTGGTTGATATTCCTTCCATTACTGATCCTTGGCACCAAGTGTAGCCAACATTTAAACCCTTACTGGGATGTTAAGTGGTGTCTAGGCTTTTGTGCTGGGTCTCTGCACTAGTGTGAATTTTTACCAATGAGGAGAAGGGTTGCTTTGTCTGTATCAAAAAGTACACAGCCAGCCTTCTCTGTAGTATGCCTCTTAATTTAGTTTGGATTTAATCCTTTGCATTGAGGGAACGCTGATTGCCCTAAATGAATAAAAGCTGCCACTCTGAGCCATGTGCCTTTTGCTACCCATGCAATCCAAAAAGTTACATTCGAATCAAATCAAAGCACTTTAAGGGTCAAATATAGAGCCATTTTTCTCAATTGGCATGTAAAGTTTTAAGTTAATTTTGTTAATATTTTAAGGCAAACTAAAAGCAGTATTTTAAATGCTGAGGATTAAGCACAGTTTCCTCAGACACGAGTACTTCCACACCTCTTACTTCATACAATCTACCACTAGCAGCTTTTTGGATGATGGTACATCAGATGCGGCTGTTGTCTTTGCATCATGGGTTTCGAGTGAAACACTCAAGCATGTGAGCTGTAAAATAGCTATCAAGTAAAAAGAGGAGCTGAAAAGCTCTGAAAAACTGTCTGCTGGAATACAAAAACAAAGTTTTGGTTCAGTGGCTTGGTAAATATTCCAGTAACTACTCTTCTTTCCATGGCATTAGAGGGGAAATCCTCTCTCCTTTTCCCTGTCTCTTTGTGGAGGCTGATGTATCTGGTACTCATTAGGGGGTGGTTACAGCAGTGGGATCAAATGAGCTCAGATTATAGCTGTGAGCCACTATAGTCTCCTGGTTCAGTCAGGGGGCTGTGACTCAGACATCCTGACCGGCATTGCCGGGTTTGACTCACAGTCAGGCTGTGGACAAGGCCCAGGTACCCAGTCCTTTTTACCTGTTTATTGGGTACACGTAGCACTCTCCAGATGTGTGCAGAGGCAGGGAGATGCTTTGGTGAGAAGGACTATAAATGCAAAGATGCTGGCACATGGGTGATGAGGGAGAAGCATTTTAGTAAGCAGACCTAAACATACCATGGTCAGGAATAGGAGGGTGGAAAGAACAATTTCCAACTAGTCAAGAGGCTGAAATTGTCAGAAGAGAATGATGAGGATCCCTGACCCAGGTAATGGGTAACAGCTGAAAACACAAACAAGCCAGGCTTGCTTGGCTCTGGAAGGTCCCAAGTACAGTGCTATGAGCACAGCATGGACTTAATGACTGAGTTTAAATCTATAAATATACAGCCACTTCCAAAGAGCACTGAGCACCAAAATGAGGTTCTTCTGAGTTCCTCTGAAGTATTTAGCTTATATTGACTTACCTTGCCAGCTTATATGTTGGGCTGTCCCTCTCCCCTGATGAGTAGGACCATCACATAGCTAGAAGATGTCCCTCACATAGCTGTGTTGTCCTAGCACATCTCCACTAACTTCAGAAACTTATCTCATACATCTAAGGGTACACGTCCACTAATAAATTAAACAAGCCAGAGAATGTTGTAGAGCACCAGACTTGAACTGCTGCTGAACTGGCAGAAGGGCCCCTGACATTGTTATAGTGGAAGGCACTAGCCATGTTCAAACAGTCCCTTGTCATGACCTGGGGGCCCACTATCTCCCAGCTGGTGGCCTCTACAGAAACACCTTGATTAGGAGAGCAGGAAGATTTACTCTCCTGGATAGCAGTTGCATGGTGCCATCTGGCCTCAGGGCTAGAGCTTGGACACATTTAACTTCCTAATACAGACCAGGTTTAAGATCTTTAAAGATAAAGACACTTTCAGAGTCTGAGCCAGTCCAGCCAGGATCTGAATCACTCCTGAAGATGTCTGTCTCCCTCTCTACACTGGGAGACTTAGGTGTTATCCTTCTTAGCAGCTGCCTCAGCTGCAGGTGTACAGTCAGGGCAGAGGAATTTGGGCAAGTAAGGGTAGCCAAAATATATGGGATTAGACCAGAGGAGTGTATTTTCTCTTGTACTCTGCTGGATGATAAATTAATTAAATGATTGATATTGGTTTTAATACTCCTATCCTGGTTCTCCAATCACTGTAATAATAACATGTAGCACTTTGAAAGCTAATCTGGATGGTTTGGGAATAAGAATTTAATATTTGCATCCAGCCAGGGTCACAGAATGCTTTCTAAATTGTAATTAATTTCATAACATTCTCAAGAGGACTCTGAGTAGTAGTGTCCCTGCTCGATGAATGCGTAGACTGAAGTACAGATATATGAAAGCATTGTTTGTCCTTTTTTCCCCCCATATAGCTAGACAGAGATGAAGCTGAAAGTGCAGCCCCTGGAACTCAGTTCCTACTCTTCCAAACCTGCCAGCCAAGGAAGTGTCTTCCTTTGTTTTGATGAAGTTCTGTTTGCTGTTTCATTTAACAGACTGTTAGGCCAGAATAATGGGAAATAGTTACCCTTATGGACAACGGGAAGCCTTTATAATTTGTCAAAGTACAATTAATAGCTGGCAAGCTCAAGACCAGCTCTCTGTCAGTGTATACCATTTGGGCCCGAGTCACTTAAAGGTTCCTGTCCCTGTGCCTCCAAGTTGGCAGGGTCAACTCCAGCTTAGGCTGAAATCTAAATTCCTAAGTGCAGGAGCGATCCCGATCCTGCATAGCCTTCTTAGAAAATATATCCCAGGCCTCCAAGACCATGAGCCTTTTACATCTGGTCGGAATAAAGGCAGAGAGACAGTCAGTAAAGGGCAAGGTCTGATTTGTGCTTTTTAATGGAGTTGTTTTGTCCTCAAGCTCTTCTCCGAGGTGGATTTTCTTGCCAGACATTATCAGCTTCAGTGGTTTGGCTTGGATTTTTGCTCCAGATTCTTTTGTCCTGTTGACTTTTGGATCAACTCTGCACTGGCTATATTTTGAAAGTTGCTTTACCCATATTAATGTTTAACTTAAGCAAGTATTAAATCATAAGTTTAACATGGAAATGTTTTAGTCTCTGGACAGTTCCTTTCCTTGTTGCTTTCACACTGTACATGAGTGCAGCTTCACTTGGCAGAATTTCTTCTATCTGGTGCTGATCTCATGACACTCTGTTATTACTGTGGCCTTAATGCAGTGAAAAACAATGGAAAAAGACTATGGTATTGTAGGCAATACTGTGGGCTCCTGTGAGTCACAGTGGCCCAAAGTGGGGGCCTTGAGTGAAGCCTGAAACTCATTTATATCACATTATATCCATGAGTCTCCATGGGAAGTGTTTTAGGGCTGGGAACTTGATGGTGAACCTAGAGGCCCTATGAGGAAGGAAAATATATCTTACTGTTGTCATATACCTCTTTACAACTCATCAGTTATGGTTTGGCTATTAGATACCAATAACAATAAAAACGGGAGTGAAAAACAGATAATAAGTGTATCAGGACAGTTATCTCCAGGAAGAGTACCTTAACTTTCCATGTTGGTCCTACTTTCTGCAGACTTTCCAGGGAATATGGTGATAGAGTTATGGTGGTTCTCACTGCCCTGAGTTGCCTTCAGGATCTCACACAATCATAGAATATCATGAGTTAGAAGAGACCCACAGGGATGATAGCATCCATCTCCTGGCCTTGCACAGGAGCACCCCCAAGAGTCACACCATGTGCCTCAGAGAATTGTCCAAGCACTTCTTGAACTCTGTCAGGTGTGGTGCTGTGACTACTTCCCTGGGAGCCTGTTTCAGTGCCCAACCACCCCCTGGGTGAAGAACCTTTTTCTAATATCCAACCTAAACCTCCCCTGACACAAATTCATGCTGTTTCCTCAAGTCTTATCACTGGTCACAGGAATGAAGAGACCGGTGCCTGCCTCTCCACGTACCCTTGTGAGGAAGTTATAGGCCACAATGAGGTCTCCCCTCAGTCTCCTCCTCTCCAAGCTGAACAAGGCAAGTGATCTCAGCTGCTCCTCATGTGCCTTCCCCTCAAGGCCCTTCACCACCTTTGTTGCCCCCCTTTGGATGCTCTCTAATAGCTTAATATCGTTCTTATATTATGCTGTCCAAAACTGCAGACAGGACTCAAGGTGAGGCTGCACAAGCACAGAGTGGAGTGAGACAATCACCTCCCTCAATCTCAAAGGAAGGCTTCTAAAGGCTTAATACCCCAAACAGCATAGGCCTAGAGCTTTTCTTTTCTGATGCTATTTTGTCTCATATCCTATCTTTGTCTGTACCAGCCTCTGCAGAAGATTAAGGTATAGCAGAGTTAAAAGCCATCTTGTCAAGGTTTGAGAGCCATGGCAGAACAGAGTTAAAAAGAGCTAAGGCCCCTCCAAAGGGTTGTAGTCCTCATTTCACCATTTTTTTTTTTTTGAGAAAGGTTTTTAGAGAAAGATTGACTTATTTCATCTTTATGTTCAGCACACCCATCAACAAACAACCTTTGGTTTGGGGTAAATGACATCTAATGATGATAGCCATCTTCTGTCTGGTATTTTCAGGTTCCCTGCCTTTGCTCCTGCAGGTGAGGGTGACATCAACTCACATTGCTTCAACTCCCTCATCCTCCATGTCTCTACTGGGACACATTTTGAAGGAAATGCTGTTTTGCACAGTGAGGAAAAGGCAAAGCAGCCTAGAAGTGAGAAGAGGAGCTCCACACATTAATGTCAGGTTATTTTCTTGCTTTTCTACTTCCTTTTAAAGGCCAAGCAGACAGCTCTGCCTTTGTAGAAAGACATTCTTTCAGCATCTGAGTGAACTCCCTAGACTCTTCTACTCTCTCTGTACAGCATGTCCTACCTGACCATTCACATCCACGTCAGAGTCTGTGATACTGCACGTAAAGCACATCAAGCCCTTTTAGCCACAGGTAACTGAGGATGATGACCACCTCCTTGGGCACAAACGCAGTGCAGGTGCCTAGTGTCTACCTTGTTCAAATGAACTGGTGGACAATCAAAGGACCCAGATCTGTGTTTCCCCTCTTGTCGTTCTCCAGAGCAGTGAGCAAGCTGCTTGTGGTCTGATGATGTCTTCTGATGGGGCTATCTGGATCCACCAAGCCCTCTTTGTCACGTGTCAGATTCTGGGTGGATATGCTCATGGTTTTCAGTAATTGCAATTTATTGTGTGACATTCTTAAGTAATTTTATAAATCTAATACTTATAGCATGCTCTGCTCAGCACTGAAATACTCTCATCTAGGTTGGTGCTCAGGAGCAGATGCTCTAACAGCATTAGTATTGCCACCAAGGTCAGAGACTGAAAGATAAGTGTCCTACTGCTACTGTCAAAGTATTGCAAACAGGTACTTTGTGCTAGGTTGGAGTTTGTCTAAGACTCAGAACTGAACTCCTTTGTCTTACAAAAAGGTTTCAGGCTCTTTAGGTAGCGTGGGCTGTTTGGTCTTCAGATTTATATCCCCTGGCCTTCTGGCACTATGTGGGCCATAATGTGCAATGGGATGTTTGCCTGCTGTTTACTCAAATAAAAGTCATTCTCTGTGATGACTGTGAGGGTCTTTTGGATCCTGTCTTCTGCTGCTGCTTACAGGAGAGATCTCGGCCTGAGGGTAACTTTGGCATCTCTGGTCTTTTTCATAAAACGGATACCAACAGTATGAGTAAGGCAGGCTCCCGTGTGACTGTATAACCACTGCTTTCCATGCAAAGATATTTCTCACATTAGAAAGTCCAGAGAGTGGGAGGGGGGAAATCTATAGCAGTGGTTTTCCTTGGGACTGTGGAAAAGATATGTGATGCAAGCTAAACTACTGACCCCTGTCACCTTTACTTGGCATGGGAAAACATTTTCCTTCCAACTCCCAACTGGCAAAGACTGTACAAATGGTTATCTACTAGAAGGTGCTGTAGTTCTGTGCTCCTCACTGTGTTTTATATTTTACCGAATGAAAAAAGCTCAAAAACTTTGGCTCTCTCGTGGCTAGAAATAAAAAGTCTGGTCAGAATCATTCCTCCAACAGAGTCCCCCAGAAAATGAGGAGGAAGTTCGTTCAGTGAAGCTGAAGGGGTGGTAAGTGGAGCTGTGCGCATCAGCTTGCCAACCTCGCTCATCAGTGATAATGTATTCTATTTTCTTCCCCATGACATGTGAAGTTCAAATTAATCCGAGCAGCAGAGACAGAATCTCTATTGACTGATTTTGGCTGGAAGTACATTTTCTGATTTGCAACCAAATTTTTCATGGAGGTTAAGATCATTTTATTAAACAACCATGTCTCCCTGCTTTTATGAGGATACAGCTGGATTCTACAAAAAAGGTGTGAGTCCCTGCCCCTAACGTTCTTAGTCCATATTAAAATAATAAAGGGAATAGAACAAAGGGATTAGATCTATCTGAAACCTCAAGCTTCCATTCCACAGGAAATGCCAACATTTTAATGCCACTTCTATTATGGTAGGAACAAAGAATGCTATTGTGACTTTAGCTTTTGGGAGTATTAATATAACGTAAGATAGAACAAAATACATTTGGAGACAACATTGTTTTGAAATGAAAAATTAGTCAAAGAATTCAATCCAAAATATCATCGAAGTCAGCACTGTTATAGAGAAAGCTTTGAGTGTAGATGAAACAGGAAAAAATGCTGTCAGAATATTTTCAGGCAGTGGTAGATGCTTTTATTATAGTTGCATTATCAGTAGATAGACAAAGATGAAATAAATGCACAGTGTATATATATATATATATGCTTGGTAAAAATTCAACAAATAGGTGCATAAAAATTTTGCACAGTGACATGTTTCCAGGGACAGTGCAAAACAACTTCCAGTAAGGAAGTCTTATGCTTTGAGGAAACATCAGCATTAATATCTTTGATGGAGGAATAAGCTATCTTTTTGCAGTGAGGATTTACCTAGGGGTGACTGTGGAGGCAGCTGCTCTCCTCATTAGCACTGCCCACAGCTTGTCCTCAGCTCCGGATGAGTCAAGCTGTGTATCTTTTTCCCCACTTGCTAATAGCCAAGTATGTAAGTCCAGCCTTGTGTTTCAGCAGGTTCACAGAGGCATATACATAGGGCATGGGACCAGTGGAGATGCCAGGTTTTGAATCACCTGTTTTCACCACAGGGATATTTTCAGGCTGCCTGACCCAGAAAAGATAATATATCCCCGAGCCACGGAGCAAGAGAAATGCTGACATTTTAAAACAGTTGGCATGAACCCCTGCCTGGCCACTGGCTCCTTGTCCTTGAGACATTCAAGTTCACATGTGATTTTGATTCGATTACCGGATCCCAGTAACTTTTCTTTGCCTTCCAGCTTCTCCCTGCACTGCACTCTGTCAAATTGCATCTCTCAGCTGCAGGTAACTTGGTCCAAATTCCCTTATGGCAGTGTTGTGCATCATTCATAATTCGTGTGGTTTCTTTTCCCCGTACGAAGATCTGGATCCCACAGTGGGAAGATCAGAGATGGAAGAAATAAAGTATCAGCACAGTTACATCTATAGAGCTTGCTTTTACGTTTGCTTATTACCATCTATTTCTTCTGCTGGCAGACAGGAGCAGTGACAATTCTGTAACTCCACAGAACATTTGAACTTGAATGCATTCAACTTTTCAGAAAAATCTCTTCTGGAAAAATTATCTTCTGACCACAGAGTAATCACTGAGTGAAAAAGGCTCTGCAGTCATTCCCAGTTAAGCCCTAAAGGACCTTGGAAATCCCTAGAAAACATAAGTGCAGAATTAAAGTGGCAAATACCTCCTTCTCCAGTATTCTAACTCCCAGAGGGCTATTTGAGACAGGACCTAGCAAGCTCATCACCCAAATAATGAGAAGGCTGTAGGAACTACCCAAAGAAGTTAAGCATGGAACTATGTACTTCCTATCCATTGCATTGAAACCACAGCCTAAAAAAACAATTAACTGCTTCTTATCCCTGGACATAAGTTTTCATTTGCTGTAAATTAACATAATTGAATATGCAAAGTGATTGGTCAGGGTAGTTTCTGAAACACTTTAAGAAAAAGCTTAAATATAAGCTTTCAAAATTTCACTAGGCATTTCTTTATGCTATGGCTCTGATAGTAGTATCCCTTCAAATAATTGCTTGCAAAGCAGCTTTCAAAGTGAATTATTCCAGGTAATTATTTGCTGCAACAGTGGAGAATGGTACTGCCTGCAGCTGGGCATGAAATGATTATGGGCTTCTCAGCAGCACAGGCAAAAGCTCCCTCTTCTGAATGCTCCAGGGCTGAGGAAGAAAGGCCAGAGGGAGACATGAAGGACTAGAGAAGAAAAAAATGTCATCAGGCATTTGAGGGAAAGTCCAATTAAGAATAAAGCAACTTGGAGATGCCAGTACAGGTGTAACTCCCTCTGTTTATCCCACCCCTCTCTCTTAGTACCTCCTATCCCAGCCTACCCCTTCATGAAACCTACAGCTTTAAATTCTTGTTGGGACTGTACTTTAACTGACTTTTGGGCTTCTAATATTTCAAAGTACTGAAATGCCTACTTCTAGTGCAGAAAACCTGTCCTGCTTCTACTCCTAGCATTTAATCAATCACAGTTTCCTAAGTTGCCCTGTTTTCCTCCAAGAAATGCAATGCTTGCAAGCAGGAGCTGAATGTAAGACTACCAAACTGAGAACTAAATACTGATTGATATTTGCAGACACAAGTGATTTTTCTGCAGTGTGTCAGGAACTTGTCTTCCTGGCAGTGTCTTCATAATTCCAGTTTTATCACTAGTTTTGGCAGGTGACCAAGAGGGAAAATTTTATTCTAGCAGAATGGAGGGTGAATAAACTGTGACAAAGGAAAATGGACAATGTAGGCTGGGTTCCTGATGAGGGATCTGTGAGGCTGAAGGATAATCCTCCAAGGGAAATGCGTCTTGGAGAACTGTAGAGAAATTTACTTTGTAAAGGACCTCTGGAGGTATCTAGTCATCCTGCCCATTAGAGCTCTCCTTGACACTGAGCCCAGCCTTCTTCCCATCTTCTCTGTATTTCATAAAGACAGAGTATGCACAGACCTACAGTTCCTCTGATTTGTTTCCCAGGCAGTGTATCTGTGTTCAGGAACTTCCCAGGGTGTCCTCTGCCTCTGAGGAGCATAAGAGCCTTCCCAGGGCCCTGTCTCATCTGTGATTTCATCTACATCCACAGACAAACCCACTTTAAAGTCTTGCTCAGTGCGTTAGAAAAGAGTCAGAGGAACATTATGACTGAGCCAGACAATGGCACATGGAGCATTCCCCTTTTGTCAAGCATTCAAATCAGGACCGAGGCAGCAGCAACCAGAGTTACCACCAGCTGGCAATTTGGAGACACAGAGTTATAATCTAAATTCATCTTCCAACAGCAGCACTTTTTGACATATTTATCAGTTATCTCAGCAGAAAGGCAAGAGACTGAATGAGCAAGGAAGACCCAAGGGTCCGCTTGCCTCCACATGGACACTGACATGTGCTAAAGGAGCAGGGTACTGGCGCACAAGAGGTTCGATGCTGCAGCACACCAGTGATCTCCAAGGGAAATCACGGTAGTTTTTTCCTAAACTGGGAGTCTCTCTTTAATTCCCACACTCCATGATCTCTGTCAAACTATGACATTAATTAACCACCACGAAGAAACAAACAGCTCCTCAGATAACTTCTAAAAGTAAAACAGTTTAACCTCAAAAGCCACTGTTTTCCAGCTCCACATTTCTTTTGCTTTCTGTTCCTCAAACATTTCCCAGAGGAAAAAAAAAAATCAGTTCCACAAATTTGTTGTTATCTCCTCGAGGATATTAGAGACAAATTAAAAGTCTTGTCCTTTACTGAATGACACATGGAGTTGTATTATGGAATCTCTGTCAGTCTCCTGAAACTACTCAGAGGGATAAAAAATATGAAAGAGCATGAAATTAAAAAATGAGTTAAGTCCTAAGGTTAGGGATGTAGCTGAGAAACCCAATTAAATTAGAGTAACATTAATTACTGGAAGGGGGTTCTGGGATGCTCGCTTTATTCCAGGTTGTGCCAGAAACACAGTGTGCAAACTTAGACAAACAGACCTTTTTTTCCATCCCTTGAATGCAAAATAGGATGAGAAAGCAGCTTTTATTTTTCATTTTTATAATGTATAGCACATTGCTGTTCCAAATGGAGTTAGCACTTGTGGATTCCAGAGAAATACTAATAATACGTGTAGCGATACAATACAATACTGTTCTTAATCAGACAGAGCTGCCATTTATTTCAATGAGAATATTGCCTGCAGGATCAGGTCATCAACTCCTAATCAGGGCTCAGTCAGCTGTCAGCTTTCCCTGACAAATTCAGTACAGGGGATTCAACTTCATCTCACTTTCCTTCTGCTACTCGCCTGCCCTCACAACAGAAATTCCGCATTCACATTCAGAATAAGAGTATTCACGACACACTGCCAGGCCTGGCATTTCCCTCTCTTTGTTAACGTCTGCGCTTGCTTCGGTGCCGTCCTTTATTGTAAGCCTAATAAGTACATAAAAGCCGAGGAATGGGGATCCGAGCAGACTCACAGCAATGAGCTTTGAGGAGCTTGTTTGCCCGGGCAGACAGACTGGGTAAACAATTAGCCCCAGCTCCAATGTTCAGGTCCTGTAGAAGAATTGGATGCCTGACACTGGCCACTCTCTGTGACATTCAAAATTTGGCTTTTCTCCAATCAAATATTTCACATTTGCAATCGTTTGTCCAGCCCCACAGCCTCAGTTAGGAATTTCTGCTCCATTCTATTTATGTAAATGGAGATTTGGCGAGTATTTACTAAGAACTTTGAAAAAAAAAGGTACTTAGCTTTATAGCAAGAGTAAAAGAGACTTTGTCTGAAAATCATATAATGGAACAGGTCATCAGCTACCAGCACTTACTACCAGTACTATAAGCAGTGTACACTTAGACAAAGTATAACTTGAAGTGTGGCTGTCACAGACCCTTTTGTGTTCATAGCTGGTAGCAAACAGCTGTCTTTTAATAAAACGTAATAGAGAATTTGTTATTTTAAAGCTGCCTTTCCATTTATAATCATGCCTGTTGCAGTACAGTGGAGAATTGTATCCTTATTCCTTCATGTTGGCAATGCAGGAAATACTTAACAAGTGCTTGTGAAGTATTTATTTTCAAATACATTAATGGTGTGTCTCCAAATCAGTAAAGTTAGTGTACTTTGAGGCACACATACAGGTTGTACCTTTTGTATCAGGACATCATGTTTATTATAATCCACACCCTTTATAGTTTCAGATTGATACAGCAAAAGATGTATAGTATTATCTAAGTCAATCTCCTGTACTTCACAAACTCTTACATTTCACCCCGTTTCACTTTATCCAACCCACCTCTTCGGTGTAAGTAAAGAACTTAAGGTCTCAGGAAATTACCCTGCTGTATGCCAACAGATATTCCAAGTCAGCTTTGACATGGTAAATAAATAAATAATGGTAAATAACATATGAAAAGCTGCAGGAAAATATTTTTTGAGATGTTAAAGAAAGTGAGAAAAAAACGGTTGCTTGTTTTCATGTCAGGCTGGACACGAGCCAGCAATGTGCGCTTGCTGCCTGGAAAGCCAATTGTATCCTGGGCTGCATCAGAAGCTGCGTGACGAGCAGGTTAAGGCAGGCGATTCTGCCCCTCTACTCCACTCTCATGGGACACCACTGGGAATTCTGTGGCCAGCTCTGGGGCCCCCAGCACAAGAAAGACATGGATCTGTTCGAGAGCCACAAAGATGATTAGAGGGAAGGAACACCTCTCCTATGAGGGAAAAGCAAAGAGAAGCTGTGGTTGTTTAGCCTGGAGAAGCGAAGGCTCTGGGGTGACCCTATTGCAGCCTTGCAGTACCTAAAGGAGCCTGCCAGAAAGCTGGAGAGGGACTGTTTACAAGGGCATGTAGTGATAGGACAAGGGGGAATGGCTTCAAAGTGAAAGTCAGTAGGTTTAGATTAGATATTAGGAGGAAACTATTTACTGTGAAGGTGGTGAGTCACTGGAACAGGTTTCCCAGAGAAGTTGTAGATGCCTCATCCCTCAAATTGTTCAAAGCCAGGTTGGAAGGGGCCCTGAGCAACCTGGCCTAGTGGAAGGTGTCCCTGCTCATGGGAGGGGGGTTGGAACTAGATGATCTTTAGGGACCTTTCCAACCCAAACCATTCTTTTTGGTTTTCTGTTTGTTTTTCATTTGTCTTTGAGAGCAGAATCAAGCTTGCATTATTATGTGCAAGAATCATTTTTGCACACAACCTCTAAACGTGCTATTAATCATTTCCTTCACCCATATATGCACAAGATATTTAGAAAAGAACAGAAGGTATGGAGAAGATCACTGTGGAATTCTCAACCGGTGAGGCTGTACATGTTTCTGTAAAGAAGTCACAACCTGTTCAAAGGCAGTGGATGGTTCTTGCTGGATATTCTGCAAGAGAGGGGCTTTCCTGGACTTAAAAGTGGACTCTAAGGCTCAGCTTTGGACTTGGTCCTGCTTTGAGGAGGCTGGACTAGCAAGCTTCCAGAGGCAACCTGAAGTACTCCATGGTTCTCTAAACAGATTTAATGACTACTGATGGTCTAAATGAATACTAAGGACAAGTCATCCCATGTACTACTGAGAGCAGAGATCACAGCAGGGAACCACTAACAAGAATGTTTGAGTGATCTGAAAGAACTGGTAAGGTGCTAGGCATAATCTAGGTAAGAGCAAAGTAAATAATTGAAGTTTAATCTTTGAGAAATATTGGTCCACTTTTCCCAGGGAAATTTACAGTTATATGGGCTCCAAATCAAGAGAAAGACATACAGACTTCTCTGGGATCAGGCTGAGGCATTAAGCTGGTGGAAAAAGAGAGAGTGAAAATGTAAAGCAAAAGCACACTCATTAGCTCAAATTTAAAACATCATGAAAGGAATCAGCAAAGCAACCAAGAGACTTGCAAGGAAGAAAATATCTAATTTCCCTTAAGCTAATAATCAGCCTGGAAAATAAACAAAAAGAATTTGCCTGATCATTATTAAACATCAATTTGACCTAACTGATATTACCAAATTTAGCGAAAGGATTTCTTTGACCAGATAGTTTAAATCACTTGCTATAACTAAACCAGCAAGTAGTGATCTCAAAATAGCAGAAACTGTATGTCAAAAATGGCACCGGCTCTTTCTGTCACTGGTAAGGGAAACCATTGATCTCAAATGTTTTTGAACCACAGGATAAGTATCTACTTGAAACATCTCTCTGCACTGTATAAAGGAAGTGCCTTAGGCTGAATGACCTATTCTGGATTTCCCACAGTAATAGTGGGACTGTCTAAAAATTACCTACAACAGTTTCCTAGACTGAAAATCAACACAGAAAATATGTATTTGCCTTGCCAGTTAACAAAGGTATAGTTCCAAGAGTTAAATATAATTGCTTACAGCTCCTTCTAAAATTAGACATTTTAAAATCAGGAGTTTACAAAAACTTTTCAAGAAGATCTCTTGACCATTACTGTCAATTTTCAACTAGTCCTAAAACAGAAGGAAAACTGTACAGGTCTGTAAGAAAGTGAAAGTGATATGAGTATTTCAATAGGATATATGGAATTACCCAGATAAATGTGCACTTTTCTAGTTGACTCCAATCTCAGATCACATAATGACATTGGCAATATACTTCATAAAGGATCAAAGTAGTATAATGAATATTTATGGAAACAGATTTTGTCAAAGAATAATACTGCTTTTGATGAAAGCCCAAGTTTTAGAATAACAGTATTGATATATTATATATATCAATATAATATTGATATATTATATTCACATATAATATATATACTGATACCATACACTTGGACTTTTAAGGCCTTTGACCATAAGATACCTTGCTAAACAGCTGAAGTATAAATAGAAATAACTAGACAGTGATGAACCAAAGGCTGTAACGTATACCTACACTGGGGTAATTTTTAGTTCAAGACTGACTGTTCTTCAAAATGGCTTTCTAGCTCAAACAAGACTAGTGACCAGGGGCAGAGAACTCCATGAGTAGTGCAGGATGTCACGCTGGAACACAGTGCTTCCTTCCAGCTATAAAACCCTCTTTGTGTGGGTAACTTGACTATCAAGTGAAACACCAAAGTGTTTTGCAGAACCTAAGGTAATTCTGGACAGGACCTTTTCTCGTGGCCTAGGTCCACAACTCCAGTCAGTAGTTTTATGGGATCTTGCCACTAATAAACTAGGATGGGGGAGTGCAAGCTCGTCTACTTCTCCTGAAAGCAGCTGATTCAGGGAGTATCTGTGTGGATGTCTGGGTTGGGTGCGCTGCTCACTTCTTTCCTGTCCCAGGAAGTCATCTACCAGGGTGGCTGTGGAATGTTGCCATGGAATTATGCAGGATACCTCTGAGACCTACTATCTTAGGCTGTTGATAAATGCAGGCAGATACCTACACCCTGCTTGTCTTAGGTCAATGAGGATTAGAAAGTTATCTTAAATTCTAAAGGCACTCAAAGGCACACTGTGTCACAAATAAGTTATAAGAAATCCAGACTTGCTATAAATATTCCTTTGGGACATGTCTCTGCAAGACATATCATCAAATATAAGCTTTCCTTATCTTCTAGGCTTTGAACTATAGATTGTAGCAATTAGTGCTGGGAAAGATCTATTGGATTACCTAAACTGCTACGTGATATTCAGGATAGTTTCCCCTTCCTAATGTTTTGCCTCACACAGTTTATATATCTTGGGGGGAAGGGCGGGTGGAAATGTCCTGGGATACTATTTCACAACCAGTTCGCACAGTCAGAAGCTTTTCTGGTGACATTTAGCCCAAATATGTCTTTTCTAATCTCACTGCATTAAGTTCTTGTCATTATATTCTTTAGTGCCATTTGAAATAATTCCTCATTAGGGTCCTATATACTCTAAACTGCAAGTGCAGAATGGGAGATTCATCCTATGATAAACTATGCAAGTTTTCTTGATTCACCTTTAATGTATTTTTTTCTAATTTACCTCCAATTTGTCTATGTCTAATATGGAGCTAGATAGCCAGAACTAAGTGCAGTCCTGCAGCTGCAGTCACAGCTAAGAAGCATAAAATTGCAATTAGTAGCTTGAAAATGAAAGATGTTATCTGTCATACGGGAATCATAGGTTAGTGCCTATTTGGGAGAAGAAACATCTCTGTTTTTATAGTTGGATACACCAGATTTGAAAAAACAACCCAAGCTCATCTTGACAAGATGTGAACAAGAGCCACACAAGAGCAATTCTTTGGTAAGGAGCACTGAACTCTGAATGGTATATTGCTGTCTAACTTTAAGAGCTAAATATCCTCTCCACATGAGCTGTCTAGGCTGCCTCTATTGATGCCCAAGAAAAAACAATTCCAGACTGCAGTTCATTCCATAATAACATCAGCATCTAGCATGGATGGGCTGGATTGCCCTCTGGAGATGCTTCCTCTCCTCTACTTAAAGATGGCCTTCCTTAGGCTGCTGGTACCATTTTTAGATAGCTAAAATTAGCCAAGGTTAATCTTGCTTATGTGTTCCCAAGCTAATCATAACTGACCTCTCCTGGTTCTCCTATGACTCCTCTTTGAGTTTCAGATCAGAGGCCCCTCTCAGGCCCCCATGTGCTGCCTGTGATGGCTAAACAGCCCTGCTGTGCACCCTGGTCCCCCATGTTCATTCCCCTTAGAAACACTGATTCACAGGGGGTTACGTGGACTCACAGAAATTCTACCAGCAAAGGCTTACTTGACCAAGAAATTAAGACAGAACTGCTCAATAAAACAGTCACAATTCCTGACTGGTTTTCCCTTTTTTCTGCCTTCTTAATATGGGAAGATAGACCTGCTTTTGAAGTCCCCACAGGGTCTACATGCATTGCAGGATGATCTTGCCAAGAACACCACCTTCAACCATTCCTCTCCCTCAGGTAGGTTTTAACTGCACAGGCTTTGTCTGCACAGATGGACCATAGCTAGAACATAGTCTGAAGGTTTATGTGGTCCCTCGCTAACAAGTCACACTATTAACTTCAGGGTGTCTTTATGCTGGTGCAAGATGACCAGGCATCAAACTTAGTCTGAGCTCAAGCATCTCATTAGAAATGCCACCAATTCCGGCTGTACAAGGGGACTAGGAAAGGCTCTTCCAAGCATTAGCCAAGCAAGATTACTGCAGAGGCTGACAGGCAGGTCATGAAAGGTTTGACCAAGCGCTGTGCCCAACTCATGTGCTCTGCAGGGTGGGCTCTCACTGAGGGGACAACCTTCTCTTTTGCTGTGTGCCTTGAATACAGGATTCTCTTTAAACAAGCTGGGCATGAGGTACGATCTCCAATGGGAGCTGAAAAGACATCTACTAATATCCTCAGTGACCTCATAAGTATGCAGGAACTTCATGGCCACATACAGCACTTATAAAGCTCACTATTCATAGATGAGTACAGGATGGATTCAAAACTGCCAGACAGAGACGCGAAACTTACAGCAGAATCTACCCCCAGCAGATAGACACAGGCTGGCGTGGAAACAAAAACAGTAGTGATGAATTCAATCCAGTTTTACATGACACTGAAAATTCCCTTTTTCAGGAAACTCCCGAAGTTCTCAGGGAATGCAGTTGCAGTGGATGTTTTATTTTTAAGGTGTTATTTTGGAATTACTTCACTGTTTTGATATGCTGTTTATCCAAATGGTGAAGATGCAGTGTCTTAGAAGAATCCCAGTCTTGCTGGAGCAAATCCAGATGCCTGTTTTATTTCAACAGATTTTCACTATTATGAAATTAAAGGGGCACTGTTAGTTTAAATATCACTCATTAGAAATGTTTTCAGTAATATGAATAGTAGGAATTCCCAAGATCTGTATAGTTTAGAGCATATAATATAGATAGCTTCAAATTTTGAACCAAGCTGAATTCAAAATATTAATCTTTTTCTTCCTTCTATGCACCTCATAGTTTGATCAAAACTTTCTACATAATATACTCAATTTATTTAGAGAGTCTCATGCCATGTCTGACAGATAATCCCATTAAGCCTTTAAATAAAGAATTCAGAGGCGGGGGGAGGTGACAGTGGTAGGGAGGGGGAGGAGAGAGGGGGGAACCAACCACCACAAAACTATTACTAAACTTATTGTATTTTCAGTCCAGTGTTACCTCTTGTGTTTCCCATTAGTAGTAGTTTAGTTTTCCAGTAGTTTTAGAAACTTTGTATAAAGCTTGAGTTGTCTCAAGCAAAGCTCTTTATTTGCAGGTAAGTCTGCAGGTGGAACTGTGCAGTAGAAAACCTTCTCCTATTTGAGGGAATTGCAACTGGATGCTCCCTATTCACTTAGGAAGATGATGGACACACAGAGTGGGGTTCATTTCATGTAACTGTAGACATCAAAAAGTTAGACCTAACCTTTTCTAATAGACAGCAGAAGGAAATGAGTGCTTTTAAGGAACAATTCTCCAGCCTAACTTATGTCCCATTTTAGGATGTAATAAGTTACCCTCTGAGAAAGCCCCTAAAGACCTGTAAAAGGTCTTTAAAAGGTTTTTTAAAAGGTCTTTTTCATGACCTAGAGTGGTCATGACTGGCTTTTACTTGTCTTTATTCGGGCAGAGGAATCGTCTCCAAGGCTAGAGTCCTCCATGCTGTTCCTTTGTGCCACACTTGCTGATGACAAAATTTTTGTCAACACAGGAAGGACGTTGTATACATTTAGCCGTCAGTTTTCCCACTTGGCAATCTTTTTCATAAACCAAACAACTCAGATTCTCAGTCCTCGCACGCTTCCTTTAAGAGCTTGCCAGTAAAAGCCTCTTGCTGCTGGGAACTAGGAATAAGTGCCACACCAACCACCCTTGCATCCACAGTCTGGGAGAACATGAGAAAGGGAGTTTCTTCTCTCTGAGTGGTATCATCTTATGGTGCACCACATCTGGGGAAAATGTCTGCCCTTGCCCTTCCTGTCAGCACAGCATTTCGTCATGGGAGAGTCATAATTGTTCCTATCATCATAACACTGTGTTGAAGTTGGACATGCTCTCACACTTGTTGCACAGATTTGGGAACCACAGCAGCAGAGCCTCTCTGAACTCCTGAACTGCAGTACGGGCAGGGATGAGGATAGGACTTGCTTCTCCAAAGTCCCAGTCTGCATCATCCTCGCCTTCAAAAAAACCCCTTTTTAAAGGGATAGAGAGCGTTTTCACCTTTAACTTCTTTCTACTGCAGTTCAAAAGCACTTGGGGAAACAGCTTCGGTGAGCAGGGGTCTGTGTTCCAGGGCAAGTAGAGGGAGCCAGCTGGAGAGCTGTCATTGCAGTGGGGAACTCCAAGGACTTTTCTGCTGCATTGCATCAGCAGTGAGCAATGGGGGGGACTCATTTGAGCCAACTGTGGGTTGTCATTCTTCCTTCCAGACTCAGTGGCCTCTGAAATCGCTCCATTGTCTGCAGTGGAATCTGGCACAGGCCCATAATGCCAGGTTACTTCACTTCCCTGCAGAATAAAAGATTTCTTCAACCATGAGAAATTATCTCCTGGCAGTGCCATTCATTAAGGCTCCCACCTGTAGACTGTTTCATTTTCAGCTTACTCACAAGGTGCTGAAAAGTCAGCCTGTGTGTTATCACTTGACAATATAGTACAGCTAATACCTCTTCACCCTTATGTACATTGCCACTTACTGCTCTTTGCCTCAACAATGGCTCACAGTAACATTCAGATCTTGGACTTTGCTTTCTTTTAAAAAAATCTTGTGCAGCCCAATTTTACCAGACCTCTAGTTTCTTAAGAATTATACATACGGAGCAAAAAAAAAAAATATATATATTTGATATTTTTTCCCTGATTTTCCAATTAGAAAGTTAAAACATCAGATTTTGTCTATAGCTGATGGATACAACTGGACAGTGGTTCATTTTTTCTTAAGGAAGACATGAAGACAGGCCAGACAAACTGTTGAACTGTCTTTTCTGAGCTTACGGTTTAATGTACGCCCTAAAAATAATAAAACCCAGAAATTTTCATGGCAACCAAATGTCTCATAACTAAATTTCAAACCAAACATTCTCCTCCACTCCCTTTGTCCTGAAAAAAATTTTGCCCAACACTTTCTTTAATTTTTCATTTTCAGGAGGGGTCTTGTAGACACCAAGCCTTGTGGTTCCTATTCATCAATCTGTGTTGTACATAGATTGGAAGGTCTCTGACTGTGGACATTTACATAGACACTGTTTTTTGGATGAGGTGCCTGCATGTTTTCCTGCACTGCCTTCCAGCTGCTGCTCCAGGCGGGGAAGGTTTGTAGTCCCATATTGTATCATGGATAGCCCAGGACATCCCAAACCCCCACACTTAAGTGAGGTGAATCCCACTATATATATCTCAGCAGTGTCTTGTATCTCTGCTCCTCCGACTGCTGCAAACACTTCTGTCAGCATCATATCTTCTAGGGTTGTGTCTATTTGAATTTGCCTTTGGAGATCAAACAGTCATTCCTTAGTCAGTCAGAATTTATTCAAAGTTGCTGCAAATAAAAAATTGGGGGAAATATACAGTATGAAACAGAAATTAATTCCTTCTTCCCTTTGAGATTCTTGGAAACAACAGTGTGATCCAGGAAGGCTGATACATTTGAGATAAAGAAGAAAAGGGACATACAGAGAATTGTTCAGCAGAAGGTTTGCAGTCATCTAGAAGTGACTGCTAGGCAATCTGTACCTTGTCAGAGAAGCGATCAAAAGGCCTCATTTGGTGTGATGACCTACTACAGTCAGGAAGACCTGTGAAAGCTGGGAAAGCCCTGGAGCACATATGGCAGTTGTGACACGAGAGGCTGCATATCCATGGAAAGTAAGAACCCGCCTGGACCACTGCCACACCCTTGAGTTCCACTCTAACCAAACTCCACAACATTTTCACCTCTAAGGGGCATGGGCCAACCCCCCCATACATACAGAACAACAGATGTGTTTGTACAGGGCAAAGTTTCTGAGCAGTGCCTGTGCATCTAGCTGGGAGGTGAGTAGACAGAGAGTTCAGAACAGGAAGGGATCTGTGTTTAGTACGGTACTGCAGCCAGAGCCTGACTTGTCAGCTGCCTGCTGATACTCCAGATATATTTTTCGCTGTTGCATGGTCATTCCCTCATGGGCCAAGAGTAGCTGCACTGGTTTTACCAGCCCTTCCTCAATCCCAGTTGTATCCTCTATAACTGTGTTTCTGCTGGCGAAGCTTGTCCTCTACCTCTGGGGACCTCTCCCTCACACTGCAGTTCCTCTCTGGTTATTCACAGTTGAGAAAGACTTGTCTGAGTAGTTATGATTTTGGTAGCACATGCCTTTTCCACTCATTTGGTAAAATCTGACAGAAGCTGGTGCTAGGCCCAAGCAAATGCAAATTAGAAAAATAATGTCTGAGAATGTAAGATCTTGTCATGTTTCAGCTTCTCACAGAGGGTTCATGGGTGAGGCAGCGGTTTTGCAGTAATTCAGGCTCTTCTCATCCTTTGTAAGGGCAGCAGCAGGGTGAAGAGGTCAGTAGAAGGCTGCCAATAAATTGAGTCCTGTGAAATTTATATTTCCTTTCTGGGGTAATGGTGATCAGCTGGGAATTTTGGCAAAACTTTTTGTGGATTTTTCTTGTGGAGTTAAAACATTGCAGGATTTTTGCCTTCTTGGCTCTGGTTTCCTCTTTTCTTGCCAGATGTCATTATAAGAATTCAAGAAGGATGAGTAATTAAAACCCATGCAAAGAATGCGTTTGACAATTAAACTCAAATATCTGCCTGACAAGGCAACGTGGGTGACTGACTGCAGAGCTCCCAGAGCTGATGCCCTGTGACGGCAGGAGGGACCCAGGGGGCTCACACCACTCCTGGGGACCCTCCGAGAAGGGGCTTGGGGACCCGGACACTGGGGACAAAGAGCCTGGCGCCGTCGGGGCCGCAGAGGTGCCACCGCCGCACCCCGACACCTCCCACCCTTGAACCGGGGTGAGGGTACGGCAGCCCCCGAGCAGCCCGCAGTGCCAGGGCACGGCGAACGAAAACAAGGATGAAGGGGGAAAAAAAAAATATGGTTTACTTCCAGAAATACACGAAAACAGCAGTGAAATAACAGAAAGGCCGGTGACGCCCCACAGGGTGCCCCGGGGCGGCGGCCCGCGGGGGAAGCTGCGCGGAGGGACGGGCCCGGGGCCGGCCCAGCCGGGGAGGGGCGGCGGGGCGGCCGCGGGCGGGCAGGGGCGGCGGCGGCACCGCCGGGAGCGCTGTGGAGCGGAGCGAACACGAACGCGGAGCGCAGCGAACCGGGATCGGCGGGACCCGGCGGCAGGATCCACCTGCGGGAGGCGCCGCTCCGCCCCGCCCCGCCCCGCTCGGAGCGCGCCGCCGAGGGCCGGCGCCCGGCGGGAGGGAGGGGAGGCGCCCCCGAGCCCCGCGGAGGCGGCGGGAGGGATGGGACCGGCACCGGCCCCGCCACCTGCCTGAGCCGCTCCCGGAGACGCCGCCGCCGCGGGGAGCTGGTAGGTAGCGGGTCCCCACGGCCGGGAGGGCGCCGCGGGGTGCGGGTCGCCCCGGGGGACAAAGGGGCGGCGGGGAGGATGGCGAGCGCCGCTCTCGCCCCGCCGTGCCCCGGCCGGCCCCTCACCTGCCGGCGGGCGCGGGGCCGGGGGCACACGGCGGCGCGGGGACCGGGCGGCGGGAGCCGCTGTCCCGGCCGCGGCCAGCCCTCCCTCCCCGCGGGGCTTAATGTTTAACCCCGCTCGCATCCACCGGAGCGCACCCGGCGCCGCCTCCCCGGCGGCTGCGGCCACAAAAGGGAGAACGCGGCTCTCCCCGCCGGTCCCCGCGGCGGGTCCGCCGGCGCCGCTGACGGGGACCAACTCTGAAAGGACGGCGGGTGAGGGAACAGCTGGTAAAAGATTCTCCTTTGCTGCGTTTCACGCTTGGGAGGCGTCAGGAGTAGTGCCCTGCTGCGGTCCTCTACTTCGATTCATCGCGCCGTGACTGAGAACATTAGTATTTTGGGGTGGCTTTTTAAAAAGAAATACATGACACGACCTCTTCAGTGAAGTGGTTGCTGGAGCTTGGGGCAGTTGTTCGCCTTCTAAGCCAAGCGGGGTCCGAGGGGTCGGTGAGATCCCGCCAGGACCCGCTTGCGGGGCTGCCCCGTCCCTCGGGTGGTTTGGTAGTCCTGGGGATGCAGGTCCTTCCTGCAGCTTGTCCCGTTATTCAAACTGACCGTCACTGTCTGCCTGTAACGCAGTTCGCTCCTGTACCGTGAAACCAAAGCTGCTTGACATGCAAGGAAAGCGAGAGAAGAAAAGAGGGTGAAAGGAGGCAGTCAGATTATTCTATAGGAATTGGACTCAGAAACACGTACTATTCTCCCTTTCCACTGTGTGTCCATGTCACTGACACACGTGTCAAAATACCTGCTGTGCCCGATGTATATGTTAATAGACACACCCTTAGCCCTCCAGTATCAAAGTCCGTTTCACGTTTTCCTAGACATCTGTTCCTGCAGCCCTCAGTCAAACAGATAAGGCAGTATAACCCTCACACCACCCTCAGCATTGCAGGCAGGTTAATAGAGATGTTAGAAGGCAGTAAGGCTTCTGTAATTGTTAAAGCGCAACCTAGTTATTTTTGCTGTGTTTTAACAAGTTCTGTGACCAAGAAAAGCAGAAGAGGTATTTTGGCACAACACTGACAGTGATTTACTTCTCTTTTATAATTTGGTTTGAGGCAGGTTTTTCTCTCTTCCTGTCTTGGTTTCCTTTCTTCATTTTTTTTGCTATGTTAATCATTCTGGCTTCTAGCACAGTGGAAAAACTTTCTTCATTTCAGAATGTAATGGAGACTGTTTGGTTCACAGGCTTTCATACTGGATGATTCAAGATTTATTGTTATTTAACCATCTATTACAAGAGCCACCCCTGAAGTAGTGAACTCTTGCAGAAAAATTACTTGCTTATTAGAAAATGATTCATGTCCATCCCGAACAAGGCAGTTTTCTTTCATCAACATCCATCTCGGGGCATGAGTGCCCACAGCAAGCAGGAAAATGTGTCTGTAAAGTATTTTAGTGGCGTGGGGAGCCCTGGGGTAGCTGTCACTGTTTCCATTCTCTAAACAATTTTAGTGCCATTAGTGAGTGTGATTATGTACAAACCGCTTCTAGGGGGTTCCTAGGCTGGATGTCAGAGCAGGGCTTTGTACTGAGTCAAAGGGTGGATTGAGTTTATGACACAGTTTAAATAGAAACAGAAGAGCAGTACTACAGTAGGGCAGCACATCGTAACTCATTCAGTATTGCTCTGTGATAGCCGTGCAGCCAAGTCCCTTCTTACCAGTTTGTTTGATTTGAGAACACCTTTTAGGGTCACCCACAAGTAAGTAGCTGAACATAGAGAGTTTTAACCCTAGGTTTCTTTACAGCTTTTTGGTTTTGTTTTAAACAAAAAGGAAAAGAGAAAGTAAAAAGAAAGAAGAGCCTTACTGGTAGGTCACTCTTTAATTATAGATTGCTTTTTCAGTTCCTTCATTTTTCTGCTTTACTGTTTTTAAAAGAGGAAGAATCTACACAGAAAGAGGTGCTTTGTACTAAGTTGCATTTTGTTGTAAATAGGACATATTTGTTCTATTAATTGCTGTCCAGAGCTGATTTAGTACTAGTTATGTCTCCAGATGAGATATAATTATTAAAGTTTTGGTAAATGCCTTGGTTTGTGAGAACTGTTTAGGTTCTGTATTTAGGTGTAAACCCACAACTCTATTTTATTGTTAGGTTTTAATAACATTTTAAATGAAAGTTCTGTAACTGATGTAAAGGCTTTTTTATCCCATATAGCTGCAATGTGATTTTAGCACAGAAGCAGCAGGGAACAGGTGTGGGAAGGTTTGCTCAGAGACATAAAGTGGAGTAAGTACCGCTTTACACACCACAGCACAGACACAAATACCATCTTCTGAAGCTTTTTGGGGGATCAGCTCGAGTTCCAGCTCGTGTCTTATTCTCTTCATAGGGCGGCTGCCCTCTGCTGTTTAAATCTGCCTTTCCAGTTCTGGCATTGCTGTGGTGGTGATAGTGAGGAGATAAGGGAGGGCAGGTTGCAGGGAGAGGTAGTCTCTCTTCCGGGCCCACATGATAATCCTGGAGGAAGCAGAGAAGCTTTTGGGAACATAGTCTCTTTATCAGGTTGCTGTGCTAACAGGCACAAGGGAATCTTGCTGCTTGTGCAATTAACAACTGACAAGATGCTTCTAATTTTCCCTTGCCAGCTAAATAAAACAGCCGAAGGCCAGCACTGTCTCAATTAGCATGAGTGGGGTTTAGACCCAAGAAATGGCATAAGTGGTGCAATTTAGAGAGATTCCATCTATTGGAAAATCTTCAAATGAGATTTGTGGGAATAACTTTTATATGAAGCAGGTGAGAGCAAACTGCTTAGAAATATGTGCTCTTAATGATGGGATCGGGTATTTGATGCACAGCATATAACTGTGGTTCAGCCTGTTCTGAGCTTCTAACTGTGAATCCAGTAAACATTGCTGCATGCAGCCCTTACTGACACAAGTTAACAGTTGACTTATGTCAGTGTATATTGGTGTGGGGATGAAGTGCTATCGTTTGTCCCTGTTACCTTCTTTTTCTATGTTTTCCTAATCACTGCTATACAAGTATATTTGATAATAGAGCAGGTGTTCCCTGTGCCATCCTTATACCAAACTCTCTCAGAACTTGCAAAATGCATCCACATCCAATATATATCTTTTCTGGGGATGGAGTCAGAGGAGCTGGTGGTTTTCCTTGAATACCAAGTATTTTCCAATTTTGGGACATCCAAAAGTACTCAGTTCTGGTTCATGTTTAAAATGGCTTGTATTTTCCATCGTAACTCGCCTGTTAGGTATAATGCAACACATTCTATAAAGCTTAACCTAGAAGAAAATATGTTCCTTTACAATTTTCCTGTTTGTTAATGAAAAAGTTGCCAACAGAATGTGTGATCACTTCTGAAAGAATCAGTACCTGCCTCTGTGGGTATCAGTAACACCAGCTCTGTTCATCTGCATCTGGAATGAAAATTTGTCTGCATTTGGAACGAAAATATTTTAATATCCTGCATGACTCAATTTGTATTTTGAACATTGTGTGCTTTAATGATAGCCTCCATTCCCAGAGAGGATACTAACAAAATTCTAAAATTCTAGGCCCAGTATTTGAGTTGGACACCTTTGGACTTCAGCAGTCTGTAGCTTCCAAAGTTTTTTTGGTGCAGCTTAGGAATGGAGTATTCCTACTAAAAGCATTGGAGAGAAGGATTTTTCTTTTTTATTCTTAGATAGCTGTGGTTATTTCCTGCATGGTTTGCTTTGGTTTACTCATTTGAGGCATTTCAGGAATGATCCTGCAGTTGTGATCAGTGTAACCTCAGCAGGGTTTAAAATATGTGTAAGCTCAACATAATTGTGAAGTTTTGTTTGAATAATCTTTGTGTGAGGGAGATCCTGCCTGCCTTCTTGCCCAGGGCACAATGCCTCCTGCAGCGATTCAGCTGTATGGCTAATTTTCAAATAAACTAACGTTACACATTTTCTTGACACAGTACTGGTGCACGCTGTTCTCTGCAGTCTGAGGCACTCTGCCTGCGGTTCATAAACACATTTACAGTCCTGTTTGCCTCCCTGTGCTCCGAGGGGGTTGGTTTGCATTTCTAATTAATTGAGTTTATTAAGCAATAAGCCAGTATGTTAACTGAAAATTCCCTCAGGAATTGTAATCTTCCTTCATTAGCTGCCCCTGTGTAATTGAATCACCCTTTCTCATGTGAGCCTAGGGCAGAGTGAATGCTACGTGGAGCAGAAACCTTCCTCTGGTGTGAGTTGCAAGGGGAAGCGAGTGTCCTGTGTGGTCATGTTCTGCAACCCAGCCCCTGTCAGGTCACCCTCTTTGTCCACCCACCATCAGCTTGATGCCTCTGACTAAGACAGCAAATGGTGTGAAGAGATTTTAGGACCTCTTTCAGCAGAGTCAGAGAGTAGGGGGGAGCTTTCAGAGAATGCGCTAATCTAGCTGAAGGCAGACTCAGTTACTCTTTGCAGGAGCTCTGGTTTCTGAGTGCAGAGATTTGCGTGGAGTCTGAATTTTCTTTACACCACGTGAAGAGAAATACTGTAATTTCCCCCTGATGTCAGCTGAGAGTTGGTGGCTCAGAGGGTTAAATTTCAGTGTTAACTTGGAACACTTGTTTCAAGGTACGGGTTAAAGCATTAGTTTAACATTGAGAAATCTGAGCTGCTTAATGTAAGTTAACTCCATTCAAATCACTTGACCCTTATTATATTTGTTCTCGGTTAGCAAGCCGTTACTTAGCAAGGTAGGTTAATCTTGCAATATGTTTGGGTGAATAACTGTACTTCCTTTTTCTTTCCACAGACCAGCATTCAGAATGGCAGGCTTGTCCACTTTAATCCTCCTTTTGTGTGCTGCTAAAGATGTGATGCCCTCCAGTTCTCACTGGAAGCCAACTTGGCCGTCTTACAGAGTTCCTGTTATCCTGCCGCAGTCTACCCTGAACTTGGACAAACCACAATTCGATGCTGAAGCCAGACTGGAAGTGGTATCTCCCTGTGGCCCAGCATGCCACAAAAGTTCTCCACTGCCAACTTATGAAGAAGTGAAGCACTACCTGTCCTATGAAACCTTGTATGCTAATGGTAGCCTCACTGAAACTGAAGTGGGCATATATATTCTGAGCAACAGCGCTGATGGGTCTCAAGGCAAATCTCGAACTAAGCGGCAGATCTATGGCTATGACAGCAGGTTTAGCATTTTTGGGAAAGACTTCTTGTTGAATTACCCGTTCTCCACATCGGTGAAGCTGTCTACAGGTTGCACAGGGACTCTGGTGGCCGAAAAGCATGTTCTTACTGCTGCCCATTGTATCCACGATGGCAAGAGTTACGTCAAAGGCGCTCAGAAACTGCGGGTGGGGTTCCTAAAGCCCAAATATAAAGATGGCAGCAAAGGGGCCAATATCACCAACTCAGCAATGCCTGAGAAAATGAAATTCCAGTGGATTCGCGTGAAACGGACGCATGTCCCCAAAGGATGGATCAAAGGCAATGCCAATGACATTGGCATGGATTATGACTATGCCCTGCTGGAGCTGAAGAAGCCGCATAAAAGAAAGTTTATGAAGATAGGTGTGAGCCCACCAGCCAGACACTTGCCTGGAGGGAGGATTCACTTCTCTGGCTATGACAATGATCGTCCGGGAAACCTGGTTTACCGTTTCTGTGATGTCAAAGATGAAACATATGACCTCTTGTACCAGCAGTGCGATGCCCAGCCAGGTGCAAGTGGATCTGGGGTGTATGTGAGGATGTGGAAGAGGCAGAATCACAAGTGGGAGCGTAAAATTATTGGTATATTTTCAGGCCATCAGTGGGTGGACATGAATGGCACCCCACAGGATTTCAATGTAGCTGTTCGCATCACACCCCTCAAATACGCACAGATCTGTTACTGGATCAAAGGCAACTACCTTGACTGCAGGGAAGGATAAGGACAATGAAACTCCCTGAAAGCACTTAATGACTGGTTTTAATTACTCATCTGAGGAAAGACTAGACTTGTGCTGCAAATGTGTGTGATGTGATCATGTAACATTGGGAGGTGATATGTAGCTTTTCAAGCCAGCCACCTTGTTCTTAGGACAGGGAATGTGTGGTGCTATCATTACAGCTTGAAACCGGGGAGAAAAGACAACTGATGGGTGGGGAAGGAGCAGGTGGACTTGCTGAATTTGCAGCTGAGCAACTGAAGATTAATTAGGGGCGGATCAGTAAACAGTATGAAAACAGAACCGTCTCCAAAGAATCTTGTAAAAGGGACACTGTTGACTATCTCATGCCTACAATGTTTGTTTTAATAAATCCTGGGATTAGTAGAAATGCTTTGATCTGAACTTTTAAAAGAAAATATTTCTATGCTGTTGGGGGCTGAAGAGGGGCATTTAATGGTGTTTGCAACCCAAACATTAAAGCTTTGTGTTCCTGCATGAGAAAAGGGAGTGTGAAAAGGGCAAGGCATGCGCCGTGGGAGATGAATGCCACACAAATAGCGCGAAGGGTAAATAACCACATAACACTTCTAACTTCCTTTTGGTCTGAGTGATTTGAGACTATGTTAGTAACACAGTTAAGAAAAATGGTTTTTGAGCAAACAGACCTTGATGTTGCAAGGATTTGACTGTGAAGATGACGTTGGTCATATGAACAGTGCCATTGCATCCTGCTTTGGGAAACGCAAATTGCACATGGGATTAAATCTATAGGAGCTGGGGCATAGCCTTACACCTAGGAGAATCCTTATGAATATACTATTATAAAGTAAAAGCGTGTGGGGACAGAGGCTTTTCTGTTTATGACCTACTTAGATCTTTAACGGAAAATCTCATGTCAGCAACTCAGATTTGCAGAGACGAAGCCTGTCTTTGGTCTTGCTGGCTGTCTGAATTGCTACCCGCAGAGCACGTAAAGGAGAGAGCAGGACAAGGGTTCTGCCGAGTTTTCCCCCGAATCTTGTTGAAGATCTTTGCTGGTTTACTTAATAATGCACCAGGTAGAGGGGCCCTAGATTTAGAATTGTGTCTCAGCCATATCCCTTTGACGTGTAATTTGTATGGCATCTTGATTTACGTTTCTTGTGTTGTTTGGGGTAGGAATCCTCCTCCCCACCAAACTGTTGAGTTACAAATAATTCTTGGCAAGTGCACAGTTCAGTAAATCTGCAGCTGGAACAGAGCCACACTGTAGGATGCAGCCTTAGTTTGCTGTGAAGTGATCCTCTGCTGTCTCTTACAGATAGCAGTGACTTACATTTTTACAGTAGCAGAGTTTAAAACAAGAACTGTCTTTAATAGGTAAAATCAGTGCAGCCAAATACTGCAGCTCAGCAAACAGCATTGGGAAGTCAATGTGGCCTATACAAACAGTGTTTTTCTGGTGGATTGTGCCGCTGTATTGCAGTAACCTGGGTAAGTACCTGCTGCCATGCCAATATTATTTTTTTAAATAAGAGGATAGACACTGGCTCCAGTTCCAGTTTCCCTTCCACCATTCTCTCACGTGTCTCCTGAGGCTTACCAAGTCCCCATGGTGCTTAGTCTTATGGGGCAAGTGCAAGTCCTTGCTGTGAAATGGCAAAGCTGGGAAGGAAAGAATCTAAGCAGAGCTTCCCTATTCTATACAAATATAAGGAAGGTGTTAATTCAGCAAAGCCTTTTTTACACTCTACTAATTACTATGGCATTTGTAAACATATGCCTGATGGTGCTTTATCTTTGTGGTGGCTTTGGCTCTAGTTCTGAAAAACATTTTTGCTAGAGCTGCCTATGGTTATTATTTTTATAGAAGCAGCATAAAAAATGTGGGCCCTCGTGGGCTTTTGGTGCACTCAGATACAAGCAGTTACTAATGCTTTGAAATATGAATAATCACCATATGTATCTGATGGTCTTTTTCTGCCTTTTTATTTTAATTTCCTTTATTCTATGGCTGTTATCTGGAGCACTTTTGTTTGAATGTATCACAGTGAATAAAGAAAAGTTATGAAATTTCAATGCAGACATTCTTCTGTTTGTACTATACTGGGTTGCACTTTCCATATCATTTCAGTGACTTACCTGTAAAGACAGATACAGATTTATTAAAATCCTCAGTACTGCTTATTTTCCTTCAATTTTCTTTTGCTCCCACATGTTAGGGATTTTTATTTTGGTGGGGTTATTTTGTTTTGGTTTTTGGTGGGCTTAATGACTTTGTGCCTTTGGATGGTAATAATCAATCTTAGCAGTTGCAGTTCCAGAGCCAGTCATGAACTCTGATTAGTTAGAGCTGAAAATAACCTATTAGACTAAAAAGCCACATTGTTTTTATGAACTTTAGGGTAAATAAACTCTGGAGGAATTTGACCCAGTCGGTACAAGGTCATAAGTGAAGTCGGTCCATCTTTCTTTTTAGTTGATGCAGTATGAAAACAGTCCCTCTGAGGCTAACAGTGAGACCTACAGTTTCTAGAGAAAAGCTGGATGCAGAAATTTTTTCATTTTGAAATTGCTACCCATATAACTTTCCTGACAGCTGGGTGCGCACACTATGTCATTTGGGCTTGAGAACGTCAATCCTGATTCAGTGGACATTATTTCCCACCCACTGATCCTGTGTTCTCCACTGCTCTGTTAGACTGTAGGCTGAGAACTTTTCATAGAATCACAGAATCCATTTATGTTGGAAAAGATCTTCAAGGCCAACTCTAAACATTGGCTGGTTGACCACTAAGCCTTGTTCCTAAGTGCCACATCTACCCGTCTTTTAAAAACCTACAGTGACACCACTGCTTCCCTGGGCACTCTGTTCCAGTGCTTCACAACCCTTTCGGTCCCATGGCACAAATTTAGGCCATTTCCTCTAGAATAATGTGAGTAAGGTGGTTTTGGGGGTTTTTGTGGTTTTTTGTTTGTTTGTTTTTTTTTTTTTAAAGTACGCAGCAAGTTTAGTATAATCGGGAGTGGGAGAGTCCCTTAGCAATGTACACCCTGTGCAAACATTCCATATTGTTTTGGAAAGAAAAGGAAATCGCAGATGATGTAGGCAGAATTGTGCTGAAGTTCAGCGTAGTTTCACCTCTGCCTACCAGAGTTGGTGGTAATTTTGCCAGGGTATTCATTCCAAGTGGGGCTGAGCCTTGCTAGGCAGGTTTGGAAGTCCTGAGGATATTTGCTTTCATGCTGCAAATAGGGCTCCTTTAAAACCAGAATTTCAAACTGTGAGAAAGATAGCCATGCAGTCAAAATACTGCTCAACAAGGAAACACAAGTAGCTAAATTATATACGGGCATGACACTTGGAATTTCACTGTCCAACTGGTGACTGCCAATGACCTGCAGAACTGAGTGAAATGCTTCATTATTCTTGTATCTGAAGGCTAGACAGTAGATGGATATTGAGGGGCTGTTTTGACTGTGAATGGAAAGGATTAAAATCTGCCGTGTCTGTAAGAGGCTGACATAGGAAAAACTTTACTTCATTGGAGAACAGTGCTGGAAATGGAAACTGAGGTCTCGAGAAAACACAGACCCTGCTGAGCTCTTCCCCAGCACACACTGAACTTAACCTACTGAAGACTGCAGAATATCATCAAGTTTCTTTCTCAGAGGAAAGATATTTGCCTTGCATCTGTAATTGTTTTGCAGCTGAATTCCCAGGCCTGCCTGCTTAGACGGCAGCCCTTGTCTTAAAGTTTTACACTGAACCCCAAACAAGTATAATACATGCTTGAAATTCTTTTCCGTGTTTCCACTTAATCTGCCATTTGTTAGCGGGCTTTGGTAGCATGCCAATGCAATATGTACAGGCCTTGAGAAGAGAAGCTTTCAAGGAGTGGTTAAAATGTGTTGGGCAAAAACTTCTCTACTTTCCAGGAGTAAAAAGGAAGTATGGACAGAGAAGAGCAGCAGAGAAGGGCAATGTGATTTGTATCAGAGGATTAGGATTCCTACTGGATTGGTTGTGTATATGGACACATGTGGACGGGCATAGGTTTAGGGGTTTTATAAATAATGTTAGTTTCCATTCCTTAGTACATTCTTTGTACTAGATACAGAAGAAAAATTTCAAGGGGTGGAGTAAATTAAGTCTCTCCAAATGAGTACGTCAGTGCCAACTCTGTGTGCAACACAGATGAGAAGTTTAGACTGTGACTTGTCTAATAGGTACACAAGAGAAGAGTGAAATAAGTATTGGGAACCTGATCTTTTCCTCTCAGAAGGTGTTTTTTCCTGTCTCACATGGTGACTATTAGGCTGCATGTGCTTTGTGCCTGCTGGCAAAGGTTGTGTGCACTTTTATAGGTAAATGATTATACAGGGAAGGAGAAACATCTTAGCATGCTCCAGACACTATTATCAACACTGATTATTCCCAGGATAAAATTATCGGTGGTGCTTTTGGTGTGGATTGATTTTTAACTAAATGGGCATAGGTTGAGCCATGAAGGAGGCTCATGCTGCTTTTTTATTTGAAGATCTCTGCAGTAATTAAGTGCTTGTGGCTCAAGGGCAGATGGTGTATGTTCATCTGCAAACTTTATGGACAATGTTTTGGGGTTTCTTTTTTTACAATAAATTCCATTTTAAAAGATATGTATGCATCAGCAGAGATCTCCAAGAGGTTAAACACTTCTATTAGTTCACCAAGCAAATAATGATGAAATAAAATACTCCATTTAAATGGCATGTGTAATGAAAATATCTGATACGTGTTAACTGATGTTTACTTGTTTGCAGTCATTTCAGTTTTGGAAATTCATGCTGATTTGGTGAGGACCAAATCCAATAAAAGAGTGTGTTCAAGACTTTTGCTTGGGAGTATGGAGGTTGTTAGTTCGTACAGGAGTGACAGCAGTAATAAGTAGGAGTAATAAGCAGAAAAGTATAATATTTTGTTTCTGCTTATCCTAAACAACTTCCTCTAACTGTTTTATGCCACATTATCATAGATTTGATGATTTTCAAGAGGTTGCATACATTAAAAAGCTAGTGATGATATAGATTATTTTTTTGCATCCCTTTACCTTTGAAGCCAGATGTGTTTACTGCTATGGACAGGTCAGAAGACCAGAAAAATGTTCACATTTGCAAAAGTTTGGTGAAGGCTCATCTAACATAAGGTCTGGCTTCTGAGCTGAAGTTGAGGAAGGGCAAGTAGAATAGGGATTGTTCATCCTGGAAAAGAGAAGGGGTTTGGGTGGCCTTGTTGTGGCCTTCTATTACCTGAAGGGAGCCTACAAGAAAGATGGAGAGAGTCTACAAGAACATGTAGTGATAGTACAAGGGGGAATGGCTTCAAACTAAAAGAGATTTGGTTTAGATTAGTTATTGGGAAAATATTCTTTACTGTGAGGGTGGTGAGGCACTGGAACAGGTTGCCCAGAAAAATTGTGGATGCCCCATCCCTGGAAGTGTTCAAGCCAGGTTGGGGTGGGGCTCTGAGCAAACTGGTCTATTGGTGTTTCTGCAGCATGTTTGGAACTAGATGGTTTTGGCAGGGGGTTTGAAACTAGATGATTTTAAAGTTCTTTCCAACCCAAGCTATTGTATGATTCTATGATACTATATTTGTCATCATACAGAAAGGGGTATGTTTAAGTGGGGTGTTTTAGATGAGTTTGAACCTGAGCTAGTTAGAAAATGGTTCCTTTTAGCTGTTTTCCCAGTTTCTCTATCCTTTTTCTGTTCCTACCCATCCTTGGAAAATAAGGTTTCCTGTGATGAAAAAGAATGGAGATCCTTAAAAATGAGGGGATAAGGTGCACTCAAGAAAACCTATTCAACTGGTAAGTTTGTGCTTTCCTGCTGCTTGGCTGTTCTGGTCATTCTGGGACAGGGAGGTCACACTTGCTTTGACCAAAAATTTCTGCCTGGGTCAAAGAACCCTTTCTGATAAAAATGCTTTTGAAATCAGAATGTTTCAACAAAGGTTTGGTTTCTATTAATTGCCATTCATAGAAAACACTCTTTTTCTAATGAATTTCCAATCATACCCTGCTTCAGTTAATTTTTCCTTCTGTGTTCTGGTCCCCATGTAAATGAAGATTATGTCCCTGCTTGGAAGATGACCTTATATCTTATCAACAGCATTTAACAAAATTTTCTTGTCCAAAAGTCTTGTTTCTCCTGAATCAATTGCAGGTTTGTTCGCTCTGAATGGAGGACATGGGGACTTGTTTCATTGTTGGTGGGCCAAGGAGGATGTGAGGAGGTTCTCACCACTTCAGCAAAGGGTCAGCCGACCGTGGGACTGGAGCTTACAGAAACAGGTGGAGCCACAGGGGTTTTCTGGCCTCCACTGTCTCACAAAAGCTTCACTCAGCAAAGAAGCGTGGGGTGGAAGAAAATGTCACACTGGGCTTCATCCTGCACCCACCAAGGCTGCTATTGTGTTGGGTGGGAGCAGGACTGGTGCGCAAAGGGACTTGCCACATGGCTTAAATGTCACCATTCGTGTGGGAGCACTTCTCTCCAGCCAGCCCTTCTGAGGGATCATTGTGGGCAATGAAAGGGCAGGAAAGACTTTTCCAGAATGTGTGGGTGGCAGAAAAGCAACCCTTCATGCTGGGAACATATCAGATGTGCAAAAAACTCTGTGAAGTCATTTCCCTGAGGTAAAGAGCTAGGTTGACTGAGCTCCGTAGGTGGCAGGAGGGCAGCTTTGCTCAGCAGGCCCACTCCCCATGCCCAGGGGTATTTCTGGTAACAGCCAAGCAGGAGAGGGATTGCCACACTCTAACCTTTAAGGATGAATCACTCAATACCTGCCACCTGCCTCCTGTGGGAAGTACTTATTTAATGGAAAGATTGTCAAAAACTGAGAGAAACACTTGAAAGAAGCTGAGAGGTGTTCAGTCCATGGTACCACTTAAATAACTGATTACAGACAGGTACCTAGAAATAGTAATGTTGGGGGTTTTTTTAAGTATCTGTGGCCACTGCTGTTCTTGCCAGTGCTAAAAAGCTTGACTGCCTGGGCTGGACTCAAGCTTGTGGGTAGTGTGGAGACATCCACTTTAAAAATTCCCCTTTCCCAGGTCTCACAATAAAAACAGACTTTCTGTCTCCTTGTTTCCACCAGACCTCATTCAGGAAACACAATCCCCTTTTAAGTACATGATCTTAAGCTCTGTATAATGAAATATCTTTAGGGTATTTCTCAGTAATCGGCTCCCTGAGTTCTTCCTGTGAGACATTATGCTGCTCTTCCCAGCTTTATGTCATCAGCAAATTTCATTAATGTGCTCCTTCTTCTTGGGCAACTGTTGCTGGTGAAGGTATTTAGTTCACACTGGCTAAGAGTGATGCTTGAGAAGCTGTGCTTGTAACCTCTCTCTACCCTGACGCTTCCTCTTTCAGCACTTTTGTCTCGGTTTCAGCCAGAAACTTTTGTTAATAATTCCCTCTATGGCACCATTTTAATTGCTTTACTGAAATCCGGTTAGATGAGGTCCACCAAAACCAATTAGTATAAATTAAATTATTGCTTGAGCAATGCTAAGAAAAATTAGGTGCAAAATAGATGGCCTATTTCATCATGCTCACTCTAATCTTTATCTCAATGTTCACAAGAAAAAAACCCACAGAAATTAAGATTACAATTTTAGGGCATAGCTTTTAGTGTAATGCTATCGAAATAACTGAGGGTCATATCAGAAAAAAATTTCAAAAATTTCTAGGTTTCAAGCCTAGGAAGAGGTTGTATACATTCATTTTTTCTTAAACTCTAATCCAGAGCATAAACACTTTGTTGGTTCTCTTTCTTCATAGAGCTGATTATTTAGAAGATGAAAAACCACAGATAAAGCCTAAGGACATAAAAGGAATGTTTTTTATTCTATAGCTGCCTTATTTGCATTGTTACTAATCTGAGCAGATGCAAGATCTTTAGCATCATCATGATGATAAAACAGCTTGTTCTTTTGATGTCAGATAAAACACAATTTTGATGTGATTCTCAAGGCAAGAAACATAAAATGTGCTGTCATAATATCATCCTCTCCACTTGAAGGGGCTGTGAGACATTTGGAAATTGAAGATTCTTTTCTTTTACCCCATAAAAAGAATAGTGTTGCCCTCTTTTTCCTCCCGGTTTTGACTCTTGCAATCTGGAAAGATCACAAAACCAACTGCAAAGTCAAGTTTATGGAAGGTTTTCGTAGAAATCCTCTGTTTAGGGTGTGGAATATTTTGTTTATCTGAGAGGAAGATTTGAATCAGGATTCAAATTTAGGATTATCAGCAGCACTAGGTCACACAATCCGCTGCTCTTTTGGAGCTGTTGCTGACCAGAGGGTCACGGTTCCCTGTATCACCACCTTGCCTCTGCCACAGCCTTAGAGGGATCTCCAGCACACAAGTGTGACCTGGAATGAGCCAGGGCTGCCAGGACCCCTGTTTCCCCTGCCAAGGAGCAGCAGGAGCAACCTGGATAGTCTTGGCTGCTTAGCACCCAGCTGGGATTTGTGTTTTCCAGCACCATCACAGAGCAACTGCCAGAGTCATGTACCCGTCTGACTTGAGAAAATCCTGTTTGATCACTCTTAGGTTTCACTAAGGTACTTCCATGGCAAATTTTTGGGTTATTTTGGTTTGGGTTCTGTTTTGCTCATCTCCGTCGTTAGCTGCTCCCAAATTTCCGTAATAATGTTTTTTCTAGTGATACAGTAAGAATTGCAGCGTTGGTACTTATGTGCAGGGAAACTTCTTGTTACATTGGTACCAAACACTGGCACTTCCACTTAATCATTTGCTTTCAAGGGCTTTATTTTTTTCCAGAAGTCCTGTTGCTGAGGTACAATCCACAGGAAACCATATGCCCAGGAACATACACTTGCTTTTGTGAAAGGTCTGTATTTTGAAGGTGAAATTAAAACAGGCTGCAAGGATTTAATGAACTATTTCACATGATCAGTCTGAATTTAATACATATGGAGACTTGGGGTCTCACAACACTTCACAGGCGACCAAGGGCCATTGCTACTACATTTTTTTAATAAACAGGGAAATCAAAGTCTGCAAATGCTGAGTTCTCTGCATATTTTTGCTGCTTAGTGCATATGTGCCTGCTAAATGTTCTTACCAAGGCAGAACATGGTATATTACAAGGCATGTCAAAGAGAAAGCATGGCTTGCTTTGATCTTGGGGGTGTCTGTGCTACTTGCCACTGAAGGTTTACATTTGCTTTTCATATACTATATGCAGTTTGTTTGGCTTTCAGTAAAAATGACGGGCAGAATTAATAACTGCCCTAATATCTCATCAGGAGATGCATTCCAAAAATATCTGTCTGTCTACACAGTGAGCGTTTGAAAGCCTACATAGGATCCTTGTCAATAAAATTCTTCTACTTCACTCAAAGAGGAAAAATGCTTTCCTCAGCACGATGACTTACTTTCATGCATCCAGAAGGATTGAAGGTAACTGATTATTTCTTAATCAGCCTTTCACGCCACTACAGCCCAAGTTTGCCTTTTGTTTATTAAAAAAATATTACAAGAATGTTTTGTGTAGCAAAGAATGAATCTATGTTATAATTCTCTGGGACACACTGGGGAAAGCACATGGAAGTGTTTAATTAAGAAGTTTTATCAATGTATGGGAATCTTGACTTAAAGCTGCATGGTCCAAGAGAATCCTCACATTCCTGAACTCTGGAAGAATTCAGAGATTGCAAACTTAGACTGCTCTGCAGGGATCCATCTGGTACCTACGCTGCTCAGCAGCACATGTGGAACATGGTTTTATACCACGGACGCTCCATCCCTTGAGCAGAAACTGCATCACTAGATGGTTTGGTATTTTGAGGATGGGCCAACTATGTGGCCAGGGACAGGAGTTCTCTTTGTTCTTATGCTTCTCAGACACTTCCTGACAACAAAAGAATGGTATAACTTAGGATTCTCAGATTCCAATCTCTGCCCTAATGAACAGAAATTCCTCTGCGTATTTTCCTGCCAAGTTTTATCTTGTCTGCTGCACTCCTCATTCTTCCTCATCACTACCTTCTGGTGCTGGAGACCTTCCACTTTGCGTTGTCTAAACTGGTTATCAGAGAGTTAATGAGTACCTGGATAATACAGAAGGGAGATGTGCTCCTCCTTGCCGCACATCCTGTTAGTCAGTGGGATTTCCCCTCTCAGCTTTATTTGTGATGCAGTAAAAATAGATCAACAGAGTTCCATGCAGTATTGTGAGTAGAGTTTACTTTTAATCAAGCTATGTGGTCTTTCTACAACATCAGTGACAAAGCTGCTATTAAATACCTTTGAAGTTCTTCATAGCCTCCAACCTCAAATGCTTCAGCAAAACAGATCCATTAAAGCTTTTAGCAAAGAGATAAAGAAGGTGAGTAATAGGAGCTTGGAAACAAAGCTGGCTCTGTTTCCTTTGGAGTGTTGAACAACTCTTCAAATACCAGTGGGCATGAGCAAGCCCAGCCAAGGAAGGGAAGGAAGATAAGAATATGTTTGGATGCCATCCATCCTCAAAAACAGGCAAATGATGAGAGAGAAACCTTTTCACAAACAAAATCATAGTTTTGTGTCACACAGTGTCAAGCCCAAGGACTGTTTTCATGTAAAAAATGGAATTATCCACCAGCTGCTGTGTGGTGTGAACACCAGCAAGTTGAAAACAAGACCCTGATCTCTTAAAATGCATGGGATTTATCTCTTGTGGCATCCAACTTCTAGAGCATCATCTTCTATGCACAAAGTGATTGGTGACATTCATCCCTTTCTCTTGACTGATGACTGCCCAAACACCAAGAGCTTCTCAGATTAAGGTCAAAGTCAAGAGGTGTCTATAAAAAGTGCTAGACAAGGAGACAGGTAAGAGTTGGCCTCTGCCTGGAGACAGCCTGTCTACCATACGGAGGAGCTGTTCTATAAATCAGTAAAAAGTCCATCCAGCCAGAAAAAAAGAAAGCATTAGAGATTAAAATCATGAGGCCATGGTTCACAGGTTTGCTGTGAATGTGCCATACCAGAACACCTCTCCACCCCTGCAGTGTTTCAGTAGGAAACATTCCTCCCCTGCCCATGTGAAACATTAACTAAAGTTAATGCTGCAAATTCCATGGGCAGGACAGTGAATGCGAAAGCTCTCTGTAAGGCTCACTCACTACTCTTCTCAGTCCAGGTCCCATCTTCTATCACAGTTACCTGTTTACTGGCTTTTTCTCCTCTTTTTAAGCTCATCCCTTTACCTGGGCTGGTTCCTATCACCACTGGTCTGAGCTGGCTCCTCATTTTCCTACAAAGATAGGAGAGGAGGATATCCTGGCCACTCATTCCCTTCTTCAGTCTCTGTGTCACTTCTGTACTGAGTACAAATCTGAATCCTTGACTACCTGTCCTGAATCAGATTCTCCAAGTCACAGTCTCACATGGAAATTTAGATTCTTCTCAAGTTGTCTGTCACTTCTTCTTCCTAATCCCAAATTTCCACCTGCCCACTTTTCCTTTTCCTAGTCCTATCTTAAGCATTTCCACATTGAATTAAAATGATGCTTTCTCAGTGCTCCTGGGAGATCCAGTCACTCAGAGCAGAGCAGATCAGATCCCAACCCTTGGATCCAACATGAGCCAATGCTCTTCACCATTGGGAAAGCCAAAGTTTGTCCCTGCTGTTTTCAACTGGAGCAGTCACAGAGGTGTGGTAGATTTGATACCTTTGCAATCAAGTTAACGCCAGGCCCTGGTTAGCAGCAGACTCTCATGGGTGTAAATTGTTTGAGCACATGGGATAAAATTGAAAGGTTTGAGCATGTGCAGCAAGGACATTCTTCAAAGACAATAGTTATCTGCCCAGGAGAAACTTCTGTAGAGTTTGGGTTTCTGTAGGTTTGGGTTTTTTTGCTGGGAGCTTAGAGATTGGTCAGATATGGGCAGACTTTTAGAAAACTGTAAGAGATATAGATGCTGAAAATGTGGTCTGCTAAAATATGTTTCTCTCCCTAATCCAGCAGCACTGGAACAGTCATTTTATACCCAAATTGTTGCCTTTTTTTTTTTTTTTTTTTTTAACATGTACAACAATCTCTTTCATCTCCTTGTTTCAACTCAGGAATGAATGAAGTTTCCAGGAATATGTGACAGGAAGGCTGAACATCAGGAACATCACCATCTTACAGCTTGAGTGTGCTGAGATCTTAGGACCTTTAATAGGATGTTCTAAAGGAAAGTAGCAGGGAACCTCAGTAATAGGCACTCTGAGACTTGTAGTTGAGAGCTGACAGGAATTAGGGAGCAGAGGATCTAAGACGAGTTCAAGAGTTCTTGAGCTGCTTAAACTGTTTTGAAGGCAATGCCAGGAAGAACTGTGTATGTAGTCGAAGGACTGCAGAAGGAGTGTTAAGGCAGCAAAAAGGATGTGAAAGATGGACTGGACATCTGTTTGTTCATTATGGGAATTGTGGTTCAGTTCTACGTAGAAGTGGACAGAAAACCTTTTTCTACTTCCCCAGTGGAGTTGCTCTACTACGAGAGGGAAGAAAATTGGCACAGAGGAAAAGAGATATACATGAAGGGAAGAGAAAGGCAACATCATACTGGGAAGTATGATGTTTTAGTAGAGAAAGTAGAGTAGATGTTTTAGAAGAGAAATTTACTGAACAAAGTTAATAACTGAATGTTATCATTACAAATAAATCCTATAAGCCATTTTCACCCCATTGTACAACTTCATCTAACTTACAGTAGATGATGACAACTCAGGCAGCTGTAGAGATTTCTGACAAGATTCAAATGTAAATAACTGAAGTAAAATAATCAGGATAGATGTGATTTCAGACAGATTTGGTGTGGTGAAAATCTGAGACAGAGTTAGGATTAAGTTTTAAATGACAGACAATTTAGTTCTGAGCAAGAATTCTAGCACAGAGGAAGTAGTGAGATTCAATCTTCTGGGGGATATTTATGTTCTGTTGAACAGAAAAACTCAAACCATATTGGTCTGTTTGGAGAATTTAGTTGTAACTGAAAGAGAAGCTATAACCAAATCATTCCCATTTTATACCAGACCCAGAAGGAAGATAATGCCTGGAATTCAGATCTCGATTTACTTCCCTTGCCCGTGTAACCACACACAGATTTGGAAGACATTTAAACATCAAACTCCAATGAAATAAAGAGAATTAGTCTGGTCTTTAGTGTCTCTGGATGCAGTTTGGGCTGAGTAAATGCAGATGTCTATGATGTGATAAACACTTCACAGTCAGTGGAGAGGAGAAGCCATTTTGTAGGTCACAATTCAAGTTTCCTTAAAGTTGATGTTTAAAATAGGTCAGATGAATCACTGAATAATATTGTTTCTCTCTTTTGTCTCTAAAAGTAGCTGAGGGCTCCTAGCTCAGTCACAGGAGAATGGAACTTTCCTGTTTTGGAAAGGTAGCTGACAGCTAAAACTGTTACATTTG
>JAWWES010000001.1:33433751-33498340 GCA_035583135.1 Lophotriccus pileatus
ATTTGGAAGATGCTCAGATGCTGGTCTAGAAACATCAAAGTACTATAGATAGATTTGAAAGGTCAGCCTGGAATACACTTAGTTTCCTCTTAAAATTCAAAGGGATTTGAGCCAGATGTGATCTCCACAGCATGTCGTTAGGGCTTCTGCCCATCTCTGGGAATTGTTCTGATTTTCTGGGTTCCAGTGAAGCACTAGTCACCAGGCAGGCCTGTGATGGGCCCCAGCACAGTCACTCCTAGCCTTTTGCCACTTGACTTAGTGTGCCACAGGCCAAATAAATTAAGAAAACTCTAACTGAATGCAGTACTGAAAAAAAAATTAAACTGAAATTGTGCCCAGTTGGCCAAGCCTAACTCCGCACATTTACAGGGGTTTGTGTCTATTAGTTGTATTTTGTAAGGTTACTTTTCATTCCCACTTTCAGTACTTTCTTCCCATCTTCTTTTCAAGGAGTATTTGTTTTATGCTGCATATATCCTGCTGGATGCATGGTGCAGCATCACATCACCTGCTCTGGAAACCACCCTGAAGTCAGGAAACCTGTGCTTCAAATCTTATTCCATATTTAATATTGATCTGATCCTCTGACCACATCAAATGCAAGCAAAAACCACCATATTCACAAGATGCCTATATTCACCAAATCCCTTCTGTATTGCTTCAGGAACAGGAAAATTGATTCGACCTTCACCATTTGTAGGTTCCCTGCCTCTGTCCCTAATCCCTGTGACCTTTATAAAGGTCTCTGTCCTTTCCTGTATACTCATTTCCTCTCAGATGCTTTCTGCAGCGTGTGGCTACTAAACACCTTTTCTCTTTATATTTGACCTTTCCAAAGCCATGCAAGATTTTATAGCACAAATCTCAAAGCCACAGTGTGTTCTAGTCTATCAGCTCCCAGCCCTAATTTCTCCTTCTGTGTCTTCTCCTTCACCTTACACGGGTCACGCACATGTTGCCGTACAGGCTCATCTGGTGCGGATGCAGTGTGCTGTTTGAAAATGCTGTGAGGTCCCAGATTCCACAGGAAAATGGTCATAGCACTGAGTCAGTCTGAGTTCAAGAAGCTTTTGGATAATGCTTTCAGGCATACGGTGTGATTCTTAGGGTGTCCTGCGCAGGGCCAGGATTTGGACACAATTATCCTGATGGGTCCTTTCCAACTGAGCATATTCTTGATTAAAGGTGTGGATTCAGGATAGCACCATAGCACCAAGAAAGATCTGATTCTGTGTTTGTGGGTGGAGAAATTTCACCCCCCACCACCTTCAAAAAAAACAAACCACATGAAAGGTTTTTCATGGTACTCTTCACAGTGTTGCAAGACCACTGAGGGAAAATGCAGAGCCGTTTTTTTGGGGGTTTATTTTTGCAACTCTTCAACATTCTTGAGGATCAACTATGATATCTGGGTGACTCTTATTCCAGAAATTTGGGCAATAAGATTCTATTTGCTTCGACAGACACCACCTTCTCATCCAAGACTCTCAAAAGTCACTTATCTGTTTTCCCTGCTTTCTACGGGTTTGCACCTCTTCAGGTTTGAGGACAGCTCCACTCCCTCTCTTCCACTGTTTTCTCCATGTTTACACATCTCCCTTTGCCAAAAACTTCTTCTTGAAAGTTTCCTTCCCACTCATTGTACACTGTTGCCTGTAATTTACCTCTTCTTACCTGAAGAATCAAGACTTTATCTTTTTGATTACCTCCCTTATCATAAGGAAGGAAGATGACACTAAGATGCTCTGGTACATGCTGAGTGGAAATTCCTAGGAGCCAGAGAGAGAGCATAGAGCTTCAGAGAAGCCACAGATTGTTTTTCTGTAATGAACTCACCAAAATGATCCAAAAGTCTTTTGAATGCAAGTTTCATTAGAGCGTGTACACCAGGCAATGAGAAAAGGCTCCTAGATCTCCGCTGGCACCCGTGGTGTGTCTGGAAGAAAGGTGCCAGCTCACTCAGGGACTTTCTGAGCTGCAGCAAACCATACAGAGCCCTTGGTCATGCTTTCCTTTTCCTTCCTACTTCTGCCCCTCTCACCTGCCTCACAGTTTCTCTGTGGATCTGCAGAACTCCTGTTCTGAGTTGGGACGCTCTCCTTGTTCCACATCTCCTCCCCTTGCCATCTGGAGGCACTTGGTTCCCTTCAGGCAATGGATCTACCTGCTCTGGTCACTGAAAATATGACATGAACAGAAGCAAGCAGACCAGAGCTATCTTCTCAAGCACATTAAATGATTTTGTCCTCTAAGTTAGGAGATTTACCTTTCCAACATCTCAGTTGCTCCCAGTTTCTACTTCTGAATGGCATCTGCCGAGCCTATTCTCTCTTTGCAGGCTATCAGTTGGTTATTCTGTCCTTTTTGCGGTGGTTTGGGGAATTCTAAAACTTCATAGAATTGTTATATTGTGTGAACTGCACAGTGTGCCAGCAGGCCTGGCAGTGCCTTTGGCTTTTACAATTGCTGCAATTTTTTTGGTGGGATTTTTTTTTTTTCAATACAAGTCTTATAAGAGTCTTACAAGTCTCTCCTTCTATCATGTCCTTAGTAGCGCTTGGATATCAGAGACAGTAACGGTAAAAAAGATTTATTTCACCATCTAGTTCATCCCTCTGCTGTTGCACAATTATTCCCCAGAGAGCAGTTCAGGCTTCCATCCAAGAAGTTTTTGTGTTTAGCTTCAATCTCAAAAGCAGCTCTGCAAGCATGATAGTGCAAGGCTCATTGTCTGCCTTTCAGCCATTTCAAAAATTAATTTGCCCAATGTACAAATAAAAGGTTATTTTTTCCCCTTCCAGCAGTCAGACCCATAAACTGTTTGAAACATCAAAGCCAAACTGCATTTCTTCTGGCTCTAACTTCATTAGCCAGAAAGCATCTGCAACTGGAAATGAATCTGCAGCTGTGTTGATGGTTTGCAATCCAAAGTTGAAAATCACTTCACTTTCTTATGGCTCTGTTAGCACTTTATTGCAGGCAGAAGGGGGAAGGAAAGAAATATTGTAATTAATATGGGTAATAATTTTAGAAGAGTGCTCTTTATTGAGTGATGTTTGTATGTATCAGTATTTCAAGGAACTCCATTTTTAAAAGGCTGCTTGACTGTGACAGTCACTTTAGATAAGATATGAATCATAATTACTCAGATCTAGTTTGATTAGGTGCACTGACTTCATAAGAGGGATCAGGGACAGGTGATTAACACAGCTTGGTGAGGCAGCAGACAGATTTCTTCTGTTGAGCTACCATGGGAGAAGAACCTACTTTTTCTTGTCTGTGCCTCTGTGACCCTTCTCTGGGGAAATGCTGATTTCTGTCTTTTGCCTTAAAAATGATGCAGATGATATGAGGCACCCACGGGGGCATAGGTAGCCCCCAAATCCTCATTTTGTTGAATACACAGAAAATGCACAACACAGGGATCCGTCCTGTTCCTGAAATATGAGACATTTTATGGGATAGTCACCCACACTCAGTCACCGGGCTACTATGAGGATTAGTTCATCCGTATTGAATGTGTTTTCAAGAGCTCCAGACGTGTAGTGACAAAGCTCACATGGCCAGAAACAGTAAAAACTACTGCAGATGCAATGTGTTTTTCAGACCCTTAAGACAGATTAACCTACAGATAAATAAAAGCCATGTGGAGTCTTTCCCGTTGCTTTGATCAAAGAACAGGTTTTTTAATTGCTTAATTAAAACCCACAAGTCTGTTATTCCCCTCATCTGCCCATCATCACACACAGTTCAGCTGAAAAGGCACTGAGCCTGGAAGGTTAGATTTCCCACTTTCCCTCTTTCCATCGCTTGCACCAAGCTTGTTGCTGTGGGGCTGACCCTGCTCAGAGGGTTTTAAGCTGGGAAAGTCCCTTGTTAAGGCTCAGCTTTTGCATCATAGCTGGCATGGCAGGGCTGGGCATTTGTATCAAGATTGGAAGATTTGGCTTGCATGGTGGGATTGCACAGAGAGGCTGCCAATCCTACGGTCCTGTTTGCTGTTAGACACATGATGTGGGCAGTGTGGGAGGCCTGGCTGCATCCTTGGGTTACCTGTGTAGAATTTACTGGTGATGGCTCAGGCTTTGCAGAGGGAGAGGAGGAGAACCCAGACGGGGTCTTGGGCTGCTCTGTCAAGGCTGATGCCCATGCTGTGGGCTGCAGGCAGTTCCTGTTCACCTGCAAGCAGCTCTCAGTTCTGCTCAGGTCCTAATGATGCAGAAGGTGGGAACATGAGACTTAAAAACCAGTTTTGTTCAAAACAGTCTGTGTCTCTTGGTATGCACTCGCTCCTTCTGGGCTGAGCATTTGCAAAATGTTACTTAATAGAGACATAATGTAAAATCCCAGCTCCAGATGCACGTGGCTTTTGGTCCAAAAATAATCAAAATCTGAGGCTGGAACCATATGCCAGTTTTGCAACTGGCTCTGTGACAGCAGTTGAACTATAACCACAGAATCAACCAGCCTAGCTCTTTGGGAGGTTGAAATCCAGGCCAGATTTTGAAATCTGGGACATCTCTTTAGTAATTTAAAGCATACAAAAAGAAATTCAATAATAAGCCTGGTTTAGCTTCCCTAAAACCTTTGGATTGACAAAGAAGCACTTCCACATGTTCAGATCTATTGGATCCCTCTGCTCTCTTTAAAATGAAACCCTTGCAGAGCATGAAGTGAGACAAGTTAGTATATTCCAAACTTTTTGCATGGATTTTAAACTAGTTACCCTTCTTCTAAGTAGGGGATTTTTATGGGCAAGGAGGCAGCTCTATACACTAACTCCAGTGACACAGTGGAGTGAGTGACGTTTCTTTGCTGATCTCACTGACGAGCTGCTTCATTCTGGGTTTGTTTTTGCACCAGTGGATCTCTCCCCTCGCCTGGGATTTCTGGGACCTTTGTTCTGCAAATATTTCAGAACTGTAAAAAGTTTGGAAAACAAGAGTGACTGCAGGATGTTAAATGCTTGTTGCTTTTAAATAAGCAGATGGTACTTTTACCAAATGCTATCACTTTGGCCGTATTTTTCTTGTGTTGTCATTTTTTGATGGCTTGTTTTTACTGTAGAAAAGGTCTGTGAAGCAGCCGCCAGCAAAGTGATGGTAACTGGATAGCAGCTGTACGTTTGAAAGTCTTGTTAAATGATATGCAAGGGAAGTCTATTAAAGAATGTTTGTCTGGAGTTCAAAGTTATTTCACGCAGGGCATTGTTCTGTTGCAGCCTCCATCTGCCTAGTTTTATTAAAACACAAAATTAAGTTATTGTTAAGAGGAGTACTTGAAATGTTGTTGGAACAAATATAATGAGACATCCTGAGTGATGTGGTAGCTGTGCAGTACGGCACAGACCTGCCTGCTCTACACATCTCAGCTTGAGGAGAACAGGCTGCTTTGAAGCTGCATCTCAGTGTATATGCTCATGAAATGGAGATGAAAATTTATATCTGCATGGGATAAAAGTGATAACAAGGACTAGCTTTTTGAGGTCAAAAAGGCTCCATGTGGAAACACAAAGGATGCCATGTGGAATACTTAATTTCAGATATTCTTAGCAACTACCACTTTTCAGCATCATATGTTTCGTTGCCTGGATGTAAAAGCTAGGAAGTCTCTCTGCAACTCCTTTGAGAGGTCATAAATCTTCCTGTTGGGAAGAACAGCTACTGAGAGTTTCCCACACATCCTTCGACTGCCACTAGCACTTTCTCAATTTTTTTTCAGGCTTATCAAAACACAAGTAATGTTTAATAATGCTTTGCTATTCCGATACACTTTCAGGTGATGATCTACCTGCACATCATACCAAGTGAGTATCAATCTGAGTTGTACATATATTTTGTAAAAAACAATGTGCTAAAACTGACAGCAGGTCTGAGAAACAGGCCATTACAACCTTACCTAACTGCTGGATACCTTAGGCCTTAAATGATACATCCAGATTTCCCAAATCTGAATTTAAGATTGAATGATAAGAATGCCCATGTCCTTTAGTCTGAGCAGAGCTAAAAAAAAAAAACATTGAAGTATATGGATGTGTGTATATGGAGCTGGGGCTTTGTGAGTTTTTTGTTGGGTTTATTGTTTGCTCATTTGTTTTAAGTGTTTGTTTGTTTGTTTGGGGTTTTGTTTTGTTAGGTTTTGGGGGGTTGTTGTTTTTTTTTTTTTAGTTTGTATACAACATACAATGTACTGTGACATAACACTCTATTTTTAACCTAATTATATCTATATGCAAACCTAACCTTACACTTGACCCCTTTCTTCAGAACTTAAAATCAGATGGAGTACTGAGTTGGCCGGCCTGGAAACTTTGTCCGGAGAACAGCCAGTGTCTTCAAGGTGCCCTTGAAGGTCAGCTATCTTGATTTGAACTGCAAGTGAGGAGACCTGTGCCTCCTGCCTTGCTCACACGAAAACTGCTCGCTTGCCAAAGCTGGAAAGGTCAGTGAAGCAGAGCATGGAAAGCACTTTTGGGTGACTGCAAGAGCCATCATTAGCGACTCCTGGGGTCCTCATGCGTGGGCTGGGTACATGGTATTTAAGTGCCTGCTCAGCTGCAGTAAGAGTGGGGCTGCTCCACGAGAGAGGACAAATTGGAAGCTTGGGGTGATCCCAGCACAAGCAGTGCCATTCCTAACAGGGCACAGCTGCAGGTGGGCCAGGAGCAGTGACCAGCTCTGCTGACCATCAAGTGGCCATTGGACAAGGCAAAACCTGGGATCTACTCAGGCAGCCTGCTCAGGAGCACCTGGACATGGAACCAGAGACAGGACTGAAGACGAGGCAACTAACAGCACAGCTCAGAGAGGGCAGGTTGATCAGGTCAGTTAATTCAGGGATGTGGCTGGGCTCAGGGTCCTGGCAGTGATTAACAAAAGCTGACTTGTTATCAAGATGATGTGGCAAAGGCAGACCTTGCTCTGCAGGAGGGCTGTGCAATGGGTGCTGCCTCTCCCTGACCTTCACACCTGCTCTGCTCCTATGCCTTCTAGTCCTGTCATCTTGGCCTGAAATCTCAAAAGCCCTGAGCCAGCGTCCTAGAAAGTCATTTGGATTCTTTCCACTGGCTTCAGTTTTGTTTGAGCCAGCTAGTTACTGGGACAGGCTCTTCCTGGTCTCCCAGCACTGCTGCTGAGCATGCTGCTTTTCCCATCCACGAGAAAGGCAGTCATCAGTGGGGAGGTTCAGGTCGGGTGACAGCCAGGAAAGTTTGCTTGCAAATGGCTGGAGGGACCTCAGTTATTAGAAATTAAAACACACCATGGAGAGATGAAAACAATTCTATCTGCAAGTGTAACAGGGTCTGTTAGCCAGAAAGTACTGCTCTGCTTTTGATTAATTTTGACTCTTTAATTAATCCTTTCAGTTTATTATCCTTCCTGAAACTTTTCTGGAATAACAAAATGACAAATCTAGGCAATCAAATATGTTTTCACAGGATTTAACCTGCATCTGGTTGTGCTTGGCTTTGCCTGACTCCAGGGAGAGCAGTAGCAGCTGTGCCCTGAGCCATTGGAGCACTGCCTGCATGCCAGGGACTGCCTGGGATGGCCCGTGCCCCAAGGGAAATGTCATGCCCTATGGAAATAATTCACATTCTCTCTTTCAGGTTTCCCATGGGGAGAAGGTTTACCTGTAGCTGGATCCATGTTTTTAAGGGAGAGAGTTTGGACCTCTACAGTACCTGTTAACTTTGCTGCTGGGGCTCCTTTGCTCAGGAAAGTACCCTCTCTGTCCTTGAGCCTGATAAGTAGAAGGGACGAGTTTTCTTTAACAGGAAAAAGCCACTTGGCTCTATTTGTCATTCTTCATTAACCTTATCTCAGTCCCTATTTATCCTCTTTTCTCCCATGTTGCCTGGTCACTGCAGCTCTTGAAACTTCCTGACTTGATAAAGATGTCTTGTTCAAAGTGTATTTATATCATTAGTTACAACTGCCTTACTTGGCAGTGCAACCCTTTGTCCCTTTGTCATTGGCTTGGTTGTTGTTTTCTCAGTCTCAGTCTGAGGGGCAGGGTTATAAAAGTACCCTGTACATATGGTGAGGCCCATCTCTTCCCAGGAAACAGCTCCAGCCTTCAGTCTGTGCCTCTGTAAGTTGTCCTTTCAGGATCACAGGAAGTCAGTGAGGCTGGGCTGCATGAGAGGCACGTAACACCTGATGCTCAGCTCTTCAGCCCTGGCTCCTAAGAAAGCTGGACCCCAGGAACAGCAGCACAAAAAGCACAGCCGAGGAGCCCTGAGCACCAGTTGTCCGCCCCAGGACCTTTATGTTCTTTCATTTTTCAGTACATTTGCTTGGGTGTGCTCTGTTGAACACATTTGTCATAGTCTTTAATGCCCTTTGCAGTGATGGTGACACAGAGCGCTCTGGCTGTTTCCAATTACCAGGACAGCCTTGCTTAAACATCACACTTGCAGCACCACTGCAGTCTCTTGCTGGGCTACAGCATTTGCCTCCCCTCTATCAGCATTGCTCACCCTTTTGGACCTTTAACTCTAAGGACTTTGAGGCTGATTTTCCTTCTCTTCCTGTCCTTTGTTATATAGATTAGATATGGCATAGGGCTTTATGAACATAAGAAGCCCTTGATCTCCAATGTCACCCTGAAGAGATTTAAAGGTCCATGAAAGTCCACCTATGCTAAGGTTTCTGTTACAATTTTCTGTAGAAAAAAATGATGTGAAAATTTATAAATTAAAAATCAAGGGGGAAAAAATGAAGGAAAAATAAACAAAACCCGAAGAATGCTTAAAGATATTTGGAAATTTGTGTGAGTTCTAAGATGTGCCAGATCAGTCTACAAAGACTGATACAACAATATTTATGTATGTTTGGTTTCCAAGACTGGCTTTCATGGAAACAGCACGACACAAAGTGGTTTTGGTCAGCAATCCCAATACCTTTCACACCAGCACAGTGCGAAGTAGACAGCTCAGGCTGTCAGTGTTAGTGTCAACTCCATATTCCTGTGGTTGAAGTTCAAACTTCACACTCAGGGTTCAAGCCTGTCACCTTCAGACAGAAGGCATGGCAAGGTAAGTTTTGCAGCTTGAGGATGGGTTGTGTTGTCCATGAGGGCAGAGCTAGAATCTCTTCTGGCATTTTTCTTTTGGGCCAGGGTGCTCATCTCAGGGGGTTTGGTTCAGGGGCTCTTTGAGAACCTTGTTGTGAAGAAACAAATGTGCAAATGTAAGAGCGTGGCGTGCACTCTTCATGGAGCAGGTGTACCTGAGCCACACTGGTTTAGACATAGCTTGAGACATCTTGACTGCAGTTACACAGCTGTGCCATATTTTAGCATCTGGTATGGGATTAAGTTGAATGCTCAAACACCAGTGTGTACCAGTGTGTACGTGAGGTCCCAGTGTCTATAGCCCCTTCATAGTCAATAGAGATACAGTTAACCACCGTGAAGCCTTCAGTATAATTTAGTGTACCCTGAGTCACCTGGTAGTTAGTCAGCTGAGTAATTTCCAGAACTCCATTCACTATATCTTTTTTTGAGGCACCATCCATATTTACTGTGAGAGCACAGTCCCTAGTTCACATGCAGACACCTACAAGTAGGTGCTTGAATCCCACTCCAGTCTCCTTTGCAATGCGCACACCTCCAATGCCTGTTAGATTTTAGGAAATTTTGTAGATGTCAAAACTGATTAATGACATTGTCTTTTACCAGAGGCCCCCAGAACAGAATTATCTCTTAGGCACCTGAGTTCAAAAATCTTGACCACTGTTGTTATTCTCAGATTTCACCCTCTAGTCAGTTACGTTTGTCTGGTTCTGGATATGGAACAGAAACCTAACACCAAAATATTTCTTCAAGCTTTGCTGGCTTCTCCATGAATACTATGATGTGTGACTCATGCTTTTTGGCAAGGATAAGAAGCTGGATTTAAAATATGGTTTTGTACTTATTTTGATTTCCAAATAAAGCCTAATGGAAAAATATTGTTTATCCCTGCACTTTATGCACTAAACAATGCAGTGACTTGACTGCAATGAAAAAAAAGTTTAATTTGCCATATTAAAAAAAAAATCCCCACAATGTTTTTACCAAGGACTTTTGAGTCTGAAAAATTGGACTGTTTGTCGTTACAGCAACCTTTTCTGATTAGTCCCTGGCAAGAGAATGCTTCTCTGCTGTCCTGGTGTCCTAAAACAAGCCCTGTGCTACCTGAGAGGGTGTTTGGGATGCATCTCGATGGAGATTAGCAGGAGCTATAAGGCTTCTGACCTTTTAAACAGAAACGCAAATTCCAAAATCTCCACTTCCAAGTATCCACAGCTTTAAATCTCAGGCTGTGCCTTTAACCTTGTCTTTAATTAGACACCCGGGTAATATCACAGCAGAAATAACCCGGTGTGTCAGCACCGGCGTAGCCTCCAGCAGCAGACGCAGATGCTGTTTGGCAGCCTGGCTTCCTCCGACGCTCGCATTCCTTCTGTGTGCACTCACCTTCCCCGCTGGTATCCAACACTTCACCCAGGGCTCCGTGGTGGAAGAGAGAAAATCCTAAAGAAAGTCATAAAGAAAAATGCAGCTTGCTACAGCTGCAGCCTGCGCAGTCAGAAAGAAAAGGAGATGAATGCTTTGTCTGTACAACGTGTTTTCCAAACCCAGGTCAGACAGTGTTGTGTTGCTCATGCTCCAGAAAACAAGATTTGTCTTGTCCTTCACTCCTGTGCCCAGTTTCCATCCCAGTCAGTGTCTCTAAGTGACCTCAGGGATGTCACTTCCTCAGTTCTTTCTAACCACAGAATTATCCTCCCCCTCCCCCTTTTCTATTCCCACTGTGTTACACCAGCCAGGCAGAGGGACATCACCTCAGCACCATGGTCACACAGCCTTTGGCTCAAAGTTGGCTTACATCTACCTCATCTGCCCTCAGCCCTGGCAAGTGAGTTCACACCTGCCCAAGGTCTCCCAGGCAGATTTATCTGCAGTGACCTTGCCTGAAGACTGAGTCATAAGTGCAGTGCCCCGTGCAGGCTAATTTATCCTCCTTCGCTGGAGGCAAACGGAGTGTGAAAAGAAAGCTTATTGTCCAACTTTATTGAACAGGACACTCACCTATGAAATGCTTCAATCTCTTCAACATTAATCTCCTTGCTCTTATGAGGATAGCCTTGTACTATAAGGACTTTGCACAAAGCTTATCTCAGGGAAATTCCAATCTGAAATTCTCTGTATAGGTGCTACTGTAAGAGTGACAATTATAATACAAAACTTTGGAAAGAATAGCAACCTAAAAGCCCTTGTTTTCCATATATGATGGCATTTCCCTCATTTTCTAGTGTTTAGGGAAGTTCAGGTTTCTCCCTAGTAGCTGGTTTTAGCTTTACTTAGGAAGTTCAGTTTGTGACACTGTCCCAGAGGAAGGACTATTTAGATCTGTGCAAACTGTGAGTGTTCTAAAGGAAAATAAAAAGCCTTTCTCATTTGCCTTCAGAAGGTGAATATTCATCAAAAGTAAACTGGAATTATTTTAATCCAGACATGACCTTGCAGCTGAAACAGAAACAACAATTGCTTGCAGTGACGTGGGGCTGAGTCACATTTTGACAGAGCTGATCCAGACAGGAAGGTTTTACCTAATTTCCTAAAGGTGTTCAGGGAATCAATTTGTTCAGGATTCTCTAATAGCTGGAATCCAGTGAGGAGAAAAAAACATTTCTTTTATTGTCATGAGCTTTATCCTAGTTTATTTTTTATTCCCGAGATAGCACCACTGTCTCAGGAAACAAAAATGGGCTTCATGACTGCTACCAGAAGCTGCCTGGGAGCTGGTGGAGACTTCATCATTCATGGAGACTCAAAGCACAGAAAAAGCAAGTTGAACTGGACTTGTATTGTCTTTACACTCAGATTCAAAGAGAGGATCTCAGCAAGTCAATGTCAGGTCACAAAGTTATGGGACACAGAGACCTCATCCAGGGGGAAATAAGGGAATCTCAGCTTGCCAGAGATTGTATAATCACAGAACCATAGAATCATAGAAAGACTATCTAGTTCCAACTCCTCTGCAATGGGTAGGGACACCTTCCACTAGACCAGGTTAGCTCAAACCTGGCCTTGAACACTTCCAGGGATGGGGTATCCAAAACTTTTATGGGCTACATATTCCAGTGTCCTACCATCCTCTGAGTAAAGAATTTCTGACTATCATCTAAAGATGAAAGAAGATGCTTTTAGACAGCGTTGTCCTGCAAGTTCTGAGGACTCCCAAGTTTCTTCAGGATGGGAATAGCAGGCAGACGTGTGCTATGGATTGATGGAAGATCAGCACCACTTTAGTCTTGCTTGGGTTTATTTAAGCCATTGTTGCCTGCAAGGTGATTTGCAGTGATGCTTAGAGGTGCTTGCTAAAGAAGCATCAATTCCTGTCTCTGGGCCTGCTGTCTCAAACACTGTTGTCACACTTACATGAAGGTGATGTACAACCAGTGTGAGTATTTCCCAGACACCTTCCAGGCAGAAGCCATGGCTTCAGGTGTCACCTCACTGAGGCACCCCAGAAGGGCAGAGGAAGCCCCTTGGAAAGGGCATGCAAGTCTTGGAAGGGCCACAGACAAACAAACATTTTTTTTATTTATGCTGATAGAGAAGTCCCTGTGTTCCTGATGAAGTATGACATGTTTCAAGTTAGTTTTGCTACTTTTATTCTCTAGTAAGTCAGCCTCCACACCCAGCAAAAGAAGTAATAAAACTGAAAACCATAGCCTGCAAAGTTTCTGAAGATGTTTGAATAGGTTATTTGCTGGTCTCGAAAGGGACACTGCAGTCACAGCTGCAGAAAGAAAAGAAGCACAACAAGAAGCCACATTGCAACTCATAAAAAGGAATTTGCCACACACAGGGCAAGGCAAGGAAAAGAAGAACCCACCACTTTGAAAATGGGAAAGGGCTATCTTATAATGTTTGTGAGAATTAGAGGTTCAGATAGAAGCTAAGCCAGCCAAAGAAAGAGCTGGGACCGAGCAAACATTTAGTGTTGCACATCCAGGAAAATTTTGTGTATCTGTTATTCTTTCGAGACCAACATGTCAGCTAAAGCTAGGGAAGTCTTAATGGGAGGTGGAGTTTTGTTCATCTGAAAACATGCAAAACTTGGGGAGTTTGTGTATGGTGGCTGTTAAGTGACTATGGAAACATGTAAACATCTGGCCCTTGCTTGTGCAGCAGACTGAATTCCTGCATGTACACAGGACCTCACCAACTGACTTAGCTGACTAAACTAGACTTGCCCTGCTTCTTCTCCTGGAGAGCTCTGCAGGGACATGTGCAGAAGTGGGTTTCTGGTTTCTGGGTTATAAACACAGTTCCCCTCCCCTCCCCTCCCCTCCCCTCCCTTCCCCTCCCCTCCCCTTCCCTTTTAAGGAGCATGTATGGGAATAACCATATCCGGAGAGGCTATCTGATGCCAACACCTCATTCTGTAAGATAGGCTAAAATTCTTTCCTTCACAATGTTGGCTTTGAGTTTTTCTGAAACTTGGTGTTATGACGCCATCTGGAACTAATAATTTTTCCTTTATTTACAGCAGTCTTGTCTTGGATTGTATTTTGAATTTGATTATATTAGAAATTACACTTTGCAAGGACTCATCTCCATGTGACTCCTGGCCCTGCTTCCATCAAGTCTTCAGCAATCTCGTGGCTTTCCTGGGATGCTTCTACACAAACTGCTTTGACTTATCCCCAGTCTGTATGGCTTTAATTCAGCCCAATGGTGTTTCACACTGGCTTCACTGTAAGAATTAAATATGCCTTGTGTCATTTGTGGCTTCATCAGATTTTTTTTTTCCCCAGTGCCAGTGAAAAAGAGGACAAGGGAGTGGTAGGAGATAAAGGGGACGGAGTGTTTACTGACAGCTGAATGCCTTCTCGGCCTCATCTTGGCTTTTCTTCACACATTGGTTTTGTTAATATTGTCGCTCCAGAAACATGTTGCTTTTTGGAAGTTGATTTGACTGTATAGAGCAATACAGACCTTTGTCAGAATGACTGTGGAGCTGGGAGATATGTCCTTTTTGGCTTGATTTTTCACACTCTTGTGCCATATGTAATTTACTGAATAAGGATCAGGGTATGTAGAGTAGAAGGAACTGCTATAAAACATATAGTTATTGTCAGTCCCACAGAACTACATGAAAAATACTCTAGACTGGATTTAGTGGCATTTTTCCCCAAGTCCCGTTAGTACTGACACTGGTCCAGTCTTGGTATTTTGTTTTGTGCTTTTCCACTCTTGCAGAGGGAATGAAAACTTGCCCAAAGAGTGAGTACATGCACTGGGAAGAGGAGGGAAGGGCTATGAGTGCAGCAGGGCTGAAGCACTGTGTCACAAGAAGAAAGAGCTCTTCCTGCTTTCACCACCGTGACCTGAGTATCCATTTAACTTCAATACTTTATGCTACAGGGCAGGAAAGAAGAAAAGTGGCTTGGATCCATATTCTCTCCCCACCTCTTTCCAGACTCCTGGTGAACACAGCATGACTGGCATGAAGAACTACAACTTTCACAACTGCTAACAGAAAAGCTGGTGTCTTATCTGATGGAGACATGGAGAGGCAGTGCTAATATTTAGATTTCTAATAATATTAGTAGTGCTTCAAAAGACTTGCCTTTCCCCTAGACTACAAGTGACAGCAGACTAGAGGTGACTGGCAGACAGCATTGAGAACCTACTTGACATTTTCTTCTTCACTCTTAATGTTTGTCTTTCTATTGAGAAAATATTTTTAAAATAAATATATTTGCAAAGGACCTTTTTGATATGAAAAAAACAAGCCTCATAGACCTGACCTGCTCATCTCCTGTCACAGGACTGAAGTTGCTTGCTGTCATCCCAGATGTTTCTCCAACCCAACAACAAAGGGCGAACTCACCAGCAGCCCCTCATTGCACAGAGCAGCGGAGAAGGATGCCTGACAGCTGGGGCCCAGTTATCTGGCTCCAAAAGGGGAAGCACAGAGAGCAGAGGGCATTGCACAGAAGCTCATCAGCCTTGCTTATGACAGGACATAGTCATAAACAGTTAAGAAATTACACTGATGCCAGGGTAGTGTTCTGTGCTGATCTGCACCCCATGGATGTTAAGGGCTCAGTGGGTGTTAAATCATGGTCCTCCTGCAGTAATTCATTGCACCGAAAACCTTCACCTTTGGATAGGACTAACGAGACCTCCATGGTGAGGTAACCACCACTGAAAATGGCCTGGCAGTAGATAATCCCTGGATACGCTTGAAAGAAATGAAAAAAAGGAAAAGGATGTAAGAACATTACCTTAGATATCATAGAATTGTAGAATCATTAAATCAGAGAATAATAGAATGGTTTGGGTTGGAAGGGGACCTTGAAGATCATCTAGTTCCAACCCCCTTGTCATGGGCAGTGACATCCTCCACTAGACCAGGTTGCCTGGAACCCCATCCAACCGGGCCTTGAACACTTTCAGGGATATCTACAGATTGGTGCCACCCTGTTAAAAAACTGGGGATATTTCTCCAGTATTTAAGACTATTTCTCCAATAGTCTTAAATCAGTACTAACAGCCCAGAAAGTCAAGACTGGCAAAGCAAATGTACGCTGAAAGTAACTGTCCTGCTTTCACCCCTGCTAATGCACTGAACAGCCATCTCCTGCAGTAGCTGAAGTGATTTTCAAGGATAACCTAGGCAGGGCATTTCATGCTAATCTAATCTGCGAGTGAGGGCTATCAGACACCCCGTTTGCCAAATTCAGACTGACTAATGCTTCCCTGACCTTGGCTCCTGTTACCATATGAATCTGCACAGTGCAGGAGTATTGGCAGGATGTCAGCAACACAGGCACTTCATCTTCAAGGCATTTTATTTAGCATTCCTGTGAAAAGTGGGGGTATTAAGATGCGTGGTTTACAGAGAGGGGAGAGGTGACAAAGGACTGTGCCCTGGGCTGGGGGCCTCTTGCTTTTGGGGATGGAATTCCAGCTCAGGAATGTCCTAAGGCAAAACCCTCTCTGTATCTCCTTCTTGCAATCACCGAAGCAACAACCTCAGCCTTTTCTAATATTGCAATGCCTTTTTTTTTTTTTTTCCTCATTGGGAAATAATCTCATCAAGGCAGAAATCACCTTCATTTAATGTCTTCTCACAGCTTCTTCGAGTCTTTAGCCAGGAACTGTGTCAAAGCACATAGCTGGGATTAACTCCTTGTGCTCCTTTATCCTAATATAAAGCAGAATTTAGATTGAGGTCTCCAGCAGGGTGGAGTGCTTTTTCTTAAATTTCTATTAGGAACTGTTCAAGACTCTAGGACACCCAGGAGATGCAACTAAAAGAAAAAATTCAAAAGGTCTAAAATGGTATTCTTAATCTGGGATATTTCCACAATGGCTTGGTATCACTGTGATCCTTTGCCTGCTTTCTGGGGCAGAGGGAGGTAAGAATTTGACTTTTTTTTTTTTTTTTCCCTTTGTAAATGGTTAGTACACACTGTTTTCCTCTGCTTAAAATAAGTTTAACGTGACTTGGACAACAAATCTCAGAGGTAGAACTTCATGTCGAACCAGAGATTTATTCTGTATTCTGGATAGAGAGGTGTCATCGTGTTGTTGTTTTCTCTTTGGGAAGTGGAGCCAGGATCCATCCAGAGCAGCTGCTATCGCTGTGTGTCAGAGGCAGCCTCATCAAAAACTCTTCCTGAGGGGAAGCAATCGGGTTTGCTTCCAAGGCTTCCTCCCTGGGCCTCCCAGAAATGGGGCTGGCCCTGGCTTAGCTTTTTTTCTGACAAGTGAACCAGTGAGGGAAAAATAAAAGCCGAGGTGTAAACAGTCTTTTCTTTTCCTCATATGATCCTGCAAAGCACTGAGTATTTTGACCTTGCTCTAATAAAACATTCGCTTAATGCCATGCACAGAGCAATTCCTTAGAGTTCACTGAGTATTCACTTAAGATTATGCAGATTTGGGTCAGTACCCTGTTGAATTCAGCCCAGGCTCTTGACCAGCAGCTGCGGGGAGCAGCCCGTCTGTCCTGGGGAGTGCACAAGGCAGCTCCTCTCAGCCACTGTATAACCATTTGTAATTCAGGCTGGGCTTGATGCATTCATGGAACTCCCTCTGGTGGATACCTTCCCGGGATTTTTTGGTTGATGGAGCAACTTTACTGGGGCCTTTTTTCTAAGGACAGATTGTTAGTGGGGAAGGAAGAGTCACATTTTGCAAGATGGTCCTAAAAAATTAGGATTAAAAGGGGTTCAATTTCCTTGTAAACCACTGAGGCTTTGCAGCTCTGAAACCCAAGTCTTTTTTGCTAACTTCCCCCAATTTTCTTCCAACCTTTGTGATGGTCAGCACTGCTGTCACATACTGTATAAAAATATTAACAGTTAACCAGGCCTATATTTTTCTGGCTGAGTAGGCTGTCCTGGTCTGCTCCCAGTTATGGCTTCTTTTCTGAAGATTAATGGCAAGTATAGACGTAAATCCCAGGAAAAGGGAGCAGTGCCCATGTGTCCTGATGCCCAGGGCGGTACCCTAACCACTAAGCTGTTTCTCTTTCTCCTCTGGTTAACTCATGTGAAATTACTAGTTCAGTAGAGGAAAGGATGAAAACTGAAGCCAGAGCTGCAGTAGTGGTGGATTCAGCGGGAATTGCTGGTGTGGTTTCTCCCAGGCTGCACTGATGCTGGGCAGTTATACAGAGGTCCTTGAAGGTGTTAGACCTGCTTTGAGGTATTCATATAGAAGATCTCTGGTAGCAAAGAAATCCAAGTGTCTCAAGTCTGTGAGGATGGTGAGACATTGTAACTTGTAGCCCATAAAAATTGTGGATGCTCCACTCCTGGAAGTGTTCAAAGCCAGACTGGTTGGGGCTCTGAGCTACCTGGTCTAGTGGAAGGTGTTCCTGTCCATGGCAGAGGAGCTGGAACTAGATGATCTTTAAGGTCTTTTCCAACCCAAACCATTCTCGGTTTCTATGAATCTATGAATTCCAGCCTATGCAGAAGGCCTTCCTTCTTCCCAGATAGGAGAGCCCCAGGAGCAGGCTGATTATGTGTTGAAACAAACCTTCCTTTCTGTAAAACCAGGATACCACAGGCACCCAGAATGGAAGTAGCCAACCCAAACAGGTCAGTGATGAAGAGGAATCAGAATTATGCAATTTCTGTCTTTATTTAGGGTTATCAATTAGAAACAGTTAAGGTGTGAGAAAAGGTTTTAGTGAAAAAAAAGTACAAAACACAAACCACAAAACATCATAGACATTCTCTTCAAAACTTTTCTGTTGTTTTCACTATTACAGTAGCTCACTTCAGTGATCTATAGACTAAGGTGATGACATACTCTTTAGATACCAGACTTAAAAATAAACTGTATTAATTTAAGAGTCATATTAGTCTATATTTCAGCAATTTTAAAATACAAAACAACAGCACATAAAGGAGAAAATGAAAAATGCTTTTCCAGCCAAAATCTGGAAAAAAAATGCAAAGCCGATTACAAGGACAAAAAGAGGGAAGAGATCCCAAATGACAAACATAGATGGAAAGAAGGCTTATATAAGCAAACATTAAGAATTTTACAATGAACAGGCAGGAAACAAAGTGTAGGTAAATTTCTGTATAGGAATATTTTAAGTGGAATTCTTCCTTTCAGGAGTCTCATCTTTCTTTTGGATTCTTTTTGGTACAAGATGACTCCTTGGGGAACTGAGCTGCATAGTTGCAAGTAGCAGAGTTGTAAGGACCTTCATCAGACGTATTTGAGTGAGAATTCTTCTTTAATGTGGGAAAGATAGCTTTATGTTTTACAAGAAAAGATGAAGAACACTGTATAAATACCATTTGAAGCCTTTTTTATATGGTTATATAGTTTATGTTTCATTTCTATAATGTTCCCTGCAACATTTAGTGAATAATTACAGGAACAATGATTTCTGGCAGACAGCATTGAAATAACCTAGAAGTGGCAACAGTAATAAAGGTTGTGCGCTGGGGCATGAGTAATGGGAATGTCGCAGGAAATATGGAATGGATGGGAGGAGATTTAAAACAGGTGAATAAAGAGAATGAATGGGCTACATTCATAGTCTTGGCTGTGATGGGGACTTAGGACCATAGAAGAGATTGAAGATGCCTTTGGAAATGGCTGGAGGAGTCAAGCTCTGTAGAAGAAAGATGAGGAAATGGGAACACTATTATTATATTATAGTTAGGGAGAAGTTGGGGTTACCTCTGCACCCACCTCTAAATGAACAATAATACACTATGGGAAGGATCTCTGATCACCTACATATTTTCTTGGCTACTCTTCCAATTCTTTCCTCTACACCTTATCCGTTTTTCTATCAGTAATATGGGTGCACTTTATAACATTATTCTCTGATACTGCAGCTTTCATTGGTTTAAGAGACAACAATCATCCTGTAAATGCAAAGAAAAGATATCCTGGAAAAAATTTGGGGTGCCAACTCTCTCAGAGCTAGCATGGAAGCCACTGGTCTGGAATATGCTAGACCCGTTCAGTGAAATGCTAGGAACTACAATTTAGATGAACGTAATTAAAAGAAACGCTGTCACACATGGGTGCAATGAATGTGATCGTTTCTCTCCTGATTTAGATCTGAAGATTTTCGAGATGGCTTAATTCTGAAACAAAGAAATTACCTAAGTGGCTATCGAATACACTGCTGTTTTATTATACATCATAGATTTGCCAAGTCTTTCATCTAATAGAAATCAGCTCTTCAGTTAATTTACTTGTGTCACAGATACACAGAGCTACTGAAATACATATTTAAGAGGAAAAACACTGTATACAGCTTTGTAATTGGCAAAATAAACATATCAGTTTAAGCACAAGTACTGCTGATCCATTGCAGAGAAATTTGGCTAAGAATAATGGATTTTATTTGCTCAGTGTTATCCAGGTCTGCATATAGAGTTGAATTGCTTTTTGTTGGCCTTTTCCCAGAATAAAAGTGGTCCGGGGTCTTGTATTTCTTCTTTGTTGTTGGATTAGGAGCACTAGATGCCCAAGGGACACAGATCATATCCAAAACCTGCCTGGCATGAACTGCTGGCAACACAGCTCTTCAAAATAATGTGGATTGGCTCATCCCACAAAGACAGATTTGTAAAAATAAGAGTTTCTCTTTCAAATTTTCCTCGCAGGCATTTCAAATATTCCACCTCCAAGCTTTTTTTTTACTATAAAAACATAGATCAGAACTGTTTGGGTTCTGTTTTAAAGCGCAAGAGAAGAGGCTGACATAAAAGCATGTCTACAGGAGAGGTACGTTTGTAAGAGGGCAAACACAGCTGGCATTCATATTGCTCAGCCAGTGTGCTAGTGCTAAACAAGACACATCTCAAAGACTTGGTGCAGGTAGGTTTCAAACAGGCTATTTCTGGATGTTTGCCTGTATTTATCTGTACCTCTTTTGTTTTGGGACCTGCAGAGCAAACTCCACAATCAGCTGTTCCCACAGAACATTTTCAGCTCTTCCCAGTCCATCTTAAGCCAAAACTTCATTTTATCAGCTGATCCCATAAAAAATACCTGGAGTTGGAAGTCTTTAGATTCATTTTTTTTAATTTCATCCAGATGTGGGGTTTTTCTTCCACACAGCTAATGTGGTTTTAGCATGGTACTCTCAGTGTCTAAGGTATATAACTGGAAGAATATCACTTGCATAGCCAGAATTATAAGAGCTGAGTGTTTTTTTTAAGCAGTCAATGTAGTTGCGGTTCTGATAGATGCCAAATAGCAGCTTGGTTATACAGCAAAAGTCAAATGTTTCAACAGCAAAGAAAAAGTGACATATGGACTTGAAAGATCTGTCAGTAACAGAAATGTGAGCACTTGTTGACATTGAGTTTAAGATCCGAAGATCAGTTCGAGATGAGAAGGTCAGAAGATCGCTAGGTCACTTATTTTGACCTCTGATATGATGCAAGATGTCATACATCATTTAGATTTCTGTGTATGGAGAGCAAAGGCTTGCCTTCGGACTGTGTCCAGTTTGTCTTTACAATTTCAAAAGATGACAAACTCAGAAGATCTCCAAGGTCCTGTTTTATTTCGGTCTCATGAAGAGAGAACATGTGGTAACAATGGCAGAACTCTGGAATTCCAAATCCATAATTAACTGTGAAAGCAGAGAGGTGTCAACAAAAATGCAGTAGATCAGATGTTAACAGGCAAGACAAAAAATATTGCCAAGGAGAGCCAAATGCTACTGGAAACTGATGCTTTTCATCAGAAAACTTCAGAAGATGATCAGTTAAAGATACAGAATGTACAGTAATGGAAACCCGTAGGGGTCTGCTACTAAATATTATTTGTTGAATAGCATGTGTCTATGGTCTGGCATTCCTTCTTACAGATATTTCTTATCACAGCTCAGTAAATCACCTGATGAGGTGAGGTTAGACTTGTTCTTCAAACCCGCTGGGATCAAGTCTTCTGTCAGGCTCTACTTGGGTTGCTTTGCAGCATCCAGAGCAGATGTACTTCAGGAAACACAAGTAAGCACTCACCGATATGATAATGGTGGCAATGATAATGAGTGTAGCACTAAGAGCTGGTGGCACCATGTCTTCCAGAATGGAGTACTGTCCTCCTGCTTTGGAGAAGGGAGGCAACTCTGTGTTCTCACCTAATGATAATAGTCACAAATCAGGAATTGCATCAAGCATTGAACTAACTAACATTGAACTAACAACTAACTAACTAACTAACATTGAACTAACTAACCACAACACTGGTGAGACTTAAAAAGAAAAAACATCACCACCACCACCAACAAAAAAGCACACAAAATTATCTCAGTTAACTTTAGACATTTTCAATATACATGGGAATATCTGAACTAGTGTGTCTCAGCTTGCTTGCAAGGCAAAGCAAGAAATATGCTTTTTGAGGGCACAATAATTTTCCTTATTTTGACTGTCTTTAACATGAGACACAGTGCTTAGAATGTTTTTTTTCTCTGCAGACTGTCTAAAGGAAGTTAGAGGGTGACTAGCTTAAAAACAGATGGCTTTATTTGGTCAAATGATTCTCATACATTATGTTTTTCATTCTTGGAAAAAAGTAAACATAAAGCAGACGCTGAATCTGGTTCTCTGGAAATGTCCTTATGGGTGACAGAGGAATTAAAAAAAAATAAAAATTATTGCAGTGAATGTGAGCATAGGCAGAGCTAATACTCGAGCCATGAGGCCCTGAAATTGTTTTGGAGTAATTCAATTCCCGAGAGTTACAATGTTGTTTGACACACTTTGACCTCTATTTAGCTTAATCAATTAGTTTGGACTATCCTTGACAGTGACGCTTACCCTGGGGTTAGGTACTTGCTACATGCATGCAAACTTCTCTAGAACTATGGACACCCAAGATCTGTCACTTGGCAAATCCACTCCTGACAAGAGATATTATTTAACTGGGTTTCTTTTCGGATCAATTTACAAGTTTTTTTCTGAAAAAGACACTTGTCCAGCACCACTGACTATGTCCCTCTTTTCCACTGATTTACTATTCAATATCCAAATCCATGTCAGGTATCCCTGCTTCAGAGTTCTACAGTACTGTCCCCCACTGTGTGCTGAGCATGTTAAACACTTATGTGCTTAACATGAAGTTCTGTAATTGGGTTAAGAATATGATCAAATTGCTTTAAAATCTATGTCTGACCCTACTTTCTGTTTGCCTTCCCAGATCCTGGCTCATCGACATTTCTGTGTTATTCACCCCTACTTTCTAGACATATCTCACAATGGAATTATTTTTTAAATTATTTGATTACCATCAAAGAAAGTTAATGCTTGATGCAGCATGTTTACCTCTCTGCCTAATCAGTCATATGTATTTTTTGCACAGAAAGTTATATTCTCTCCACAGAGGTGGGATGACTTTGCCAGACCTGACATTGCAGAATTGTACTTTCAAAGTAACAGCAGAAGCAAGACACACACTCCATTTTTTCTCGCCATCTTTTACCCTGAGCTTGTTTCCTATCCTTTGGCATAGATGGCTATTTACATACATATCTGTATAAATATACCTGTATTGTTTTCTGTGTAGGTTTATCTCTCTGCTGACTTTGTTAGCAAAAAGAATACCAAGCTGCTATATTTTCCATGTGGAATTTCATCTAAGTTCAAAGGACAGCACACTGTGTTTTCTAACAGAGATGTACATTTCCCAGGGGAGTCTATCAAAATGAAGAAACAGAAGCTTTAAATAGGATTTTCTTTTGGAAGCTGCGCTAAAATCACCATTTTAATCCAAAGCTTTTTTTTTTTTTTTTTAATAGGGGCCAGATTTTTCCATTCTTTTTGTTGTGAGTAGAACAGTGATTCTGATGAAAGTTTTAGAACTCTGAAATACGCTGTGGATTTTATCGGTGTTTCTCTTCGAAGACTACTTTCTTCAGGGCTCAGGCGACTTTAAATGGGAGGTCTTGAAGTGTAGCCACTACTCCTACTGTGCCAATATCCCACTGATTTCAAGATCATACTAATTAGAGGTTTGCCTCTGTTATGATGCCAGACAAAACACTCCCCAGCGAAGCCAGGCTGTGAGAATGCCGGCCTTGATTCTTGCTACATTTAGTATGCTTGTAACTAGCTAGATTTATGATAATTTTACTGTTACTTTGTCCTTTTCACCTATTTGGTTTTTCCTCGCCCTTTTGTCTTGCCTTGTGAACAGGCTGTGAGCTCTGCCATACAAGCACTCATTCAGTGGGTGCCCAGGGCCTCAGAGTGAAGAGGGTGGGTGGTGAATGGGGCTGCTTGTTGCTCCTCAAGACAAACAAGCAGCAGCACAAACACCGAGATCAGCCCTCGCATTCAACTAACGGGGAAAGCAAGGTCAGTGCAAGACACAAAGCACTGCCAAGGAACCTAGGCGGTAACACAGGGGTGAGTGGCACCTCCAAGTGCCACTGAGAGGTCTTCATTCTCCTTTGTGCCATTCTCAGCTGTTCCCAGTACAAGTTCATTTTTCTTCTAACCTATCTGTTTGCTTCTGCATCTCAGCAAGCGTAAAGATGAATGAATTGCAACACCTCTGAAAGAGGGAATGCAACTGCCCTGTGACCACATCCCTCTGAGCTGCTGCTGGCACATAAGCCCTCTTTTAAGGTGAATAAATGACATGTTAATAGAACACTAGCCCTCCCCACACAGGGGTGAGCAGTGGCAGGGCCAGCCCCTGTGCAAAGGCACAATAGAGAGGTGTGCAACCTTCTTTCTTTGCTACTTCCTTTGAAGATACAATGAGAAGTACACCCTAACTACTTTCTTTGATACTTCCCATTAAGTTATGCTGTCTCAAATTTTAATGGCAGAGGGATTGCCAGTCCTGAGAGCCAAAGTGCTGGCCCTGCCCTTCTTTGTCAGCAAACGGATGGGGAGCAAGACTACAGGAGAGGGAACAAGGCTGACATCTCTGCACTTCAGGCTTCGCTGCAGATCAAGCTCCAGCTATGTGTTCACCACAAAGACCTTCATATCTCTGCTCTGTCTGACCAGCTCTTGTCCCTCTTCAAGCTGCTTCTGATAAAGCCAACTTTATCCTGTATTTGTTTATATTTCCTGTGATCCTATTTACACTATATCTCGCTCAGTTTTAAACTTACAATCTTTCTCTGAAATTCCTCTTGAAGACCTAATTGTCTCTTCTTTTGTAAGATACCAGGGAATCACAGAATATGCTGCTTTGGAAGGGACCCACAAGGATCATCGAGTCCAACCCCTAGCCCTGCACAGGACCATCCTCAAGAGTCACACCATGTGCCTGAGAGTATCATTCAAACGCTTCTTGAACTCTGCGAGGCTTGGTGGTGTGACTACTTCCCTGGGGAGCCTGTTCCAGTACCCAACCACCCTCTGGGTGAAGAACCTTTTTCTAATATCCAATCTAAACCTCCCCTGACACAACTTCAGGCCATTCCCTCGGGTCCTGTCATTGATCACCACAGAAAAGGGATCAGTGCCTGGCCCTCCTCTTCCCCTCATGAAGAAGTTGTACCAGCCAGCACATCTTGGATGTAGTGAAGGGCAGTTCTGTTTTGTTTACATTTAAAATTGAGGAATCCATGAATGTCCTGATCTACCCACCTTTTCATATAGCTGCATAAAACCAAACAGCTCTCACACCTTTGAAAAAACAGGCTATTTAACATATGTTGAACTGTGTGTTCTTTGACTGTCTCCTTCTCACCTACGCAAAATATGCTGTAAAAATTTTCAGGAGAAAACTGCCTTAATGTATGTGATGTGTTACCATCATTGTAAGGGTACATGTATGCAAAATTGCTTATTGCATTTTTGCATTATTTTTTTTTTTTTGTTTATACAAACGATGCATTAAAACTAATCTTTCCCATGGGATGTGGAGTGATTTGGAAAGAAGTTGAGATCAGCATTTGAAGGCATTTCTATAACAAGTCACTGTGAGTATTTTCTACAATGGGCAGGATCAAAATGTCATTTTCAAGTCTGAGTCTTGCTCAGATTGAGGTCAAGTGCTTGTCCTCTTAAAAAACGTCACTTCTGTCAGGACAAATTGTCTTGAATGACCCAAGTCCAGAAAAGTTCAGTACTTGGCACTTCACAAAGCAGAATAAACAATGATCATCCCATGCAGGCGCACTGGTGTAACACAGCTGCAGGGTGTGCAAATAATCTGGGCACCTCAGGATTTTTCTCTTCTCTAGTGGCTTAAAGTACCAGTCTGACCTGATATTTAGATCTTCCTGACCACAAACTTGTAGAAGTGAAAGCCTGCAATTTGTCTCTGTGAGAACTGGATCTTTTTGCTTGGACTTTACTGAAACAGCCATGGGGTAACAAACACAAGAGTTCATACCCCAGCCCTAGGGAAAAGATTCTGGGATGTTGTCTTGAAAATAAACTAGTGGTGAATTACTGCTTAAATTCTGACAAAGAATTATACTAGAGTCAAGTCTAGTCTAGTAACACGCCTTTTCTGGGATATAAAAAGTACTGGTGTTCCCCATTAAATAACATTCAGTAATCATGCAGGACAGAGCACATAGTCCAAAAATCACCTGTTGGGAGTACCGCACAAGAGGCCTATGCCTGGTGGAGAAAAATCTCTGAAGAAAGAGAGAACTGAAGATACAGCTTTGAAATACAGCTACACTGGATGCAGACAGCTTTCTACCTCAGAGACTGTTTTTTGTATTGTAGAAGTGTTATGTTTAATCAAGTTAGTAACAATGTTGTTAGGAACAATCCTAATACTTTGCATGTAACCTGTAGTTTGAATTAGTTAACCCTTTTTCTATTCATATTTTGTAAGCCTTTTTACTATTAGGCTGATGTAACCTAAGATTTATAGTTGTCCTTCCTTTACTCATTATTGACTGTGTTTAAACTGGACCTTCCAATTATAAGTTTTGCCTGACCTGTATCCTCCCAAAATTCCCCACGTTCCAATCCCTAAGAGCTATAAACTGTCTCCCCTGAGAACAAACGGTTCTGCTTCCCGATATCGCCTGTCTATCCTTTGTTCTTCCCTAATCTGGGTCCATCCTGTCTTTCACTGTGTAAGTGAATTTTATGCAGGATGGACCCCCAGCCTCCTCAACTTTAGGGGGGTGTTATAACTCTCACCCCTTATAATCACCAGCCCAGCTCCTTTCACTCCTTATAGGTGCCAGAGAGTGTGAAGAGGAGGTGGAGTACTGGAAAAGATTACAAATTCATCATTCATCCTGCAGCATAAAATATATTATTGGCCCTACCCCATGGAAATGTCAGCTGCTCCTTATTTACTAGATACAATGAGAAGTACACCCTAACTGCTGCAATCTACAACTGTTTGTCAGATAATTCAGTTGAATTAATCAGTTCAGAATTTTATTTCAACAGTTTTTGTGGTTCTTCACATTGTTAAGATGGGAAAGGATAAGACAAGGAGAAATGGGGCTAAAGACTAAGAAAACAGATATGGAAAACTCACCTGACTCATTTTGGAGGTGTATGTCTTTCAGCTGGGCATCATTTCACACACTGAAAAAAACTAAGGAGGAATAGCAATTCATATATAACAGATTGGCTGAATACACATACAAAGATACTGCTGCATTTGTATATATTTTTATATGTGTACTTAGCTGAGGATTGCAGATTTTGTAGGTTTTTTTTTCTGTGTGAGGACAAATGTACCATGTTTTTTGTTTGGAAACCTTTCTGAACACAAAGACTATACACAAAGTCCTTCTTCACTGCAGAAGCAGAAACAAAGACAAACCATTAGCCATTGTTCAAATTAAAGACAATTAAACCCATTTGTTCAAAAAATCAAGTACTCAGCCCACAAGAAGTTTGGCTTTCAGCTGCATGCTAAGGTCAGGTTCTTTGCTGCTCCCTTTCTTTGGCTTTTTCTTTCCTTTGGGATTGCAGCTTTCCAAGGCAGACCCAAACACACCGGTTGCGTTCATGCCAACCCTTTCCTTGTGCTGATATTGATATGGTGCTGGCACAGGCTGGAGCTTTGGAGTGGGATGATTTCCAAGGAACGTACAAGTAGCATACATTATCCAGCTGCATGCTGTGCCAGGCTCAGGGGTCATTCTTTGAGGACAGGCAGATGTCTTTAGACCTGGACTGTCACCTTCTTGAGTCTTACCATTAGACAAAGTTTCAGTTTATCTTCCAGAGCAGAGATGGGTATTGCAGCTCTCTGCTCTTCCTTAGACTGGAAGAGGGAAAAGAAATAAAGCCCTGGGTGTTGGAAAATGTCTGCAAGGTCTTGCAGGACTGAACTAGCAGACTTGCATGCCCAGAGGACCCGGTAATGTGTCAAGTGAAATCTGACAACCACATTTACTACAAATTATGTAATTTTTCATTACTAAGAAATGAGCTTCAGGAGGTCTTTGAGAATACACAAGGTCTTTTCAAAACTCCTTTAGTGCTCAGTGAAAACACGCAGTCCACAGTACGTCCTTTACTCAGATGTGATAATGCAAAGACCAGGAATTACCTCCTCCCTTGAATGCAGGAAAGGTATATGGCCCTGGAGAGTACGTACCGAGATCATGTAGCCCTCTGTAAACAACTGTGTGCCTCCTAGCCCTCTTCCCACACAGAGGGCCTACGAGTCTCCCATTTCCTCAGACAAGGTGGATTTTATGCTTTGGCATTTCTGGCTGGTAATCAGGCACTGTAATTCCTTCTGTCATGAAGCTGTATGCCAAGAACATCTCACTAGATCAGGCAATTAGAGGTAAAGCCTCCAGCTGTTCTCAAAGGTCTTTGCCTGCAATTTTCTCTCTCCAGCCCTGAAATTCACCCTGCAACTCGTCAGTGCCAAACACAGCCATATGTTCATCAAATCCTGCACAGCAGCATGGAACCATTTCTTGGCCTGGGGAGATGACTGTCCCCAGTCATTGATAATTTCACAATGCCTGTGGTCTGTAAGAATGTACTAGAGGAACAAAATACAGGAACCTCCAGGTAGCAGTGTCCAGAACTTCTCCATCCCTCGCTAATAGCAGAATAAAGCTCTCTATGGGTTTGAGGCGTTCAGTACATGTAAAGGCAGAAAAATAAAGGGCTTTGTCTCAGACGGGATTGAGCTGGATCTGGGAGAATGAACTCATCAAGTTGGAAATCAAGACGTCATTAAGTGACAGTGGAAACAAAGAAGGGAGAGAAAATTCTGGACATATGTGAAGTACCAAGTACTGTTTGTAGAACCAAGATGAAATCTTAGGGCCCATGTACCACTGGGCTGATGGTACTAATATTAAAGAAATGCAAAGGTATTCAGCTGCACTGAGCCACAATTAGTGACTGGTATCTAAAAGCACATTACTGCAGAAGTAGGATGTGAGTTCATCAACCCAGTTAGCACTGAAATACAAATGTAGAGCTCTCACCCAGAACTGTTCACAAATCTTTTGCATTTTACTTACAAAGGTAAAATCTATATTTTCCATGAAAGCCGTTAAACACCTCATCCCAACTGATTATTTCTGTTATTGTTTGTGTTGTGCTAGAAGATCTGTGAAGCACTTTTACACTGAAGCCTGGTGCCCTGTTGGTTTGCAGAAAGTATTGTACAAGACACTTGCCACAGCTGTTACAGAAGTAACAGGAAGAACAGAAGCCCCTCCAAGCACTTGGCTGAAGTGGAATTTAACCATAACACTGAATAAGTTGCCACAGCTATATACCCATGACAAGCAATATTGTGTTGTAATGTCTGGTAGGCAAACAGCAGAGATGCCAGAACAATAGATTGTTCTATTGTTCTATTGTTCTAACAATGGATAGCAATAGATTTTCCATCCCTTTCTCTGCAGCCATCTGTGATACAAGAGCTCTCAATCCCGTGGAGCTAGTTCAGGATGTTCAGAAAGCCAGAAATACAGCTTAATACTGTATTTTTCAAACCCAAACTAAGGAGAATGTGAAAATCTCAGAAAGTGGCTGTGCTTTTGAATAAATTCCATAGATTTCCTGTCAGGAATGATGGCCTTCAGCAACTGAAGAAAATAACTTGATGTATCTTCAAACCACCTCTAACTTCCATGAAATGTCTCTTTAACTCCATATTATTAACTGGAGGAGTGAATCTGCTTTTAAAGCAAAAACAAACAAAAAAATTTCCTTCCAAGAGAGAACTGGATACAAAAGAAATTGACTATCCAAATGCATATTATTTACTTTAGATGTTAGCCTAAGAATTCATATAAGAACACGGATTTCTGTAAATTAAATGAGAATTCAATGTACGGGATGGTTGCAGCCAAGCAGTTGTCCTTGAAGGGTGTGGTTTTCCTGCTCTTTGCATTTTGGCTTCATCTTCATCTTTAGGGCCAAATATACTAGTAATAGGACTACTTACGCTCAGACGAGCTGCACTTGTAGAGTAATTTTAATTAATTTAGAGACATAAGTACCAGGTAGATTTGCCAGCTTCATAAGACCAAGTAGCACCAGGAAAGCCTATGCTCTGTAAGGTCCTTCATGAGTCTGTGTAGAAGCAGAAACCTGTGGACATAGAAAGTCAGAACTGTTTTTCCAGCTTGTATGACCCCTCATGCCAACTAAGAGTACTGAAGAGGAGCAGAGGAATCCTAATCCAAGCTCCAGCAGCTGCTTGCTTCATCTTTGAGTAAGAGTGATAGGTATGGCTATATAGATGACACACTAGATTATTTATAGCTGCCTTCCAGTCCTTTGAGCACTTTTCAGCACCTAAAGGGAATAAAAAAGAGCTGGAGAAGGACTTGTCACAAGGGTGCAGATGATAACCAGAAGGCATTTAATTGCTACTAGATTTGACATTATTTTCCTTCCAACACAAAGATGTGCATTTTTGACTCTTATTTCTGAGAATGAAGAATCACCTCCAGAAGAAACTTTGCAGGTCATGAACGTCCCATAGCTGTTTTAGAGCCCTTCTCTTTCTTTCCAGTGTTATTTTTTTCCTGATGCTATAGAAAAGTTGCTATTAATTTTGCAAAACCACATCCCATATACTGAAAAATGAGCAAATGCCAGAACATAAATTTCCACATAAGTATTCAAACCTCAGGACTGCTTTTACTGTTCAGTCTTGTTTCAAAATGCTAAACTTTTCTCCAGATAATTATCATTCTGTATAGCCTAACACATAAAGCAGTGTCCTTTTTCTACCATTCTGAGCTTGTAAATGTATTGCCCAAAGCATTTAATACAAGCAAAGAACAAACTCTCCTTGTGTTTCATTTTGTGTGAAACCAATTTTGTGCCTCCCCAAATGCTACCCTCTGTCACACACTATCTCTGTTCCAGAGCCATTGGAAATGGGTTCTCCAGCACCTGGGTGGGACTGACTCATCTCCCTCACTTTAACAACTGAAAAGGGTGTTACACAGTTATTGAGCAGCCTAGATGAGCACACAATTTTTAGATTACTAGGTCAGGAGGGACAAATACCAGCGTTAAGACCACATTTAAAATGATAAATCAAAGGGTTACCAAGCAATGGCATTAAAAAGTGCAGAGGCTCTTGGTAAACTTAAGCCCAAAGTGAGTTGCTCACTCCACATTTGCATGTGATTCATGTTTCTAGCTGTGCAGGCGTACAAGCTCCCTCTGTCCTACACCTCAGGGCTCCCAAAATGTATTCCTTATACCAGGAAGCCAGGACCACACATTGCTCATCCCCATGAGAACCCACACACTGTGTGGCTTTACAAAAACTGCCTACCTCTTTCAATAGTGTAAAAGGGAAGCATTATTTTTCCTTACAGGTTTTTCTATCACATAAGCTCAAGAGAAAGAGATCATATCATATCTTAGTGAAAATAGAACAAGGTGCAAGCAGTGGAGAGTCAGGGCCAACACACTGACAGATTTTTATGGCATGTGAATATGTTTCAGCACCAAGAATATAAATGAACTGCAGTAGAAACATTCATCAGCGAAATGAAGGTTGTTTGTCATATTTTTGGATGCAATTATGATGAAAAGGGGTGAGGTTGCACAGCCACTGTCATGGGCTTCACTGTATCATAATATCAGAACAGAATAGTCATTATAGGGTCCAAGAATAAGAAAAGCAATGATTTCATAGGGAACTCAGCCTTCCTAAGAGGTGAGGCATGTGTCCTCTATCTCCAGTAGTGGAGCAAATTAATTTAAGTGGAAAAAATCAGTAACTTCGGATGTCAGTTCTTTTAAAGCAGCAAGAGCAGCCAAAGAAACAAACAGCCATCTGAACAGGCTTTACCTGACCCTCTTTAGACTTCATCTGTCCCCCTTCAGATTTCTGCAGCATAAGACACAGAACTAAATGAATCAGTGAGTTTATCCCGATGGCAAACAGAGGTGCATATGTGCTTTGTCAGGTGGGAGTCACTTCATCCTAAGATGGGTGTTTATACAACAGACACAAGCACAAGAAGTTGAGTCTGGATGACCAGCACAGAAACAAACATCTACAGGGACATCTTCTACTAGATCAGATTGCTCAGAGCATCATCAATGCCTGAGACATGAACATGCTCTTTATTCAGAGTTACAGCAGAATTTCAAAGGTACAATGAAAGAAAGGATGAAGGGCTATTTTATTTAGGGTTGCTCATGTAAGGGACAAAAAGGAAGGACACTTGGGTCTGCTCTGACTGACAGCATCAATTGCATTTACCTCTCCCATCAAGTAGGTGGCTATTAGAGTTGCACATTGAACTCTGGATCTAAAAATAATGCACTCATCCATCTTTGCAGTAAATATATTCCAAATTCACATTTTATTTTTCATGTATGGCCAGACACCAAAATACATACTTTTGTCACCATTGAGTAGAGCCAGTCATGAATTCTTCAGTATTTGGATTATAAGTAACCTTTGGATAAAAACCTTTTGTTCACCACCTTACTACAACAATAGAAGGGAATCAGCTTGCAGCTGAAAAGATGCAACAAATGTCCCTGCTACTTAAAGAGGAGAGAAACCAATGCTCTTTGAGTCCCTTTTTTTGAACACTAAGGTTTTATTTTTGTTTTGTTTGTAATAATTAATGCACCCTGGACAAAGCCAAGAGAGAAAAAACTCAGATGTATTTCTTGGTCACTTTTACAGTTTGTTCCTATTTCATTGAATCCACCCTTTTTCAGACTCCCTGGGAGTCTACCTTAAAGAGTTTGGGAAGCTCTTTAATATTGAGATGTGTTTCCTAATCCCACAAAACTGTAACATACTGTCTAATGTTGCCAGATGAGTACCACTGAAAATGACTGATTTCCCTAATAAAATTTTATTAAATATTCACCATGTGGATGGATTTTATTGCCTGAGCTATGAACTTCCAAAAGGAGTTTGACTTTTTAAATTTTCTTGAATTTAAGCAATTCAAGTTATTAAAAAACACAAATATGAAAACATATTTTAAGATGATACCTTTTGTCTTGGAGATGTCCCACATGATTACAGGGTTTTTTTAAGGCTACTGTGCCTTATTTTTGCTGGTTAAAAAGCTGGAATAGAAAGTATTTTACAAAAAAAAAAAGAATGTAATGGAACTGCTAATGGTCAAAATAGATACAATAATTGCCCTTGATTTATCATCTCCATTTTTATCCCTTCTTGTAAAACAAGTAGCAATTCTCATTCCTAAAAGTCACTGGCAAATAATTCAACCTGGATCATGAGGTAATGCAATAGTTGGAGGATTTAGAGTAGTGAGACCACTTACAAATTGCCAAGACCAATCTTAATGCCAAGTGCACCAAGACACATCTCTGCTTGTACTTTCTTGGACACCTATCAGAGAAGTTCAAGGAGCTAAAAGCTACCAGTTTTCCAGAGTCCAGGAAATAGGCTCTTTCCCCTTTTGTTGCACAGTTAACAAAATGAGTGGCTTAGCTCACAAACCAGCTTTTGGCTCTTAACACAAGTTCTAGTTCTGAGATTTATTTTACCAAAATCTGGAGGTCACATTTCCTGGGTGCTTTTTGGGTTGGTAATGTGAGGCTGTTCTTCTGCAGATTCTGTTAGCCATTCTCAAGCCTCATGTAATTTTCTCAGCTTTAGCTGTAAGTTTGTGCTCATCCTGCCTCTGAAAAAGGGCTTGGACATGAAAAGTGAGAAGAGAAATGGATGCAGGAACCAGGAGGCAAACATAAGGATAAAAAAGTTGTCACGATTTTTTTAAGCATTTGCCTGAACACTGCAAGTGGGAAGCAGGTGATGTGGTGGCCTTATCCTGCGTGGATTCTGTTCCAGCTCCTCCTCTAGCATATGCACTGGTACCACACCACAGTCCCAGCAAGTAAGCAGCACAGACTGTGTCGTGAAAACTGTGGTTTTTGAGGAAATTCTTGAAACCTAGTGAAGGAAAAGATGCCACAGTGGCTTTCATCTCCTGCCATTACAGAGGTGGGAGGAAATGCTGTGCTCTAGCTGTGAGAGTTTAATGGCTTGAGAGAGGTCCAGAGGTGCATGAATTAGCCTTCCTATATGGTTCCAAGAGTGCAGAAGAAACTTGTCAAATCCTTCACAAGTCAGACTTAACTCTCTCACTTTTCTGCCAGTCCTGTCTGTGGAGTGGCTCAGAGCACTTATTTCTTACATGTTTATCTCCTCTGCCCTCTTAACTGAAATGGATGTCCTACTGTTATACCTGTGTGTCCATCAATATCAAAACACAGGGTTTGAAGCACTGATAGCTGTTTTGTGTTATTTTTCACTTTCCTTTTGAATGTAAAATTCTGCAGAGACTATTTACTCAATTTACATGAGGACTCTGCTTCTATTTCACATTTAATACAGTTGTGAAAGAAAGAAATGCCATGCAAAAGGAAAGGTAATGACCTCATGCTAGAAGACTCAGATAGATGGAGTCTAGGAAGGGGTATAGGTTGATTTGTCCCTTTTAACCCAAATATAGACCAATAACATGTTTGTTTAGAATTGTATGGATTTATGTTGAAGCTTTGTTGCAGCACTGACTTAGTGAGCAGTCCAGGTTAATTCACTGTTCAAGTGGGTTGTAACTGAGCAACACAAACGCATTAATGAACTGCCAGAAATCTAAACAAGTAATTAATTAAACCTAAATGACACAATAGTGGTTATGTTAAAAATATTTTTGAAATCTAGCCAAGTATAATGTAATGTAATGATAGTCCTATGGGACATAGAAAGTAGCTATGTATGTATTACATACACAGTATATGTAATTTTAAATTTCAGAGGGACCACAGGCCATGAGGTAAGACTATGAGTAATAGGATGAAGTTATTTAAAGGAAATTTTACAATGAATTACAGGAAAAGTTAATTAACTCTGCTAAGGCAGTATAGACTCATGGGTTCCCAAAGGAAGCAGGAAAATCCCAATTTATTTGTCAGCTAAAACCAACGCATTATATATTCCAGATAGTAGATGTTTGAGACCAGTCCCTTACTGGCCTCCATGGATTATAGTAGATATCTAATAGCATGTTTTAATCAGCTCAGATTTCCAAGAACCTGTTTATCTAAAGACTCAGACTTTCTAGTGTATCTGCATGCCTAAAGAAACATAGAACTGCCTAGTCAGACTTTTAAAAGCAGTTTAGAAAAAAGATCATGTGTCCTTTCTGCCTTATTTTTGGAGTATAATCTCTAGTGCATAGGTGAAGAGTGTATGAGTATCATTAAACCAAACTTTCAATGAATAAAATTATCTTTGGCCAAACATTGCTAAGGAAATTATGAACAAGGCACTGTGGTGGTGTATCCTCCACCCCTTCTCAGATCCTGGGGATTCCTGTTTGATTCTGGCCTTTGTCTAATGTTGGGTGGTGAAGCGTCCCTTGACTGTATCAGGTACTCCTGATGCCTGGCTGAGGTACAAGAGCAGGAATAATCAGGCATGCCCTGACAGCCTTGGAACATTCCCTACCTGAATCACAGACTCCAGTACCATTGCTACAGGAGTTCCCAAAACTTCAGTAATTACCGACCTGGATTGTGGCTGGGATGGAAATGTACTGATGAGTAAAGCCAATCACCTTGCAACCCTGAGTGAGGACCTTTGAGCTGAACTGCAGTGGGATGTGCCAGCATCTCCCTCTGAGTGGGATGTCTCTCAGAGCCTGCGAGCTCTCAAGTTTGCAAAACTCAGAGGACTGCCACTGAAAGCTCACAACAGGGCCAGGGCTGACACCCGCCCCATGCCTTGAGGCTCAGCCCTCACCCTTTGAGGGATGTCAAGGCATTTGAAGTGAGTATCTCACTGAATTTGAGGGGAATTTTTGACAGGTAGACTTTTCTACATTTATATCTGTCTTTGTGTCTTTGTGCATGAATTGATTTAAACACCCTATAGCAAGTAAAGTATGGATGTTGCCATCTCGGATTTATAATCAAATAATTGTTGCAATTGTAATACATCCTATTGAGTCACCTTGTAGTGATTAGTCAAGGGTTAATTGCTGCTAAACTCTTCTGTACCCTTACCCTTTGCACCCTCACCTTTTTTTTCATCCCTGACCACTGTGTAAACGATTCTGAATTGATTCTGATCTGATGTTGCTTTGTATGTTTCATCTATGCAATAGGAAATAGAGTGACCCTTGCCATCGAACTCTCTTAAGTCACACTTTTGCAGATTTGTATTAAAACCTGCTTTTGCTAATACCTTTGATGGTGGTTCTTTAAGTGGCCTAAGACACTCTTAACAAATTGGTGTAGTCAACAGGATCCTAAATCAGGATTTGTGACAGATACTACACTTCAAATGTAACTCTGGAATTTGTGGTATGATTTGTTATTGCTACCATGTACAATAGTAAACAGAAAAAATTCTACAGAAATTGAAAAAGACTGTTTTCTAGCTTTTCACCTCAGGTATGTGCGATTAAGAAGTAGAGAGCTATTGCTTTGGAGGTATTTCTGGGGATCATCTTCGTGGTGAATGGTGGAACAGACAATATTTTCTACTGAATAGGATAAGAAAAACTACTCAATGTCAGAAATCTGAAAGTTATTTTTGCAAAAACAATAGAAAAACTATGTTGAGTCTAAAATTATGAGCAAAAAACCACCTCCATCAACTACCAGCATATTAGAGATGACCTTATTTCTTCCTTAGGCTGTCTGCAGAAACCATTACTAATTACAGCGTTACCATGATGGCACCGAGGGAAATGAAGTAACTTTTGAGAGTGCCCTTCCTTTCCCATTCCACTACCAGGAGAAGCAGAAAGTGCAGGAACAGCTCCCAGTCTCTTTGCAGACCTCAGAGTGATAGCCCCTCTCAGAGCAATCCTTTCTTCTTCTTTCTGTAGCAACTCATTTCTGCCTCCTGCTTTCTCAGCAGTTGACTTCCAACACCAAAGAGGTATAAAAATATTCCTCCTTATTTCTATTTCTGATACTATCTATTCCTGCTGCTGCCCCATCACCTTTGGCACGGCCAGGAGCTCAGATTGCAGGCTACACCTGCAATAGCCTTTTAAAATTCTGAGGGCATTTGTGTTTATAAATTCCCAATTGATTTCAAAATCATAGCCTTGAAAGTATGTTTGTGGAGGTCAGTGTCTTAACTAACTAAGTTATTTTCCCTCTGGTGGTTTAAGTCACTATGCTCAAGTGCATGGGCACTTTCTGGGCTCAGCTCAATTGTGGTAAACCAACAGAAGCCTTACTATTTTCTGTCTATTTTAGATTCCTAGGTACTCAACCACTTTTGAGAATATAGTATGGAAAATTAATTCATTCAAAGGCTTGGAAAATTTATGTAGTTCATGGGCAGCTTTGAAAGTGTTAAGACCTTCAAAAACTATGCTTAAAATTTTTTACAAGTCACAGGAATTCTCAAGATCACTAAGGTATGATGGCAAATTTCAAATTGATTAGATTTGATTTAGATAATTATTCATAAATTATTTCTATGTATTTAATTTTTTTCATGACCAGAGAAAGTTATTATCATGTTTATCTTATCAAACCTCCTCCAAGATGATAAACTTGGTTTATTTTGCTTTGGAGCCATTTAGGCTGTTAATAATTAATTTTAATTCCAGATGACTAAGAATAAAAATTACAAATCAAGACTCTCAAGAATAAGTCCTTCTCCCATTAGATTTTGTGTAAAGTTATACATTATGTCAATTTAGGATATGAAAGTCATGGTATTTCATTCTTCTAACAATAAAAAAATTTAATAACTCCTGAAGGAACGCTGAACATTGCTTTTGTTCTGATCTCAATTTGAATTAGGAAAACAAATTAAATATAAAGATAGGTATGGTATCCTTAGCTGGTATAAATCAACATAATTGTACTGAGTACAGTGGAATTACATCATTTTACATAAATGAGGATTTGACCCAAGTTTGCAGGATGATTAACCTTCCTCACATACTCCAAAGTTACTGCACATTACATTTTTACGCGTAAGTCCTCCCTTCAGCACCTGCCAAGAAGGTTAACAAATAGGTTCATCATGCTATGACTGTAATGTTCCTTTTTCCTAACATTCGTAAAACATCTGGTGTGATATGTCATTCTTAACATCTGTCACCCATATTTATTAAATACTAAACACTAAACAAAGATACACTTTTTCCACTGATGTCTTTTTCTAACTATTTCCTTTCACATGCCTCTTCTAAACTATTGTTTCCAGGTCCAGTTCCAGACAGAAAAGTGAAATTTATCAAACAGGATAAAAACCATGGCAAGTCTGACATAACCCCAGAAGCACTTGTGCCAATGAAGAGTGAAAAAAATGAACCAAAGGGTCCCTTTTCTCCTACAGAGAATCAGTAGAAGCAAAAGGTCTGAACAGCATTATTATCACAGTGAGCAATTCAGAAACAACTAACACTTTGTTGCTTGTGTTAAGATTGTTGTGAGTGTGGCTGTCCAGTGTCTGGAGTCTATATGGGCCTGTGTGTTCATCTCACTGTCCTGGCTCCAGCTGGGATAGAGGTAATTTTCTTCCTAATACCTGGCACAGTGCTGTGTTTTGGATTTAGGACGGGAATCTAAATCTGATGACTCTGATGGAACAGAGATTCCCAGTAATTACTTCTTGGAGGTTAGAAATTGTGAATAAACAGTAAGGCAGGCTGAGGGTGATCAGAGGCTTTGCAGTTATCTCAAGTTAATCTGTGTAAAGTCATTTGTTGTAAATTTTCTTGCTCAGCTGAAGTCTCTAATGCCGTCTCATATCTGTCTAGTTAAGTTTCTTCCCAGCTAAGAAAATCATCTGCTAGAATGTGGTTTCTTTTATTTACCCAGATTTTTTTTTTGCCTTTTTTTTTTCTTAGCCCAGAATTAATTTCTTTGATAGCTTCCTTATACAAAATGAGATTTTTCTTCCGTCTCCTGAAAGCAAACTGAAGAAGATTAAACACTTAAGCTGACTCTGAATGCTTTTTGTTCTTAAAATGTATAAGGAACAAAAAAGATAACTACTGACCAAGTGCCCAGTGCTTGAGCCTGAGTTCTGGTCCTCCTTTATTCAGGAGTGTTGGTGTACCCTCATACTCCACAAACTTCTAATATGATTTTGGACATATCACCAAGGAAAATGAGGCACCAATTTTGTCACATGACAGTTCTCCTTTCATTGCAAGGAGTGCTGTGACTTACAAATCACACATAAAAAGTAGTGACAGCTGAGGTGGGCTATGCATAGGAATAGAAGATGGTTACACACTCTTGGCTTGTTTATCTAAGTAAGAAAGCTCAGTTTATGCATGAGTCAAATCAACTAAGGATTGATTCAAGGTATTATATAAAATTCTTTGGCTACTCAAAAATATGGTTAAAATATGGTTTAATAGCAATGAGAAATTCTTGTCTGTGAGATGCCCTTCAGCAGATGACTGGATGTGAAAAGCTCTTCCATTTTTAAGATGTTAGCACCCAGCCTTGACACATAAGAAAATAGCATTCTGGCTTGCATACAAGAGCATCCTGGCCTGTATCAGAAAGAGTTTAGTCAGCAGGACCAGGGCAGTGGTCATGCCCTTGTATTCAGCAATGGTGAGGCCACACCTCAAATCCTGTGTTCAGTTTTGGACCCTTCACTCTGAGAAGGACATCGAGGTGCTGAAGCATGTCCAGAGAAGAGCAACAGAGCTGGGGAAGGGTCTGGAGCAGAAATCTTATGAGGAGGGACTGAGGGAGCTGGGATTGTTTAGCCTGGAGAAAACGAGTCTGAGGGGAGACCTCATCACTCTCCACAACTACATGAAAGGAGGTTTTAGCCAGGTGATGGTTGGTCTCTTCTCCCAAGTAACGAGCGATAAGACAAGAGGAAATGGCCTCAAGTTGCGCGAGGTTTGGATATTAGGAAAGATTTCTTCATGGAGAGGATGGTTGAGCACTGAAACAGGCTGCCCAGTAAAGTGGTGGAGTCACTATCTATGGAGGTATTTAAAAGATTTGTAGATGTGACATTTAGGGACATGGTTGAGCAATGGACTTAGACTGACAGTTGAACTGAATGATCTTAGAAATTTTTCCAACCTAAATGATTCCATGATTCTAAAACTCATTGTTTTTATGGTTCACAGAGTACTATCTTCATCCAGAATAAACTAACTAGTTCATTACATATAGATTACATAATATATAAATACCTAAAGTTATTTCTATGAGTCATGGTGCAAATAAGTGAGTAAAAAGTTTTTGCATTAAAAACCCTCTGATTATGAAATTGAGTACAACAAACCTCTGTGTGTCATGGATGGCAGCACAGACAAGCTGGCCCTGGCTCCAGGATCAGCACAACTCTGTCACTGTGATGCTATAACTGAGCTAAGTAGCCTCGCCGTGGGCAGCTAAAGTCTCTCAATGGATGGACTAGTGCCATTTCTGCTCAGTGCTTCCCTGGGTCATGTAGAAATACCACTGAATTATGTTCTGTACTTTCAGCTGTACTCGTATGTCTGGAAAGAGTCATCCAGTTAATATAATAGGGCAAAATCCTGGCCCCAGTGAAATCACTGAAAGTGTCATAATAGATTTAGAAAAGTATAGAAAGTCAGAGTAGTCCTTTCCACTCAGATCTGCTACACTAGAATGAACAGCAGAATCCTGAACTAACTTCTTATCCAAAAAAAAAAGAGGATTATGACAGGAAATTTATTTTAAAATAAATATGTACCAGGATAATTTTTTTTTTCTTAAGTATTAAGAGCCTTTAACATGCTGGTAGATCAGAGTACAATAATTGCCACGCCAGGGCCCCGCATGAGCGGGGCCTGGACAATCTCCAGCACAAATTAGTTAAAACCCAATTTATTTCAATGTAGCAAATTGTTTCTGTGAGTAGCACTGAATAGCCGTGCTTTCTCTAATAGGTGCTCTAAATTTCAGCTCTCTGATGCTGTGGTACTGAGAGCACGTGAGCTGTAGTTGCAAGGCCCTGTGGAAGGTTCAAGGAGCACCAACAATTCTCCTGTACCATTCCCTCATACTTTAATAATCCAAGCACTGTATACAGAATCAAAAATGTGTCCCTCTGACACGGTCCAAAGGAGTTTTCTCCATTAACAGCTCTTCATAAGCACTTTACAAAGCCTTTTAGATGTCACTTGATTTCTTTCTGCTCGAACCACAATGCTTTGACTACCCACTGATATAGAAAACACAAAGTACTTTATTAAAATAGGCATCAGAGAGATTTGTAAGGGGCTAAACTGATCTTCTCTTCCACTAGGTTTATTAAGTGGATTGCGCTGAGCTGTTGTCATGTCTGGTGGGCTTATGATAGGATATAACATATCTTGACAGGCTGATAACTCTGTATAACATACTATTTATGTCTGTACTTTGCTTACAACCTCTGTTAATGGTACATTTATCTCTTCTAAATTCTGGGCAGAGGAACATGAATTTATAATATGATCAAGTGAGAAAACGTGCAAATATACACAGGACTGAATTGTTACTTTAAATTGTGAGAGATCTCCATGGTGATGTGCCTCATGGGAATGCTGGGTTTTGGTTGTGTTGTTGTTGTTGTTTGGTTGGTTGGTTGGTTTGGTTTTATTTTATTATTATTATTATTTTCTACTGTGTTTCTGCTATATTCCAGGAGGTCACTGATGCTGGTCTTGCTCTGGTTTCTCATCCTGTAACCAAAGATATTTCATTCAATAAAATCACATCTGATGTGAAGCCATGGCTTAATGAGTAGCAGAAGGGACCAAGTGGGTTTGGTTTTTTTCCTTTTAGTTCTCTTTTCTCTATCAGCATTATCCCTTTTGGGAGTGTGCTGATAATTTCTTGTAGCAGCTGTATTGTATGTATTTTTATGTTCCTTTCCAGCTGGAATGGTAGTTGTAATGAGTTGGAACTGGGAGTTCACAACTCAGTGTTCTAGGCAGAAGTTTCACTTTCAGGGCATTGACATCTTAGCTCCGGAGATAAGTATATGGCTCTTTTTTCCTATATGCTTTCTGAAATACAAGTAAGAATGTGTCCACTCCCCCAGCTGCATTTTACAATAATCATGCCATTTTTTCCTGACTCTTTCTAGGGAGTATGTAAGGAACATAAAGACATTTCATCTGTGCTTTCCTTACCTAAGATCTCATCACATTTCATGCAGATGAAGGAACCCAAACTAACAGTATGAGAGAGATCTGACTCTAGGGCTAAGACAGAAGCAGATTTTGGAGATCTTGACAGCACCAGGTATGTGCTTGCAGTTGTGGGGCACCAGAAGGAGAATCTGTGAATATCTGTTGCATTGCTCCCCTGCCCTTGTAGCAGAACATATGGGATTGGTTATAGCAATGCTCCTACATCTTTTAAGTGACTTACAGAACCAGAAGAGGAGATGACAATGAAGAAATTCATCCTAAACCTTTTCTGCCTTTTCTTGCCCTACTTTGAATTTTCTTCTCCATCTAAAATGGCTCAAACAGCTACATAGAAGACTGACAAGTAATGGTTGCCAACACCCAGGACCACCTGAGGTGTCCTGCATCTCCATGGCTGTCTGTCAGCTTGCTAATCCCTCTGCCCTGGCAGGATATGTGGAAAACTCCACCATAAGAGGAGTTGTCCTCCAGAAAAGACAGCTTCTGTGTCGAGGGTGGGGACAGGAGGGTGCAGTGTCACAGAACTTCCCTTGTATCAAGCGTAGCATCCCAGGAATGCTGAGAGGGGGGGACACAAAATTCCCAAACCTCCTGCAGAGTACATATCTTTAGATAAAGCTGCAACTACAGGCTGTAATTGAACAGCTGAGGAAAGGTTGGCAATATCAGTCAGAGTCCCACAGTCTCACAGCTGCTGTAGTGCAGCCCAAGGAGTGGATTTAGCCCTCATGGACAACCCTGGCTGCTGGTTTAGGAGGTCAGGACTGATTTGGGAGTCAAAGAGGTTCATCGTGTGCTGCTTATTTCCCCATCGCCTTTTCCATGGCAGTTCCCCACCTTGACTGCCCAGAATGCTGCAGGGAGGGCAGCAAGGACCAGCTGGGAGCGCCTGCATTACACTCATGCATTAATGCAGCGTGTAAACGCCTGGTTGATATATGTCAGAGCCCAACGAGTGAAAAGGGAAAACCGATCCGAGATGTCGAGCCCTTGCCAAAGAACACACAAGCATTTCCAATCAAAACATCCAAATCACAACAAATTTGCTCCCACCCAAGTTCCTCTTTCAGGCTGCTCCAGCAGAAAAGGCGTCGATTTGCACAAAACAGAAAAGAAAGAAAATCCCCGATGGAGGAAAATAACCTCCATTGATTATTCTGTCCATTTTTTTGTTTTAGTCTCCTGTAATCGCTCCTCCACCACTCCTCGCTGTCGGCAGCGACGGCTCCGGGACAGGACGGGACGGGACGGAGCTGGAACCCCATGACCCGAGGTGCGGGAGCGGCGCCGCCGCCCCCTCCTTCCCTCCCCTCCCGCCCTCCCGTTCCCGGTGGGACGCGGTCCGTGAGGTCCCGGCACTCACCCGCCGGCCCGGAGCTGGGCAGCTCCAGCAGCACCAGCAGCAGCAGCAGCGGAGCCCCGGCCGGGCCCCCCGGCATGACCCGCTGCGGGCAGGGCACCCCCGAGAAGGCCCTCGGGGGTAGCGGGGATGCAGCAGCGGCGGCGGGGACCCGCGGGGAGGCGGAAAGCAGCGGATGCAGCAGCGGCGGGTGTGTGTGTGTGTGTCCCCACGTCCTCACAGACAGCCCACAGGCTCCGGCGTGGGAGTAGTTCCCCCCTCCCCGCCGTGCCCCGCAGCTGTGGCGGGTGTTATCACTTCTGCTACTATGGGGAGATTGCGGGGGGTGTCCCTATTCCTGCCCCACAGGCACAGGGAGATGGGTGGATTGTCGTCTCTAGCCCCCGGCGGGGCTCCCAGGGAGCCATCCTGCTCCCAGGGAGCGGGGAGGGATGTTTGCTACACCTGCTCCCCACAGTCACTGGCTCTGTGAGGGAGTGTTGGGATGTAAAGACAGCCACATCCTTCTGCTCCTCCTGTCCCGGGCTCCCCGGTGCTGAGAGGTCTCTTAGAGCTCTGGAGCTGAGAGCAGCTGGGCTGATGCAGGAAAGTGAGGGCTCCCTGCAAAGACACGGTGTCAGGAAAGGTGAGACAGGCTGTAATAACACAGGAAGGACGAGATAGCACTGCATTCCTGGGGGACCCCGAAAGCTTATGGATGGGTAAGTCTTTGCAAGAGAGAGATGTGTCTCCACAAGGAAGTCTGTGAAGGGGTTCAGGAGTGAAGACCCCGTACCAGACCATGGCACTAGTGATGTTGATTTTCACAGAATATTGGGAAGACAGGACACCCAAGCTCTGAGAGCAGGTAGCAGGGCAGGATCTGTCTGCTTTCTGAGTGGTGGTCATGCAAAGACAAGGAGTTTAATTCCTTGAGAAAATAAGTAAAAGAAAGCATCAGTTGTAGGGATGGAAGGAGTGGTGGACAACTGGATCTGAGACCTGATGGCCACCATCAAATGGATAACAACCAGAGAGGGCTGCACACATGTGAGTTTAATAAAGCAAACCTACAGGAGTCTTAATGTCCCCCATGTTGTAGACCTTCCTTTTCTGCTTTCATCTTCTCATATTTAATAGCGTCTAATGCACTGGCGTGTCATGAATTACTGTCATCTATATATGATCACATCCTCAGAAGTTCAGCAGTGTTCTACTCATGGATGTGTTTTTCTTCAGAGAAAACACCGTGAGCAGTTACAAGCCACTGTTAACGACAGTGTGTGTGGGGGGGAAAGACTAAAATATCATAGCAAAGTAACCTGACATTTCCTAAGGGTTTTGCAGGCACGTTCAAACCAAGCCAAGAAATCACTGGGGTCAGAAAGTCACAAACAGCTCTCTCTACAGCTGGTTCATGTACTAATGCTTAAAAGCTAACACCTCTACCACCGCAGGGGAAGTGCAGCTCAATCCCACAGACATACCTAAATCCCTTCTACCCGTTCCTGAAAGATCACGGCTGTGTAGATTTTGTGGAAGAGCCTGAAAAGACGTTTCCCCGTTGACAAGAGTTGATCCCTGCAGAGCAGCATCTCTCCAGCCCCACGGCAGCACCGCAACATGCCCACGCGGGACACGGCGGGCGCTGGCCAGAGTGCTGAACCTCCCGAGAGATGCCAGATGTTTATCCTGGGATGTATCCTTTTAAAAATCTCTATCAGTGACCTGGAAGAGAAGATAGAATGCATATTATTAACTTTACAGGTACACTAAACTGTGGGAGGATCAGGGGAAGAGCAGTTGATACTCCTAGGGGCAGGGCTGCCGTTTGATAAGTCCTGAATATGTTGGAGGAATGGGTTGACAAAGACTTTATGAAATTGAACAAATATAGCTGGAAATTCCTGCCCCTGGGAAGGAAGAACTCATTGCAGTGGTGCAGGTTGGGCATGACTGACTGAGAAACAGCTCTGCTGGGAAGGTCCTAGGAGGACTTGGTAGACAACAATCCAAATGTGAGTTGGTGGTGTGCCTTGGAAGCAATAAAAAACAGCAAGACACTCTGCTGTTCTAAATTAGATGTTAGAGGGAAGTGATTATTATTATCGCTTTCTACCCATGACTCACTACATCACATGTGAACTCTTATGATGTTTTTGGGCCCCCAGTAAAAGGAAAATATTGATAAACTTGAGCAAGTCATGTGGAGGTCCATCAATATCATCAGAGGCATGAAGCATACATTCTGTAAGGGGAGGCAGAGGAAAACAGGCTTGATAAGCCCAAAGAAGAGTTTTTGGAGGTACCTAACAGCAGCCCTCCCATTCCCATGGAGAGGTCATCAGGAAGACAGAGCCAGACTCTTCACAATGATTCAGGGTGGGAGGGCAAGAGACAGTGGACATCAGACGAAAAAAAGAGGGATGGTTTTTAAAGAGCGGTCTGGTTGAATAACATTCCCACAACATAAATTTTTGTTTTAGGGTATCTTGGCATTTGGCACTTTTTTTTTTACTTGGATATGGGATTTTCTTAGTATTGTAAGTCAATATTTCAACATCCAAGAGGCAACACTGGAACATGAGACTTGGATTGGACGGTTTTGTTTTCTTTCTTTTCTTTTTTTTTTTTTTTTTGAAAGTAACAAACAAAAGAAAAATCAATGATTCCAAGAAAAATGGTTTTATAGGAGTTTTGACAATTTGGACAATCACGTAAGTATCAAGTTACCTTTGTCTTATGGAATAGGATAATTGCAAATGTTCTAGTTTACCAGGCTGGATATTCTATGCAAAACTGAGGACAGACTGGCAACATTAACTTTATCAAACAGTCTGCCTCATGCATTTGATTTCAACCTATTGACTGATTTCTGCTCAGCACCAAAGTTTATTTTTCAGGAGTATAGAAATAAATTCTCAGAACACAGTTGGAACTTCTGGTGACCTTTTGGTGTTATTTTTGTTTATTGTACAAATATGCTGGAGAAAAGTACTCAGCATTCTGGCCTTAGTTCAGCAAAGCACATAAGTGCCTGTTTAACTTCAATCTCAGACTCCAGTGCTTTGCTGGATCAGGGCCAGAGGGGCACTGTGCTGAAAATCCATCCCAAAGGTATGCTTACTGTGTAGCTAAACAAAAAATACAGCCTTTTCAGTGGCTCTCCTTGCCTGCTTTTTCAATGTCATTTGTTAATAAAAAAAATAAATAAAACTAGCCATCCTTCTACAGCTCAATGGCAAAGGCTTTTTCTGTATGGACTTGGAGCAAGCTTGTCATCTCACATAGAGAGGCTAAGAAAGGGGTGCATAGGCATGTGATAGTGATGATGTCAGGATTGTGACACCGAATTTTCATGGTAGTGTCTCATTTCAAGGGGCAACATCATTTTACATGATATTAGCAGCTATTTAGTTTTAGTTCAGGTTTTTCTGATACACTCCAGCACTGCATTTTTGTAAAAAAAAAAAACTGTAAATGATCTTTTTTTATACACCTGAACAAGGTTAGCTCATATTATAAGACAAGCTCATAATAGATTTCCTCCTCTCTCTCTCTCTCTCTCTCTCTGTATATATATATAAATATATATGTATAAATTATAACTCTCACCTCTAGCCTGTGTACATTTTTTGTGCAACGTAGGTATATATTGTAGGATTGCAAAGAGTAGGAATACAGATACTTCCTGAAAGCACACAGTTGCTCCTGCAGCACTTGAATGCTGGAGCCAGTGGAAGGATGAACAGCCTCCAGTTTATTCTTATATTTACAACTAAACACCACTAGATGTCCCCTGTTGCCAGCCCTGATGGGATAGCCACAGCTGGGATGCTGTTAACAGAGCCTCTCCCTGCAGTTATACCCCTACACTGAAAAACACATTACTAATTCCAGATTATTGCTGCCTGGAGAGGGTTCTGGGGAGACTTTGTTATGGCCTTCCAGTACTTACAGGGGGCATGTGAGAAAGATGAGGAAAGATGTTTTAGTAGAGCCTGATACGAGAGGACAAGGAGTAAGAGCTTGAAGCTAAAAGAGGGTAGAGTGAGACTGGAGATATGGAAGAAAGGTTTTACATTGAGAGTGATGCCCAGACTGGTGGTGGATGCCCCATCCCTGGAAACGTTCAAAGTCAGATTGGACTACCATTGCACATTAGTGTCATATAGCTTGATTGAATGTGCAGGAAGGTAAATGCAAGATTATCCTGAGAAAACACTGCAAAAACTAGTGATCTGAATTCTTATCATAAGGGTCATCATCAAGAAGCCCAAGCAACCTTCACTTGTCCTTAAATCTGGGATCATAAAGGAAACTAGTACATGCAGCTTTCTTTGGATGGAGGTGATTGTCCTACTCTGATCTGCAGTGGTATGGCCTCACCTTGAATATTGTGTGCAGTGTTGGGTACCCAAATATGAGAAAGATATTAAGCTATTAGAAAGTGTCCAAAGGAAGGCAATGAAGATGATTAAGGGCCTTGAAGGGAAGCTGTATGAGGAATAACTGAGGTCACTTGGTTCATCCTGGAGAAGACAAGAAGGAAGGGAGACCTCATTGCAGTCTACAACTTCTTCGTGAGGGGAAGAGGAAGGGCAGGCACTGATCTCTTCTCTGTGGCAACCAGTAACAGGACCCAAGGGAATGACCTGAAGTTGTGTCAGGGAGGTTTAGGTTGGATATTAGAAAAAGGTTCTTCACCCAGTAGAGTTTGGGCACTGGAACAGGCTCCCCAGGGAAGTGGTCGCACCACCAAGCCTGTCAGAGTTTAAGAAGTGTTTAGACAATATTTTCAGGCACACTGTGGGACTCTTGGGGATGTTCTGTGCAGGGCCAAGAGTTGGACTTGATTATCCTTGTGTGTCCCTTCCAAATCAGATTATTCTGTGGTTTCATGATTCTGTGCAAACCTACTACACAGAAGTGAAGATTTGGTATGGACTTTTTTAACCCTATATTTCCCCTCTTAAAAAATCAACCATAAAATAGCGTAACCAACTTTTCACCCGATCTCTGACTTAGTTGCTTCTTGGCTATCCATGTAAAGAAGGAAAACTCCTCTCCTTTCTTAAACAGCTCAACAGCTTGAGCTGGTTCTGTTGAGCTCAATATTCTGGAGTTAATGAGGAGCAGCTGAGGGAGCTGGAGGTGTTTAGCCCAGAGAAAAGTAGGCTGAGGGGAAACCTGATTGCTCTCTACAAAGCAGATTGTAGCCAGGTGGGAATTACTTCTACCAAGTAATAAGTGATAGAACAAGAGGAAATGGCCTCAAGTTTCACTGGGGAGGTTTAGATTGGATATTAGGAAAAATTTATCCACTGATAAATTTATCTCTTTAGCAAGCCTGGTCAACAAACCCTGGTGGGGAAGGATGTTTCAGGCAAGCACTACCAGGTACAACCACTGTTTTCAGAATTTCTCTCCCTGTCCCTTATTGCCTCATAATTAAAACCACAATGGTATTTGTATGATCAGGATCATATTGAGTTCATTTTCAATCCTTCTATATATTTCAATGAAGGTCATATCGGGTCCTGACAATATAAATATTCAACTTTCCAGGCTGTTTCAAGCTCTCATGATGTTGGCTTTTTTTTTTTTTTCTTATTTACCACTACAATACCTTATCTACTCAAGTATATCTGAACTGTGAATATTGCCAAATACAAATGAAACCACGAATGTTAGCTAATAACTGCTCTGATGTCCGTAGCCTGAATGATAGACAAATTGCAATTACATCCTTTCACCATATGCCTCTTGCCTTAAAAAAGTGAGTTACGGAAATAGTTTCCTTTTAATTTATCTAAGCTACCACCGACATTCCCTTTTTCCCCAGTCAACGATTTCATATGAGATAAAGCTTGTCACCATGCCAACCAACTTAGAAAGGTCTTGGACAGGAAATACAGCCAGTGAGGGACAGAAGTTCATGAGAAAGAGTTTCCAACATTTTTCCATTGACAGGAAACTACAGTTACCACAAAGGATTTCTTGATCTATTCACTCCAAAACATGGGTCAATAGTCAGACAATCAGCTCATGACTCAGGCACGAAAAATGTAAAACATCTGGCTCAAATCTATGCTACATACATGCTGCAGAGAGATTCAGGACTTTAACCTAAAAGCTCATTAGATTCACTTTTAAGGACAATCAGTTTTATTTGAAAAAACAACAGTGTAGGAACATTTTGCAGTATTCCAGTTATTAGGATTGATCCTGTGGAACGTCTTCCTTTGATCAACAGCAAATGAAGGAATAGTAGAACATTGTACTATTCTGCATTATTCGAAAATAGTCCTTATTTTTCCATTCTATTGCATTAAGGCTCATTTTCTTAATTTTCTTGAAGTTTTGAATATATGATGAGAATACAATAGTGACAACAACAACTGCATAGAAGCTGAAGCTAATAGGAGGTCTTACTTGCATGGTGGGTGCTTACTTTACTCACAATCACTGTAATAGCAACCTAGTTCACAAACATATTTCACATGACAGATGTTTTTCTAAACCCCACTTCAAGTGATGAAATATTTAACCTTATTTTGCAGATAGAAGAATAAATGGCATACCTGAAAACAGAGACAATATTAGGTGTGCTAGGGAATGGACCTAATTCTCTTTAGAGACAGTCCAACACTGTATAATAGATTCACGAACTGAGTATTGATCCCTCAGCACACTGTTTCTCTTGAAAAATCTTTTAAGTAGAAGATAATCAGAAATGCTTATTGTGCAGTCACAGACAAATTAGTGCCAGTATGAAAACTAGACCTGAGAAGATAATCACAGAAGTCCAAAGAGATGGATACAGATCTGGAACAACAAAACCACATCCATCTTGTTTATACTTGGCAAGTTGACAGCATAGCAAGGCAAGGTCTCACCTGCCTTTATGTGTTTGTGTAGACATATCCATAATTTCCACTCTCATGCCTAATTCTCTCACTTGCACTTCATCAAGAGTGATGCAGTAGGGTGTTATTGCTACTGTTCCTCACCATCGCTCAGACACCAACAAAAGAATGCAATGGAGCAGTTTTATTGGCTCCCTGTGCTGAAGGCTGATTTATATCCATAGATTTGTGATTCCAAGGTAGCTGGAGGAACAGCTTGAAAGAGTGCCTATAAAATCTGCCTGCTTATGCTCTGTCTCTATCTCCATTTCTTTTTTGTGGCCATGCAGCATAGGAAGGGATGGCTGTAGCGGGGTCTGGAACTCAATGCTGGTGTGATTTCTAATTACTGATACATTCTTCTATGCATAATCAACTAGTTTTTTAATAAAGGATTCTCAATTACTGGAAGAAATGGTCATTAAATATCTCTAGGTAGTGAATTCTAGGCTATTACTGTAGCCATCCTATGAGCTTTTCTTTATATAACATGGTTTTGTTTGGAATTTCAAGGTCCTTAGCCTATTCTTTAAGCAAATCCATTTCCCCTTGTTCCTGCTTCTCACTAAACCCCTTTTCACAAGAGACCTTTTCAAAGTCTTTCCCAGTCCTGGTGATAGTAATGTGTTTATTCCATTGGTTACCCTTAATTTCCTTAAAAAATGAGAGCAGAGCTGAAGTTGGGGCAGGATGGGGGACAGAAGTGCTCACTCAGTACCAGGTTCTGTGCTAGTTAGAGGATAGCATTTAATGGAAGAAATAAATAGGACAAACTCAGGAATTGTTTTTAAATGGGTATATTTTTCAAGATGAAAATATTCCCATGGGAACCAGTGCATCAGCTGCTTCAAGCCTGACAGGGAAACGTAATTTGGATGGGAACAGGTGGAATTCTTCCCAGTGCGTGAGTCATTTTTTCTCTGGCTCTCCTTACAGACTTTGGTAGAGATCCTAATGCAACACACGCTATTCTCTTGAGTTCTTTGTTTTGTTCTAAACCAAATCAAATGGGCAACGTGCATGATGACTAAGCTGGTGGACAGCACTGTATTTTTCAATGTTGTTGATTCTGGCTAAAAATGAACTATCTGTTGTTTGCCTCTTTGCTCAAACAAAATACAGATGGATAACTTGGGCTGCAGATAAGCTTTTTTTTCTCTAGAAAAAGAAGAAAAAAGTAAAAAAGGCTTATTTTATACCTGTCTGGATCATGAGCGCTGTTCCTACAGATTGGGAGAAGGACCAAAGAAAGATGTAGTAAAAACAATATTATTTGGTCATTCCTGAGTGGACAAAAATTTGATAAAAAATTTAAAATCAGATCAGAATCTGAGATTATGAAGCATCAGGAATGTCTGCATTTGATGTTTCATTTCAAATGAGTTACAGGTCCTGGAAAGGCAAATAATGCCTGCTGGAGAAATATATTAAAAGGTTATTGTAGCATACTCTTTTGATGTGCCTGCCACTGTTCCCCTAATACTGTTTCTGTTAAGGTCCCATCACTGCTACACAGAAACTGGGAATGGTATATATGCTACAGCACAGAACAGATGAGATTTAATGAAAAATATCCAACACACCAAGATCCCCTGACTGCTGCAGCCAGGAGTCTCTCCTCTGTTGAGTAGCTTGGGTGTTACATCTGTAAGAAGCTTGTTTCTTTCTTGAACTTTCATACGTGGATTTTGTTTGCCCAAGCAAGAGAAGCAAAGAGCATCATATACTCAAGTACTTTTGAGATAAACAGAAGAGGGAGAGCTGCACCATGAAGTTTTTCATGCCTGTGGCTTCGTCTGCTCTCTGCTGCTAGCTCTCCCTCCTTCCCTCAGGGTACCTGAAATGTGATAGAGCAAAAGCCCCAAGTCTTCCTATTTAGTGAATTTTCTCCAAGATTTGAAGGGAAGTGGAATATAAATGGTGAAAGCTCAGAGTGCTATAATGTGAAGTTCCCTGCTTTGGTGGAGCTGGAAGAGCAGGAAGCATTGGTAACTAACATCCCCCTTACTGAACTCCCCAAGAGCAGAGACAGTGCTTTAACAGAGCGTCCCTTGACAGACATTTCACTGAAATAGTCTTCCCATGAGGAAGGATTTCTCATTCTGAGGTTTGTGTCATCTGCTGCACAGTACCTTGAGGCTCTTGTTGCAGTCAAGGTTTCCCTCTGCTTCTAAAGGTGTTTGTTTTGCCTGAGTGAGAGATTGGAAACACTTGTGCACTGTGAGTATTTTCACTGGGGGTAGGAAAAGCATTTCCTGGCCAGTCTCAAATATACCCCATGGCTAGAATTGAACTCTACCTCAAAAATCCTCTAGTCTGAAAACACCAAAAAAAGAAGAAAACCAGCTCTTCTGTCCCAGTTTTATAGGTGACAGGCAGATGCAGATTTTGAAAAACTTACCTGAGATGAAGCATCAATGCAGTGTTTTGTAGGCTGCCAGGAGCTTTTGAAGGCTGTCCAAAATTCACACGTAAAACAACTTGGACATGCTCCAGCCTATCTAATGGGTGATGTGTCAGTGGGTACATGTCAGTTGCTCATCCCATACAGGCATCAGATGGGGAAATTACTGGCTGCATTGGGCTTAGAGCTGGCCCCATATCTGACCACGAAGTGTGGCATGGATCATCCTGTGAATTTGAATCTCTATCTCAGTCACATACAACCATCCTTCAGATTGCTAAATACAGCATAACCAGGTGTATGGATCATGAGGTATATTTAAAATTCAGTGGGAAAAGATTTTTTCCAACTTACAAAAAAGTCCACAGTTTCACCAATGCTCAGGATGAAACCAAGACCTTCAAAAGTATAATAAATAAAAGCAACTGCCATGGAAAGCCTTGAAATCCCCCAGTCTTCTACTGTGTATGTGGGAAATCTTTCTTCTTTATTTGAGAAATACATAGGGAAAATATGTATTGATGTATATACATTTGTATTTATAAACATAAGTCTTCTTCTGAACACAGCTGAAGTTGCATTTGCAGGGATGTTTATATCTAAACCTAGGGCTGTTTTGACAAGGAATGTTATCTCTGGATACAAATGTTCTCAATGAACCTTTTTTTTCCAAAATAAGTTTATAAAACAGACAAATCACTGGTGAAACTCCCCAGAAATTAAATGAGAGATTAAATTTTGTCCCATTTTCTTCTTTATTAACAGCTTTCTTCCAACACTGTTGGCTTCCTCTAAAGGTTGAAAGACAAAAAAAACTACTATACTGCTTGTGCATCTCTACTGCAATGATTTTGTAAAGGCTGTCATTTGGGGGGTTTGCTCTCAGAACAATGCATCCCCACCTGGTTTTGATGGTCCTTTTGTCTATTGTGCAACTTTCTCAGGAACATTGTGGAAAATCCCACAGAGAGGCAGGTGATATGGCTAAATTAATGAAAACATAGTTGTAATGGAAGAAGGCACAAAGCCTGTGAAACGCTTTGTTTTGACATTTCTATTATAGCAAGTTGTCTAGCAACACTGCCTGAACTGCCTGGAAAGGAGGTTTCTGTCCAATCTCCTCTACAGTCATGATTTCCACAGGGCAACTAAGACCTTTGGATAATGAAAAGATTAGCCATAAGTGTTGTGATGTGGTGTAAAATCTCTGCTGGTGCCTGAGTTCTTTCTCATCTGACTGTATCCTACAGCTCTGACTTCAGAGAGATCATTAAATAGGTCTTCTCACTTGAGAAGTTCACAAGAAGCACATTCATCTGAAACCTTGAGGTCTTAGTCCCTTGGCAAGGCTTCTCCCACAGCAGCAGTCCTGCCAACGCATCTTGAGCATGATTTGCCAGGCTGCTTTTCCCTCACAGGCAGTAGATGTTCAAATATTAATTCTACTTCTCATTCTTACAAGGGGTGAGGCCAATCCACATTATGTCAGACTATGAAACAGACTCTCCAGAAATCTGCACCCACATGGCTCCTAGACAAACATTATACAGTTTCAGCTTTGAAAAATGCTCTTAGACCTCATTTTGTATGCAATTTTGCTTTTCCTACATTATGGGCCTTATTTTATTATAACCCACTGGATAATTGCTGACTTGTTTGAGTTCTGTCCCTTGGTGTTGTCTAAAAAAAAAAAATCTTTGTTTTACTCACTTTATGCTTGGAAATGGAATTCAATTTACTAAACAATCTGTTAAAGTTAGCAACACAAACATACAGCTGATTTCCAGGAAGAGCACAGGCTTTTATCTAATTGTGTTCTCTGTTGAGTTGGAGGGGTCCTGAGCCTTTAAGCAAGTAGCTTTGCTTAGTGATATTTGGCACTGAATCTTGATGGACAGGATTTTACTGTCCTACAAATAGCACAGGGACTTGAGACCAGCAATGATAAAAACTCATGAATGGACTGGCTGCCCACAAGGGGGAAATAACACCCTGCAGAGAGCTTGAGCATTTGTGTGTTGTAATTTTTTTTATGCTTGCTTAGTGTTAGGACCAGCTACCTTTAAATAGCATAATTAATTTGGAAAGATGTAATGCTATGTTGGTTAAGTTACATCATCATACAGTCCACATACAAAACTCATTTCTTCCCAAACATTTTGTTCCGTTTTCTTGTAGACAGGTTAAGCATGTTAAGCATGTTAAGTATCATCAGTGCCCCTGCTTATGCTTTTTAAATAATTTCTAAAAGCTTCATCTCATATAAATAAGTAAAGTCGACTGTATGACTCATAAATTAAAAGAAACACAGGTATATTTATTAAGCAAAATTCAACAGACTTCAATTTTAACTGTCAAGTGCTCCATACAGAAAGCAACCTTATCCCAGAAGGCTTCCTGCTGCAAGTTTAATTGCAGACTTCTGACAGTTTATTCCCTAATTGCAGTACAGCAAGTTCTGTTCATTTCTCCTATCCTTTTAACGCTGACTTCTGTGCATTTCCCGTGTGAAGTCATCCAAATAGATTTGCAAACTCTCTTGTTTTCACACAAAGATAGTGTCCTGGGATCCTGGCACCTACATGAGACAAACACCCACCAGTGCTTCCAAATCAGAGGAGGCTGTTATGCTCTCTATCAGATCACTGACGCATTTGGTGGCCTCAGCTGAAAGGCAGAAAGGAAAAGACAGCCTGACACATAAAAAGGTGATGGAAAGGAGGAGTGATGTTGAGATGCAGTGAGATTAAATGACTGGCTGGTGGTCACAGGACTGTGAATCACAACCAAACCGGTGTACTGTTCTGGGATAAAGACCTCCTCTCACACCGGCAAAACTCCAGACAAAATGCCATAAATGCAAGCACAAGTTATTGAAGCTGAATGCAACTTTTGTTTTGATCGTGAAATGACGGCGTCCTCTCTTATTTTGTTACATGGTTCCTGTCCTTGTATGCCAAATCACATGAACCATAGCAGTGAGCCCACTTAGTTACTCTTGGAGTGAAAATCAAAATGATGTTTCATTAAACTGTTAGAAAGAGACAGAAAAGCTATTAGGCTGCCTGAAGGCTTATGCCAGGAAGCAGCACACTGTGAGCTCCCTGTGCTGACTTCAGTTTTCTGAACACAGTCTAATAAGAGAATGGGCTCAGGAGCTCCCTCTGAAATGATGGGAGGATGGGAATGAGTGATACTCAGGCGTGTCAAGCTCATCTGCTATTGTCATCATTATTTCTCTGGTGCCAAGTCTGTCTGATGTTAGACAATAGAGGCTAAATTCACCCATGATGTAACTCTGCCAAAGGCCAACAGAGCTCTGCCACTGGAGGGATTAGTCCCTCCTAAATCTTTTTCAGAGCATTGGATGTGCTGCAGCTGATGTGTTAATGACTCCTGACATATGCTGCAGGACTGTCTTTGCAGAGCAGCTCGCAGGGAATCTCTCAAACAGCTCAGTTGCTATTAATTTACATTACTGGGAGTTGGTGTGCATTTCCCACATGTCATCTTGAAAACAGACCCAAATAAAAGCTTTACTAATGAAGCATATCACAATGGGAAGCAGCTGATCCACACAGCCTCCCAGTGAGGGTAATCCCAGCTCCAGCAGTAGAAAAGTAAACAGAGGGGCTGTCTGAATGTGGGCATGTGGACTGTGTTAAAAGGGAACAGGAGACCTGCAGGGTGCTTGGTATCACGGAAGAGATGCCTCAGGGTTGGAGTAAATATTTGAGCTGCCTCCTTTCTCACTGACACAGTCTAGATGTATGAAATCTCCAGCATAATCCTGGCTGAACACGATAATATAAACTCATAAAGCAACGGTTTTAAGGACCATTTCTCCAAAATGCTGGATTTATGATCTGTGTGGAAATTGCGGTATGTAAAGTATTCATCACTTTTCCTTTTGTGGAAAGTACCGTAGTTTAACTCCAGCCTGCAGCTCGGCCCTACATAGCTGCTTGCTCACCCTCCACTGGTGGGAGGGGGAAGGTAACTGGAAGAGTAAAAGTGAGAAAACTCACTGGTTGAGATAAAGACAATTTAATAGGCAAAGCAAAAACAAAACATGGAATTCATTTGCCACTTCCCATGAGCAGGCTGAAGTTCAGCTATATCCTCAGGACATCAGGAGTCCATCGAGTAACAGTGACTTGGGAAGACAAATGCCACAGCTCTGAACACCCCCCACTTCCTTCTTCTCCAGCCTTATCTGCTGAACATGATTCCATACGGTCTGGAATATCCCTCGGGTCATTGGAGTCAGCTGATCTGGCTGTGTCCCCCTCCCAACTCCTTGTCCACCTCCAGTCCCCTTGTGGTGAGGTGGGTTGAGGAGCAGAAAAGGTCTTGATGCTATGTGAGCATTGCTCAGCAATAGCTAAAATATCCCTGAGTGATCAACACTGTTTCCAGCATAAATCCAAACCACAGCCCCATATTAGCTACTATATAAAATATTAACTGTATCCCAGTCCAAATCAGCACACAGTGGTGTGTGAACCAGGAGTACAAACCAGGGAAGTCCACTTTTGGAAAATACACCACAGAAAGGGAAAGGCTTTGAGACTCTTAATAACACCGTTGTAGGATATGTGTGAAACTTAACCAGAAGCACTGGCTACAACATCCATTAGGCATGTGAGAGAAATATTACATTTTCCTGTATAATGTGCACAGAGTGTACAGAGACACACGGGGAATATGGATGCTGTTTATGAGATGGTTTGTCTTATGAATATACTTTTTCAAGTCAAGCTGAAAAGTCAATCCTGCACGTCCAATCTCCTACCCTCAGCATGCTGTGCTGAGCCAGGCCATGGCTCTGGTGACACCCGGAGTTGTCCCACCTTTGGTCCTCTCCATGGAGGCAGGGTATAGTCAGGCGCGGGCTCTGGGTTTTATCAGGACTGTGTGGTTTCTGGCAGCTGCCAAAAGCAAGGTAGTCACTGCTTTCTGGGCTGTGGGACAGGGTGGCTTCTGTGGGACAGCTGTGACACCTAGTGGTGACACGTGCGAGCTCCCGGGCAGCCAGGAGCTGCTCCCACGACCCTCGGAGACCACCTCACAGGTTTTCAGAGCCCACCAGGTATAAGGAAAGGGCATCAGCTTTCTGTAAGAACGTTAATGGGAACATCAGAACATATTTTCAAATGATCTCCCCATCTTTAGGAAGTTTTTCTCTGCTTGGACGTCCTGCCAGCCTTTTGAGGAATCCTATTTCCTGATGTCACCCTCCTGATTCACACACTGACGGTCCCTGTGAGTCAGTCCCCCTGCAGCGGGCACACGGCAACCACTCAGAAACCCATCTGCACGCCTTGAAACCAGTGTAGATGATGGTGGTGGGTGCTGGGTTTGGATCTAAAATCCACGCTAGCCTCTGTGCAATAACCTGTGGTCTTCATCTTACCTATAAGAGAGTCAAAAAACTTGTGCTCAGGCTTGATCTAAGCAAGTTTGGGATGTTTTGCATGGTTCTTGGCTTTTGTGCCCATGTGCCCTCAAGTCTCTACAGTCCACCTGCAGTTTTGTCAGGCAGTGAGTGCTGTGATAGTACTTCTGACCTGTAACTTAATTCCAGGCTCAAATCGTGTGGACAATATACTCATGAACTTTTACTGGTAGGTTTGCTTTTTCACCAGGAAAACAGCTTGTGTATCACAGTGGGTGTTTACTTTCCAGAATCTTATCCCTAATATTATACTAATTTTTCCAGCAATGAGATGAGCTGCTGGTCTTGATTATCCTCCTAAAATATTATTTTAATATACTAAACTCCACTACAGAGTTTAATAGTAGACACTTCTGTTGACAATTTCATCCAGTTATTCAAAAACAAGGAAAAAAACTAGCGGACTTAGATGCAGCAGTACTGGGAAGTGAAACATTAAACTTCTAGTTTTCAGTTGTTCAGAGTGGATTCTAAATGCCTGTTTTAGGTCAGATGCTGTGGTGATCCCCAGTGACCACAGAATCATAAAATCATAGAATGGTTTGGGTTGAGAAGAATCTTAAAGATCATCTTATTCACCTTCCACTGCCACAGGCAGGGATAGCTTCCACCAGACCAAGTTGCTCCAAGCCCCATCCAACCTGGCCTTGAACACTTCCAGGGATGGGGCATCCACAGCTTCTCTGGACAACTTGTTTCAGTGCCTCACTATCCTCTGAGTAAAGAACTTCTTCATAATATCTATCTAAATCTCTCCTATTTTAGTTTGCCAGCTGAATGAAGACATGCACATGAGCCATGGACAGAGACAGAACATTCCCTCTAGGTCTGATTGTGTTTCTTACCACAGGTTTGTTTGGATCAAAACAACCCCAGGCAGTGCTACAGGCTTGAGGCAGAGTGGTCGACAGTGACATGAGCCAGCAGTGTGCCCAAGTGGCCAAAAAAGCCAATGGCATCCTGACTTTTATCAGCAACAGTGTGGCCAGCAGGACCAGGGCAGTGATCTTTCCCCTGTACTTGGCACTGGTGAGGCCACATCTCAAATCCTGTGTTCAGTTTTGGGCTCCTCACTACAAGAAAGACATTGAGGTGTTCCAGGGGAGTTTTAGACTGGCTATTAGGGCAAATTTCAGCAAAAGGGTGGTCAAGCATTGGAACAGGCTGCCCAGTGAAGTGGTGGAGTCACCATTCCTGTAGTTATTTAAGAAGTATAGTTGTGCTGCTTAGGGACGTGGTTTAGTGGAGGACTTGCAGTGCTGGGTCAGTGTTGGACCAGATGATTTTAAAGTTCTTTTCAAACTTGAATAATTCTAAGATACCATGATACTACGTAGGGCAGTCTCCCAGAACTGTGTGCCAGTGATCTACACTCCTCCATCCACATGAGCTACTGGCACTGTGCATTTATATGTGCCACAATTCATGTCCAGAACCTTCCCAATACAGACAATTTTACCTGCTTTACTGCAGCTGAGAAGCAAGTGCTGATGTAGCCAAGGTCAAGGAGATGTGCATGAGATGCCAGAAAATCTGGGAAGGCTAAACCAGAGCAGAACTGCAAGGTAATGAATTGTCCTTTTGATTTTGATTCAAATTGTTGGGAAAAGTGTTTCGCTTAGATAACAAAGGTGCTTCAGTTATCCCTGCAGAAATGAGCTGTGCATGCCTCAAGGGATACATTTAGTGCTCTGCAAGTGCCGGGTAAATCATTTACAGGCAATGGCAGTGTGATGGAGGTGCTGAGGGTGTGGGGGAGGGGGGGAGAAGATACAAATTAGACCATGGGAATGATTGACTACAGGTAAAGGTCACAAAACTCTGTAAATATATGGTAGAGACTGAGTTAACGTGGTGAAAGATTTACAAGGCCTGATTAAGCATAGGAAGAGGGCTGGGGTGGCAAATTTTGGACCGTATAAAAGTTGGCAGGAGATGATCAAGCCTGGCCGATCCTCAGCAGCAAAGAACCAGACCTTAGCCTCCAGTGTGAGAAGGTAGCAACACCTGTGGAAGCCCCAGTTTGGATGGTCTGTATGGAAGTCTTCATGTCACAGATTGTCGCAGTCTCAAATAACTTTTAAAACATCTCCTTCTGGCTCTCTGTGTAGAATGGCCCTGCTAAGGAGGTGCCTCAGAACCTACTCCCAAAACACCCAGAAATTGCATAAAGTAACGTAGTTAAAAAACATGAGGGTAAAAGGGAGGAAGAACAGCTTGGAACAAACTTTCATACTGGCATTGTGAAAATGTCAGCAAATGGAGGAACTAGCTGAGGCATAATTCACATCACTGAGAGCAAAAGGCGAATAAAATGAGTCGGTTGTGAGCATGACAGCTTGCTGAAGTGAACCATATGCAGCTGACATGCCAGCCCCCTTATCGAAGGCCCTTTATCTGCCCAGAGCCAAGGCAGTGGGACAGAACAGGTAGAGGAACACGTTTCAGCTCACCCATCAGTTGGTCCCACCGTCAGTGGAGCAGATGCAGGTTTTAGAGCTGAACACTCTTTTGCCAGTAATCAAATGAGCTCCTGTGTACCTGGGGCAGGGTATTTGCAGAACTAATCTACAAAATGCTCATCCTTTAGACTTAAACCAGGAGAAAATAGTTCCAAACCTACTCTGAATGCAGATATGTCAGAGATTCCTGTTCTCCAAATACCACTTTCTTTTAGCTGTGTCAGGAGCAATAAAAACTTCTCTTGACAATTTTTGTGGCAACTTTTAAGACTTATAAGTCATGTTTCCACGTCAGAACTTACACCAATTATTTTTACTTCCAAGCAGTGTAAATTGCCTTTGTAATCTCAAAAGTGTCAAGAGAACAAGGACCCAAAGAGTGGCTGGAAATGAATGCCACTGAGCTGGGATTATAGACAGCAAAGAGGCAGAGAGGGTGGAATCTTTGAGCAGTCCTTCTCTGTTTGAAGACCCCAGTTGCATACCCTGAAACCAGCTGAAATTCTGGGAATTCTTACAGTATTTGTCAAATTCTTTCTCTTTCCCAGCAGTCAGCCCTGTGCCTTGGAATAAGGCTGTCCTTTTACTCCTGAGGGTCAACCTCTTCAGTTGCTTCAACAGAAAAGCTTTCTACACAATCCATCAAACTGAACACTTACAGTATTTAATACAAGTGTGAGAACCCTAGGACTTGGTGAAATGCACTTCTTGGTTCCCTCTGTACAGGGGATGGGATAAGGTTGCTGTGTTCCTGCCTGTAGGACAACGATGCTTATGTGTAGTAAACTGATAGCAGAATTGGTTCATTATCCCTCATTTTTGGATTAATGTGTGGTCAAAAAGGATCACAGCAGATGCTAACTGGAACACAGGCTTTAATCTTGTTTTCAGTTTTCAGATCCCCACAGATTTTCAAGACCTGATGCAGGCTGCTGCTGAACAGCAGACTTGCTTTCCTGTGCTTGCTCTTGCAGGCATGGTGGAGGTAAAAAAAAAAAAAAAAAAAAAAAAAGTTAAAAGAGGTGTTTCCTCATATTCAGGTGACACTTACTGTGTTTCATGGCCTCTGGTACTGGGCACCACTGAAAAAAGTCTGAGTTCACATTCCCTTTGCACACTCCCTTCAGGTATTTATATACATGGATGATACTCCTCCTGAGCCTTCTCATCTCCAGGCTAAACAGTTTCAGCTGTCTCAGCCTTTCCTTACAAGAGAGATGCTCCAGTTCCTTGCATCATCTTTGTGGCCCTTTGCTAGACTATCTCCCAGTGCAGGGACATATTGGAGAGAGTTCAGTGGTGGTTGATGTCATGGGGCTGCCCTGGTTCTGCTGCTGAATGTTGAATGCAGATTCAGAGGGGTTGTTTTCTCCAGACTGTTGTTCCCAGAAGGGAAAAGAAATAATTCCTTTCCCTCTCACTGAAACTGCCTTGATGAATGAGTGATAACAAGATAGCAGGCAGTGAGGTCTGTCAAGCCCACATGCTGGTTTCTCACGTTTCAGGCAGTTGTTTTCACCTTTCTGCCGAGTAAAAATAACACATTTCCAAGGGACTTTGAGTCTGGTGATGTGGGAAGAACCACCTGTTAAAAAAACACTAGAGAAATTTTCCTGCTAATTTGTCAAAGGCAGAATTGTAATTTATCTTTGTGGAAAAAGGATCCCTGAAACCATTGAACAAACCCCTTGCTGGGGGGCTTAACATGTGGCAAAAGTTACAGGAGCAGTCAGGAAAGTGTGATAGTTTATTAATGAGGGTTTGCAACAGTTCACTGAGGGTTCTGCTAAGGTCAGAGATGGGTTTCCCCTCCTACTCCAAGGGACTGACATCATGGGTTACAGCAAAATAAAGCTTTCCCTGGCTCTGATATGTTTGGTGGAAAGATCCAGCCTAGACTGGGCAGGCTGGTGTTATTTAGCTGTGTAGGGTGCATCAGCAGGACAACCCAAGCTTTTGGTTTTTATTGCATTGGGACACCCTTCTCTCTCTATGGGTAGGTGGCCCAGCAGGCAGAAACCCTGGGGGATGTACCCATGTACGGGCTGTGCCTGGAAGGACATGCGGGAACGTGGGGAGAATAATGCTGCCACAGCAGTAATATCCTCTGGATGTTAATGTCCTCTGGACACCCCCTCAACACCATGTGGGTCTGAGCAGCCCACTCACATTGCATACCAAGGAGAGTCCAACCCACAGCCTTCCTTAAGCAGTGAGCAGGGCCAAAGTCCAGCACCCTAAAGGAGCTCAGGGCCTCCTACTTAATTTAGTGGCAGAAGCACAACTATCCTGCTTTTTCTCAACAGGAGAAATGGAGAATGGGAAATGGGTGAGCTCCATAGTGGATCTCTAGAGTGTCCAAAGTCTCAGCCCAAGTCTGGGAAGCATTCTGCTGGTCTTCAGGATCTAAAACTGAGTTTTCAGGGCTCACTGTTAGAAAAACTTTCTGTTTAGAAATAGACAGAAATTAAAAGTCCAGCTCTAGCACTGGAGGTGGGGTTTCGGGTCTCACCCAGTTATTTGCAGCAGTGGTGTGACCATCTCCATGTCCCAGCAGAATTCAGGCAGCGTTGCTCAGCCAAGCAGCCACAGTTCCCATTAGCACAAGTGCAAGCAGGTCCGTATCCTTGCAGAATGTTGTTTCACTAGAGCTTTTGCAGTTAGAAGTTTTGCCATCTTTGAAGAGAATATGGCAATTCTGCACAAGGTTATCACTAGGAGAACTTTTAAATTAAAAATACAAATATATATATGCATACATACGTACCCTGCACTTGCTACTTACCAACTTGCAGTGTTTGTCCTCAGAGACAGAGGCTTCCATATCCAACTATTTCTCATGAGAGACCAGAAGGTCTGGCCTATATGATTTTAATCTCATAATCATTATGCCAAACAAGAAACTGTAGAGAAAATTTCATGGCATAGATAAAGATGACACTAAAAACAACACATAAAAAAATTACAGATGCCAGATCCTGGACATTTGGAACATTCTGCTTATTTACACACATAAAAAATGGTATTTCATTGCTTAATCCAGTGCATGCTTTCTGTTATTTTTTATCAACCCCAAAAATCTGTTGCAAATGTTTCATGCGTCTTTCCAATGACACACTAACTGTTGTTTAAATAAGCAAAGTGCATTTTCCTTCATTCCTGCTTCTCCCGTTGACTATGTCTGGAAATGCCCATGAGGAACTTTTGTTTGCAAAACTAGTCACAGAAAGATAGTGGTGTGAATTCTGTCCAGCAGTGTTTGCACAAGCACTGGTGGCAGAACTAACACAAACACTCTTGGGAATTTGTTTCTGCAAGGTTAATGTCAGAAATGATTTATTGAGGCCTTCCTCCTGCTCACCAGTCCAGCATCCATCAAGTGAGTAAACAGGCCCCCCCATGATTTCAGAGTCCTCTAAGACCGGTCACTGAGCAAACACCTTCATTTCAGAGTCAATATTTGGGGAGTAATCAATCAAATTATATTTACTGCCACAAAATTTAGGTTGAAATACTTTGAATCAAGAGTCAAAATCAGAACATTCTGAAGATAAATTGAAGGTAAATCCATTTTTTCCGGTTGATGAGCTCACGTTGTTCAGCAAAGTTGGTGAGACAGTTGATCCAACTAAAGTTACAGTCACATTATGCAGAATATTTTTAAATCCCCCATTTTTAATTTTTTTTTTTATGAAATGACAGAAATTAATATGTCTGTCCTCACGTGTTCCCATTTCACGAAGAAATAGGATTTGCATGGTTTTGCCACACATTTGTGACATGAAAACGCCCCCTCTAATGTTTTCACCATTACTTCTTATTCCTGAGAATTCGATACTTTCCTTCCTTCCTTCCTTCCTTCCTCCCTCTCTCCCTCCCTTCCTCCCTCCCTCCCTCCCTCCCTCCCTCCCTCCCTTCCTTCCTTCCTTC
>JAWWES010000001.1:33498440-33578731 GCA_035583135.1 Lophotriccus pileatus
ACCCTGCCGACCCCCAACCCCGAAGAGCGCACTGTCACCGTCTGCATCCCGCCGCTCCTCGAAAGGACCCCCCTCCCGTCCTTCTTGGAGACCCCCTAGCTGCACCCCCCATCCTTCATTCCTTCATCCCTCAGAAACACCGGGAAGCCTTGCCTCCTCTCCTCACAGGTCCCCCTTTCCTCCCGTCCCGCATGGCCAGCGGCCCTGGGGGACGTCGTCACTGTCCCCAGTGCTCTCACCGTGCCTCGCCACCACGGGTGCTGGTCCCGGGCGTCCCGAAGTCCGCCTCCCCAGGAACAGGGTGGGCTGAGCTCCTCACAGATGTGTTGAGGCTCATCGAACCACAGCCCTCCCTTCCCTTCTGCCCTTTTTTCATCCCAATACGCTTATCTTCTTCACTGCCAGATTAAAAATATCCAAGGTGGCTTTCTAAGCTGCCGCTTTGTCTTCCTAACGGGTTAAACTGTGCTGCTGGGTCACATCTGAGCTTTAGCATTGTTTGTTTTTTCACTGAGGCCATGAAACCCGTAGAGCACTGCTAGGTACCTCCTAGCATTTGTATAAATCCCTGTAAAATAAGTAAGTGTGGATGAAGCATTTGTGAATTTTGGAGGAAAGGGCTGGATGATCAAGCAGACCTTTAACGTGTCAGCAGGAGGAGGGATTATGAGGAAAGAAATGAGGCTCATGCTTAAATTCTCTTGGTATTATTTACACCTGTAATAAAATCTAGTAGAGCTGGTTATGCCTTTAGCAAAAATATGTTATCTATTAATGAATTGTTTGTAAAGCACTTTGAAAATGTTTGTAAAGCCCTGGTTAAGCGACCTCTTACTGTGTGCATACGGCATGTGGCATGTACATGTGCTCCTGAGCATGTCTGTCACGGGCAGCTATGCCTCCAAACACCCCTCGGGGCCTTCGCTTCTCCCTGACGTCCCCTGGCTGCATCACTCAACTAAGACTAAGATTTCCAGACTGAGGCTCAGCTATGGCTTCTTACAGAGCACAAGATTGTAAATCACAGCAAAGCCCATGCTATGAAGTGCTCTGTGCTCTCTCACTGCGGGTTTTCCCTCTGAGGCTCCACCATCGTTGGGGTTTTCTTCACCTCTGAGAGGGGGGAAACGTGTGTGAGTTGTACTATGATGTTGTGGGGACTGATGGGCATTAAGTGTGCTTTCCTCTAACAAGATGGATAGTGCTATAACTGAGGTTTCACGAGCAGAGGTATTTACACAGCTCTCATTGCTTTACAGCTAGCTCCAATAAACAGTGCCTCTAACCTCACAAAACCCTTGTGAGGCAGACAAGTAAAATTATCTTAACTTTTTAAACACAGAGGCAGACAGTGCTCCAGTCCCAAGGTCAGGCAAGGAGTCTACGATGGAGCCAGCAACTCAACTGTATCTTGCAAGGCCCATATTTACCCACAAGCACTGCTGTCCGTACCCAGCAGTGTGCAGCTGCTAATCTGGGTGGATGATAATGCTGTGAACGCACACAGTGTGCTGCACATGTCCCAGCACCGCCAAATTTACCGTCTACACCATAGAAGCGTGGGGAATGGGTGATGGGTGCTCTCCACACAAACATCTAAAGCAGAGACTTCCACTGGAGAAGGTTTTGGTTGTTTCTGTTTTTGTTTTGTCCAAATTATATATGAAAGAAGGCTAGAGAGAGAATCATGGTGACCATAAAAACTACGCACTCTTGTCTTAGTATATGAAACCCCTTTGCATTTGCAGTCTCCTGCTGCAGTTAGGCACTGAAGCAGAGTTTGCTGCTACCAAAATAGGGCTTTACCTAATTCCTATGAAAAAAAATCACCTATTGCATATTCAGAAGTTATGAAGCGAAGCCCTCAGCCTATGGACCTGGTCCTTGGACTCAGTAAAGCTACGCTGGACACAGTACCTTTGTAGAAAAAACCTCTCCCTCCCAAAAGAAAACCCTACCACTATTGCCTTTTCCTTGAGAATACAAAATAAATATTAGAAAGTGCTACAGTGCTGTGTTTGCTTTGGAAAGTCTTTTAGATAACAGGAATTAGTTTTCAAAACAAGAGTTCTGGGAGAGGCAGTGGAAATCATACAAGAGGTCGGAGCTGGAAAAAATGGTAATTACGCTGCTTTGAACCTTATGCGTATATTAACAGTGATTAAATCTCACCATGATAAGCATGTAGATAATAGTTACTTTAAACAGATCAAAATAAGATTCTTAATAGTGGATTTATAGATTGTGAAATTACTGGGCAGTGTGAGATGCTGGACTGAATCTGGCACAGCACAAGCCATGTTCCTTCCTCAATTATTGATTGCCTCATTTATGGTATTTTTTTCCTAATAAAATTGATATTGAGGGTTCTTTAGATAAAGAATCATCCGCCACCCTGATTATTATTTATTGCTGCTGCCAATAATTACATTTGGATTCTAGTTTGAGTTATCTTCAGCTTCCAGCCACTGACTTTTGTTCTATCTTTGCCAGACAGATTGAGAAGTCGTTACTGAGATTATGTCTGTAGTAATGTCAGGCTGTGATTATGTCACCCTTTGGCCTTTTTGTAGTAAGTAAAATAGATTGAACTTCCTGAGTTTCTTATTTTAAGATGTCTTTCCCAATTCTTTAATCATATTTTTGATTTTAAAGGAGGAAGATTTGACCTTGCTGTTTGAATACCACTTTCAGCCCCAACCATCCTTTACAATATTAATGAATGTGGCTGAATTAGTAGCCTAAGCACCCCTAGTCCTTTTAGAATCTGATAGGATAAGCAGATACTTGAAGAAGGCAGTTCACATAATAGGAATTACATGAATACAAAGTCTTGTTATTAGTATTTCCTCCTTAAGTTTTGTAAGGGTTTTTTTTGCCTATTTATTAAAGCTATGGGCATATTATTACACTACAAAAATAAATAATGCTTACTAGCATCCCTCAGTCTTCCATCATCTTGCAGGGTATCTGAGAAGGTTCATAACTCTTCTCTGAACATTTTCAATGCATCAACATTTGCCTGAATTGTAGTATTAGAACATGGCTCAGCTTTCCCATTGGAGTGACACTCATGTCAAAAGCTCAGTTCTATACAAGATGATCTTGCTTAGCCTTCCAAGGACATGGTCTACCCCACAGCATCACATGGAGATCCAGGACTGATGCTTTGCAGGCAGATCTGAGAAAGCTTAGGCATCCTGTTGGTTTTCAAAAAAAAAGTGGATACCACATTAGGATGTGATTATTTTAATTAAATATAGATGTGAGCTTTTAGTCAGATGAATTTCACTCTACAAATGCCTCTACATCTCAGTTGACTGTAGAGAGAATGTAGGTGACCAGACCAAAGGTGAAAACTAACAAAGAGGTGTCTAGTGCTGGATGAGATCAGTCCCTGCTTCCCAGCCAGTCTCCTCAGACTTGGTCAATGACCGAGAATATTGATATTGCCTTTCAAAGAGTTCTTTTAAAGATCTTGGATATAAGCTATCTAAGCATGCAGGGTTTTTAAAATTTCTAACTTCTAGAGCAGTTTTGAGAGACTGAAATTTTAAGAATGCATGAATTACTATTAGTTATCTCTATTATACAACTCATATTTTTTTTCAATATACAACAAAAATGGCTGTTGGACCCCTCTGTTACCTGTTTTGTTTACTGACAATTGCACAACTTCTCTTAAGTAACAGACTCTACCATTAGTGACTTTCTCTTGGTCTCGGTTTACGTATAACACTATTGTCTTTGACTGTCTGTCCATTAATTTTTTGGGTTTGCATATGTTATCACATTCTTGTCATTCCTTTTGGATTTATATTCCTTCAAATCAATGTTTCCTTTATACTCTTTGAAATTTATGCTTTTCTTAAACTTAATTAACCTTATAATTCTTTAAATATTAGTAAAGATTTTTTCTTTATTTTTTCCGTCTGAATTCCAGTTGAATTTTTAAATCAAGACCCTCTTTCTCAAAATCAAAACCTAAATCAATCGCCTTCTTTATTCAGTATTTTCAAACATCTAGTAATATATTTTAAATGGATTCTTAGTTACCATTCACATGCTTAATATAAATTTTCTCCCTTACTTCTGTACTTCATGAGGCTGACCCTTTTAAAGCAGGAAATAAATATTCCCCAATTTGCATTTATCCTGCTGTATTATCATCAGCATTTCAACTGTCCAGGAACAATCAGAAAAGAAATTGTATTGTCATGACACTTTCAGTGAACATGTTCTACTCAACCTCAGAAAAAAAAACCAGTGCAGAGCTGCGTATGTATTTATGCAGCTATCGATCTATCTAGTGATCTATGTATAACATAGATATCTATATGTATAACATATCTATCTTTGTATAGATTGATTGATTGATATGCAAATACATACACACATATATATATGGGGTTTTATATACAAAGTATTCACAGAATCATAGAAACATTAAAGTTGGAAAATACCTTTAAAATCATCAAGGGCAAGCACTAACCCTGCCTTGCCAAGCCCACCACTAAATCATGTCCCTAAGTGCCACATTTACATGTTTTTTGAACACTTCCCAGATGGTGACTCAACTACTTCCTGGAGCAGCCTCTTCCAGCGCTTGATCACCTTTTCAGTGAAGAAATTTTTCCTAATATCCAATCTAAACTTCCCCTGGTGCAACTTGAGGCCATTTTCTCTTGTCCTATTACTTTTTATCTGGGAGAAGGGACCAACACACACCTGGCTACAGATAATTGTAGAGAACATACATAATATAAGTAATACCAGTGCACAAGGTAGTGCACTTGTGTTCAGTGACATTGAATCAATCAACATGGATCTCAGTGGGGCAGAACATATCCCAGACTTTAAAATAAAGTGTATATTATGTGCAAATTTACCTGCTGTGGTGCACTGCAGCATCATTCTGGGCCTGATCCAGTGGGATTTGAATCCTGATGCTCTCGGGATGCTTTAGGTTTCTAGCCCTGGTGTCTCCATGTGAGCCATCTCGCTCTGCAAAGGGAGACAGACAATTATCAGCAGTGAGTCTAGAGGACAGGTCTCCTGAAAGGCTGTGAATCTCTGTTTTCATGCAGACATGACTGTAACTTACTTTAACATACTTTGGTGCAGCTAAGCTGTGGCACATAGATCCCATATCTAGATTCAGATGTGTAATTCCTTGCATGCCAACATGGGTCAATAGTTGCTCCGTGACCCTTGAAAGTCAATATTTAGTTTACACAGAGACCTCAGATTTTGGTTTTATAGCATTGTAAACAGGAAATTTCAGTGCTACTTAATATGTATCATTTTGAGAAATCCTTTGCATTTAGATGGCATCAAAACATTTGACAATGCAAGAGGATTTTTCAGATGATAGGTGGGGTTGGAAATCCAGGAGGCACTGAGTTATCACACTAAATGTCCCATGGGGCATGGGGAGCAAAGCTGTCCATAAATTTCATAAGACAAAGGTGTTCATAAAAAGGTCACTTCGTCCATAGGCTAGTATTCTTTTTCACACAGGTACTTCTCTTTCTAGGCTTAAGAATACCTCTAATTAATATTTTTAACAGTTTTCCCAAAGCTTCTTTCCTCAAATAATTCAGAGATTGATATACCTCTCCAGCCAGATTAGCAGAACAGACAAGAAGCTGCAAGGCACAGTCACTGTCAGGATCTGGTGAGACAAAAACACTTACACAATGAGTTTTTCATAGTGTAGCTACATTTATAAAATGTTGTGCTAAAATACAAAACCCATCCAAAACAATCAGTCCTCCTCCCTTGCCTAATTTTGCCAGACTTCTCTGGAAAACTCTGCTGCAGAGATGCAGCAGGACCAATTTCAAGAAAATCTCTTCCCTTTGGGAAAATTAATAGACTATTTTGAAAATCAGACCCACAGTGGAGGCAAAACTCAGCTTGAACTTAGTGTTTTTGTCTCTTAAAATGACTTTCAGTTCAAACTGCTACTCACCATTGCTTCTATAATGATCAGAGATTTACATTTTGGCTTGAAATTTCCCACACTTGACCTTAGCCCAAGTGATTATTTTTTTTTTGGAAAATGATGAACAGTTTTCTTCTGTTCTGAGGCCCCTTTTTTTTTTTTTTTTTTGAATGCTCAGATAGCTCCAAAACAGCTTGGGTTTATAACTTTAGATTTGGCATGTACAGAGTTCAATCCTGAAGGAGGAACGCACTTTTTGTCTCATTTGAAGAAATTTCATTTCGCAATAGCAAATTAGCCTGAAAGTTTTGGAAATAATAGACTGATCGTTCACAAGGCGTGATTTAGCTGTGGTAGAAAATGACAGGCTGAGTTCTCTCTCTCTCTGAGAGGTCACGAGTCTTGCTTTATAAATAAGGCTTAGCTTCCTTTTTGCAGAGTCATCTTTCCCACTAAACCTTTCTGCATCCTGTTTTGCTTTAATTCTAAGGCAGTATCAAAGGTTATTTCCTGTATGTTTGCTTTCCATAAGCAACGCTGTACTTGGCTCTTGGTGCCATCTTGCACATTCTGTAAAGCAAATTTCACTGGACATGATTTAAGAAGGATTCTTTCTGCTTCATGTGGCACACTGAGATAACTTACTGCTCCTCACTCACCCAGGTTGCACCCAGTCCCAGTCCCCACATTGGTTGTCACCTGCATTGCACAAACCTGCTTTTGGACATAGGGGACAGATTTTTTTGAAAGCATCCTGTAGTGTTTTCTCCTCAAATGTATTACTCAAAAAGTAAGCACTAAGGTTTTAAACATTTAAATTAATTAATTTATTACCAAGGAAGCAAATATCAAGCTTTTAAAGATGGAACTAATTTTTTTTTTTTTTTTTTTTTTTTACTTTGGAAATTACATGAAGGTGAGATATAATCCCTCACAATCAAAGCTGAGAAGGTGGGTTTGCTGATATGCTTCGGGTGGTTTGCACTGTTCCAGCAATACCACAACGAGCTGGTTTAATCAATCAGTTATTGTAGGCTGAAGGCTGTTCTGTGTCATTGGAGCAGCACAGAGCTGTCAGGCATGTGATGAATCTGGTCACAAATCTTAAAAAGTACTATTTTTCCCCATTAAAAAGGCCATGTGAACTGATGTGCTGTGTTTAGTTACATAACAACAAGTATTGACTTGCAGGGCACGGCTGGAAAAAACCCTCCTTTGTATTGTGTTAGGCAGGCGGTGGGTCATTCTCCTGGGAAAGAAATTTGACATCTGCCAGGAGGTGAAGTTTGCTGCATTCACTTCACTTTCATAGTGCCTGTGAATACACAAAGAGGGAACTGGACACAAGAGTGAAACCTGTCCCTGCAGATACGGGCTCTTGGCATGGCTCTCGTGAGGAGCCACTTCATGCACCAGTAACGTGGCTTCAAGTTATGTACACAACTGCCTCCAGGTCCTTATAGAATTGCAGAGAACTTTAAATAAGTTTAAATAACAATACTTGACTCTTCTAGTTCTGGCTGGACTGTCCAGTTTACAGTGGCACTATTCTTCACTTGGTGGGCCATTTAAAACACAGTGTTAATTATTTCCAAATTCCTGTATCCTCTGAAATGCTTCTATTTTTTTTTCTTCTTTAAAATTAATGGTTGTTTTCTCTTTAAATGATCATAGTATGCACTGAGTTTGGGAGCTGCTATAATAATTTCATTTAAGGAGATGAGTTTTTGCTAATATATTTATACACCTAGCATAGATGCAACTGCAGAAGATATCTGCTTTATTCTACTTCCTCTTCCAGGATAGTTTATTCCCCTTTCTCACATAGACAGAGCTGCTCATCCATAAACAAATTGTATATGACAATTACAATTTTCCTTTTTCTTTACCTATTCCTTCCTAAACAAGGGCTCCATTCACATGAGGACAAATGTCATACCAGACAGTGAGAAGGACTGGTTTGGCAAGTCTTTGGCAAAGAGGTTTCCTAATTTATATCCAAGCTGGCAAATTAATCATATGGACTACTGTTACACAAACCAAAGGACTTGTAAATTAGTCTGAGTATAAATAATGTCATTCACTCTTGTCCAGGAGGCTTTGCTGCCATTCTACACTTAACCTTGTGTTCCTTGCCTGCCTACAGGTGATTACATGGACTGCAACCCACCTTACCCTTTGCACATATATGCTCTTCCTCTCTCTGGCAGGGCAGGGTGGGTCCAGGTACTAATTGTTAGAAAACTAACAAAACAAAAATCCTGTGATGACAAGGAGGGGTGGTGTGACCACAAAAGGAAACGGATCAGCTTAGATTGGCTTCAGCTATCAAGGAACCGCACCCTTATTCTTTTATACTGTGCTGATCACGGTGGTATTTTTGCACTGCACTGAGGTTTTGTTATCAATGGAACTAATGTAGAATTTTATTTTTATTATTTCTGGATCTGGCATTTGAGTATGTACTGATCTTTCATTCTTGGGCAGTGTAATTTATATTTGGAGGCTGACAATTCGTCTAGTTCCCCACAGACACATGGATGAACTTAGAAAATAATGAGAGTTTATGTGAATTCTGTTTTTCTCAGGCATTTTTATTCCTGGGAGAGACTTCCATGGGCCAAATTACCATGAAAACTAGATTACCATGATATTTCAGTTCCTTACAGTAAAAGTTCATGTCATTTATTACTGTTGACACTATACACACATCCTTGGGGAACGATGAAGAATATAAAAAGAAAACTCAAAAAAATGTGCATAAAAAACATAAGAAAGATGCCATTTAACCCAAATATTCCCAGAGTAAAACTAAAGTCAATTATTTCTCAAATATGAAAATTTCAGGCCACACCTGGGCACAGTGCTGTATTGAGAGGTACCTGCTTAAGAAGTAAGGTTATTACTCAGTTTATGACATAAAACCATTCAAGAAATTAGTTGAAAAGAAGATCAACACACAAACAACCCCCTTTGCTCTCAACATATGGTCCAAAGCAGTGAAGATTCAGGCTCTAAATTTAGACAAAAGCCACTGTACTGCTCTTCCAGTGCAGCCAGTTCCTGAAGCTAAGACCTAATTGACCCCTCCTCATTTTAATCCTGCAGGAAAAGCTCTCAAGGGTACACTTCCCCACCATCCCAAGACAACTGCAGTGGAGGACACTCCACTGCAAAGGCCTGTGATGCTCTCTATGCTGCCAAAAAGCCTGCCTCTCCTTCCTACGCATCTGACATAGGTGTTGTGCAGCCAAGGGGAAGTTTTTTTTGTAGGTTTTGCTGTTGCTAGGTTAGTCTCTATCTGTGTAGTCCAGGTATAAAAGTTACTTGAGAGTCCAGATCAGATCACAGGTGGCTGCACTGAAGATGCTCCACTCTCCCTTTACTACCAAAGGATGTGTATCTCAGTCCTTAGCTGCTCCAGGTAGTTGGGTAAAAGTAAGATGAACTAACATAGGATCAAGTGTAATAAGAAGAATTTATGCAAGAACCCTTGGGCAACAGTGCAAGGTTGATTCTTGATTTCAGCCTGACTAGACGATAGTTTTAACATCTTTATTGTAAGACTTGTAGATAAAACATAATACCATAAAACATAATACCATACCCTCCAGCCTTTGAATTATGAAAGGATGAACTGGGTCCAAAAAGTAAATGCTCTAAGTAAACTGCCAGCATTTCCAGAGATCATTGGTTAAGTAGACACATGGGAAAAGAGGATTTCAAAAGTCCTTCTAGTCCTTCTGGAAAGTTGTACTGGTAAGAGATGGCCCTGGGCTTTACTTTCTTCAGCTAAAACAAACTGAGATGTTGGATGTTAAGTTTTGAGACAGTGAGTTTCTGGTAAGCCTGTAAACCTGTATATCTCTTTTTTTGGATCATCAGTAATTATAGCTCCTTTGTACAGTGGTAAAAGCTGCATACTCTTTCCAACCTGGACTACTTAGCTAACTTAAAATTTCACTTCATTGTATGAAAATATGCTTTTCTGGACTATTTTTACATCTCTCTCCCTAAGCAGAGATGGATACAGTTCAGTGGGTGTGGGAGTGCCAGAAAGAGGTATAATTTCTGGCATATATTGTGATTTCCCATGTGAAGTTTGCTCAAGTTCTGCTATGAAGGAACTTATTTTAAATATATCATTTGGATTAATCCTTTTTTGTGGCACTGAGACATAAATTGGACATCCATGGACATCAGGTCATTAACCACCCTTGCTGCCTTATTTTTAGCATATTATCCCAGCCAAGGCTGTATCAGTTCTCCCCTGGGCTTTTGACCGAAGAAATCTGTATAAAACATTACCATTACATCGCTTCCCCAAAAAACCAAACAAAGCAAAATTCTTTTATTTTCTATTCATAGGATGCAGGAGGAAGGTGCTTTCCTGGTGTGGGAGGGGAATGTAAAATGATACCACATCTGACCAGTTACCTCATTTCTATGCACAGGCGTATGCACATGCATACTGAGCTCTAGCCAGTGCAGTAAGCTTTCTGCTATCTTCAAAATCTTCCAGTGCTAAAAACCACTATAAAAATGTCAAGAGAAGCCTTCTGACAGTGACATACATCAGGCTGCAAAATGACCTCTCCCAGGGAGTGGTGAAAGCCCTATCATTGATGTTACAAACAATAGTAATTCTTAACACATGATGAGCACAAAGCTGGACATTAAATGATCTGCAAGACATGCCTTTGAGATGTTACTGCCACACAGAGGCATGGATGGAGTTTTGGGCTTAGGGCCCAGAGAGGAAACCTATTCTTAATAAAGAATTTACAGTCAAGTTCATCTCTTCTAGCCAGGTACCCAGATACTAATATAACCCCACATTTACTTACAACTAGACAAAGAAATAACCTAATACTTTAAGGAGGGGATTTTTTTTAGAGACACAGAGTTAGGTGTCCAACCTTCAGTGAAATCCAATGAGATCTGAACATCTAGCTCCAACAGGGTTCTCTGAAAATATGGACCTTAAAATGCTAGGTTTTTCTCTTGGCCATGCCAGAGTTAGTATGAGGGAGGCCTCTGCAGGATATGTCTGTAAATGAGATCAGAACTCAATCGTAACAGCGGCAAAGTCATCTGGAGCACAAAGAGCTGTGCTCGATGATAAGTATTTAATTTAATGTCATTATTTCTGTATTTATTACATTTTTTCCACTTGGTTTTGGTTTATCAGCAGTTTTTATTTTTCTTTGTATTTTATTATAATTTACTTTCATTTGCTAGTTCTCAGTCTATTTACAGAGAACAAAAGAAAGAACAATGAAGAACAGTAGAATAATAGTGTTTATTTTCACAAGTTTGGACTGATCAAATAACTCACAAGTCCCAAAGTGGAACCATGCTTGAGGTAGGTTAGGTCATCTTGAGTGTGGGGAAACAAACAGAAATATCCTATTCTTCACTATTGTTTATTATATTTATGCCACTTGAGAGTTTTAACAATACCACATATATAAAACATTTGTGCTTTCTTTCTGCACTATTCAGAGTTTTCTCAAGGCTCTTTGGTGTTGTTTTTTTTTTTTTTTTTCCCCCTATGGACACTGCAATGTTGCTATGCTTTAGTGACTTTCTCAACTGATGTATGAGAAATGTAAGAAATGGCTCCTAGGAATGAGCCAGAGGTGCTGAAAAGGAGGTTTTGTTCTCTGAATGCTTCTATGTTTAAAAATGGTTCTTTTGAGAGTTTTAACTAGTTTCCTTCATTTTATTTCCTTGATTCTTGCTCATATACACTCAAAGCTTGGTCCAGCAGAGAGGAACCAACAGCAGAGTCTGATGTTGCAATCTCATCAAATCCACAACTGTTTATCATACTGGCTTGATTTTTGACAGGAGGTCCAAATGTGGATGTCTAAAGCTACATCTGCCCACCTAAACAGAGTATTTCAAAAGCTAATAGTATCCATGGGTGTATTGTTTCTTTAATTTGCAGTTTAAAGTACCTCAAAGACACCTTGCAGCACAAGGTGGCTGAGCAGCCACTCTGCTGAAGATAAAGGCAAAGGGAGCAGCTTGCCTCAAAGAGCCACCTCGGAGCCATTCATCCTGTTCACAGCTTTGGACATCCATTGACCTGCAGAAGGACGATGTCATTTATCAACCCAAGACAACTTAAAATCACTGCCAGTCTGCTTGAAAATACAAATCTGCAAAATGAAGTGGTTCAGCAGCTGCTGCTTAAGCTGTTGAATTCTACTGCTGTGATGACCAAGTGCTGGCAGCAGGAGTGATCAGAGGCCATTTCAACATGAGCATTTGAAAACTACATGGCTGAAATTTACTGTTCATTATTCTTCTGGTAAAACAAACAAACAAACAAACATAAAAAAACAGGCTTAAGTTGAAAGCATTTTCAAAAGTGCTGAGTTCCTAGAAACTATCATTAATTTTCAAAGGAGCTGTTGGGTGCTCAGTTGCTTTAGAATAACTAAATTTCTGTCTGTGGCCTCAGCAGTCCAACTTGATGGACAGACAGTTTTGTTACAGGACCTTTAAGTACACTAGAAACTCAAAACACAGAGAAAAAATGGCATCTTCTGAATATTTTCTTAAGTTCATGACTGAAAAATGCTTGTGCTTAAAGTATAAATAATGTTGCAGTAATGACCTTGAAAAAATTGGGAATGGGTGAAGAGGAGGGGCAAACAAAAATTTTTTCCTTGAGGTTGTCATCATTCACGCCTGCCTCCTTTTTCTCTCCTATTTTCTGAAAGATCCTTTTCATGGACACTGCTGAAGAACACCCAACCACTTACTGCTGCTCCTATAAGCAAATGACAATGACTGGCTGGTGTTTACCTTACTTAGGGCCAGAGCTCTCTATAGCATATTGATCTCAGATACCATTCAAAAGGCCCAAAAAAGAGCCAGAGCATGAATTAGCAATCAGGTGTCACAGACAATAAAGGTGCAAAGCTCTACTTCACTTCTTGGAACTCTTTAGGAGTGGAGACCCATCTAATGCTGCCCCTGAGTTTCCTGTATGCAGCAGCATGCAATCCCAGCCTAATCCCATCCTTCCCACCCATAGTCTTGGAAAGGTGAATATCAGCTGTATGTTTGAAGGCTGCTGCCCCCACCTGGTAGGCAGAAATGAAGGATGTGGAAGGTATGTGGACAGGTCTTTCTGGATGATGCCAGGTGTGATTTTTGCATTCTTTCCAGAACGGCAGAAAGCACTTTCCTGGAAAGCAGGAAAGCAGCAAAGAAGCAGCAGGGTCACAGTTGCTGTTTTGGGCTGCTCTTGGGATGGTGTGTTCACGTGCACTGCCTCTCATTCCTTCTCTAGTGAACCCAGTGGCTTATTTTAGCCTTTAATGACCCACTCTGTCACCTGATTTAGAAAGAAATCACTGTCTCCCGGAACAGCAACACCATAGGCTAAATACAGTTGAAGTACAATTCTACTGATGCCAGTGCCATGAATATGGCTCAGTATGACATCTCTTGGTTTGGCTCACAGAGTCAGCATGGTGAATGTTATGATTTTGTTTTCTTAATATAACCCTTGGTACCTCTGTAAGAAAGACTGCAACATTTATGTCTGGAAAAAATCCATATTTGTATAAACAGGAGGGTATTATTGTGTGTATTAAAGGGTTCACAGCATATAATCCCACAGTCCATCCTGTATTTACTTTGGACATTATTATGTCTGGAAAATGGGAAAACTTCCAGATAATTCCTTTACCTTGAATATCAGCAAACACAAGGGTATTTTGAGATTATCCACTGCTAAAAAATGAACAAGTATCATTCATGGTTGCAAGCCAGAAGAGAATCCCTCTTCAAATAATGCAAAATGGGTTAAGTTTAAAGTGTAAGTAGTTCTGGGGACAGGGGTGAAAAGTAAAGAGTCTTTCTTTCCTTGAAGGAGAGTAAATCAGCTCAATTAATGGCCATTCACTCCCATTCAATACAGCCATTCCATGTATTAGTGATGTATGTTACAAGCTTGTGTACTCTACTTACCATTTGTCCTAGATTTTGAGAAGAAACAGAGACTGGAGCACCATCAAGTTCCTATGCATTTTACTGAAGGAGGTAGATATCTGCGTGTACTCATTGTCACCACTGAACTAAGAAGTTGTTTAATCCCAGCAGAATATTTTTTGGTCTGGATTTCATAAACTTTATGATGGAGGCATGAGACAACTATTGGACAGATGGCAGGAGAACAAACTGAAGGGTAATAACAATGAGAGTGGAAGAATGGGAAAAGCTGGAAAATAAATGAATGCAAAATACTCTTCTGCTCGAAAGAGCAGTTCTTATCATCAGACAAACGAAGTTACTTCCAGGACTAAAGTTCAGGCACTGAAAACTGCATGAGTAGCAGGGAAAAGCTGGATCACCTGTCCCAAGGGAGAAAACAAACACATAGCAAAAAAAGCACACAAGTTGGAAAGCAACATGAGGGACCAGAGAGGGCAAAGCATAACCTTTCTTCCAAGTTAAAATGTTTCCAGACTGTTCTGATATTTAAAAATGTTTAGAAGGAACATTTCCCAGATCCCGATGCATTTGAAAGGCTAAGCCTCCTGCCAATGTCAAGTTCTCTGGTTGGCTTGTTTCCTCAGTTTATTTTTTTGTGCCTGATTTTGTTTTAGTTAGTTAAATTCTTTGCCGCGGATTCCCAGTTAGACCACTTCCTAACACTGATAGCTTCTCAGTGTGAAGGCAAGAGAAAAATCTTCACACCTCCAGCTACTCTCATGGGCTGAGACATGTAAATTATTTGCAGATATCAGACTTAGCAGATGCTGAAGATAGCAGCAGAGAATGTTCTCAGACTGAGACCCACTAAAACCTGGAAAGATAGGCCATACTTTTCTTCATTCAGCAATTGCTACCTAAGCCATCTGACTCCCAAATATAATCAGTGCAGGTAAACTAAAGGATTGCAGTGCTGTCCATCAGTTAAAGTATCTTGCTAAAGAGTGAGTCTGGCCTGTGATTTCTGCTGAAAGCTGCATTTTGTCAACCCAGCTTCAAACAGATATGTGGGCAACTGAAACAGACAGTCTCCATGCAGTGAGACACTGCCACGTTGGTCCCTTCATTGCACAAGGCATAGGATATCACTGCTCTTCTAGTCTAATGAGGCCCATGCATCCATCTGATATTCTTGCCAGCCTAAATTTTTATTCAGACACATTTATTCTGACACTTCTACATCTGCAAGGACCAGGGAGTAAACTCAACACTCTCAACTCCCCCACCATTTATATTGCTTCGTGATTAGCTCACTCCCTGGCTTTGTTTTTGGGACTACACTGAGTAGCATTCTCCAAGGCATGTAAATATTACAAGGCAAGTCCTGGACAGTGTGTGCCACATACCTGGCTTTATGCCACAGGATTCACCACTAGTGTTTGTTTAAGTAACATTATAGACACCATCTGCTATTCCCAGTATAGAGCCTTGTTCATGAAACAAGGAGTGTTCCTGAAAACCTCATGTACTTACAGGGCAAAACCAAGGTCCTCAATGTTTTTTTAATTAATGAGATTCCACCCTTTTCCAAGACTGTTGTGTCCCTGATCCAACAAGGGTAGGTTTCTCCCAGGACAGAGTATCCTGGGGTGGCATCCAATGCCAGTTGGGCCATCAGTGGTATTCCCACGCTGTTTTACCCCCAGGGCTTTTTCCCAGAGTATTGCAACCCCATGCAAAAGGGCCTGGAGCAAGGTCAGGGCTGTGCTACCTTCTTTATCAGTGCATCATCAGGGGCTTCCTCAGCTGACCCAAAAGCAGAGATGCAAAAGCCTCCAGTTCTGAGCAGAAAACTGTTCAGCCAGATCAGTGGTGCTGCACAAATGAACAAAATATATTGTAGGGTCCTTCTTTATGAGTTTTACTTAAGTGAGCAGGGCAAGTCCTCCCAAAATTAGGACTGTCTGCAAAAACATGTGTCAGATGTGAAATCATTAGTTTGTGCAATTATTACTATTGTACGTGCCACAGCTCCCTGCCTACAAGGTAGCAAGCAACCCTTAAACCCAGAGTAGTATCAAAGCCAAAACATGCAAGCGAAGAGGGCCAGAATCTGTAACTTAGGCAATAACTGCCTTTTCTGCCCACAAGTAGTTTTTTTACAGAGTAATACAAAAACAACAAGCAAGGTCCCAGCCAAAGTCCAGAGAACGCTGTAGCAGGTTATCTTGCCAAGGCTGCTTCCCAACGAGGGTCAGCACACAACAATATCCACTCCCTAAGGCAGCCACGCAACTGCAGCTGCAGGGGAGCTGTACCTCAGCACTAAAGCTGAATTTAAAGTTATCTCTAGGGTCTTCTACTAGATTTTAAATACAGACTGTCACAGACAGCGTTTTACCTAAAGCACGCTTGACTGAAATAGCATAATTGAACTATTTAGGCCAACAATCTTCTACTGCAGATTTGTTGGGAATCTGTAAACGGTCTCTCAGTGGCCCCAAGTTTGGTGAACCATCTAACCTACACATTCATAGGCTGCTAAAACTGAAATGCAAGCATGTTCTTGCACCTACAGCAGGCTCCTTTAGAAGAACGGTAAAGGGGTTTGCAAAATCAGTGACAAATTTGCTCTATATTTTTGGCAGTGACAGGCCTGTCTCAAGTCTGATCAGTGAGGGGAACTGAGCAGGCTCAGCAAGACAATTTGGAGCCAAGGGGAGGAATGTTCTTGCTGTAGATCTGTTCCAAGTCTGCACTTGACCGCAGGTTAGTTTGCTGATCTTCCTGTATACTTCGGGATGTATCTCCCACCTAGGTTTTGAAACAATGTCTTCCTGACTTCACCATGGCACAGGAGATAGTGTGTACTTGCTCCATCAGAACAGAGGGTTTGCAAACTGTTGCTTAACAAAAACTCAAGTCAAATCCCCAGGTCCTGATACACACTGCCCATTTAGGCCCTAAATTATCAAAATTTCAAGCTGGAACCAGATGCCAGTTTTGCAACTGAGCTGTAACTGTGTCATCAGTCATTGCCTTTGCGGTTTTGTAAAAACTCCATCGTATCCAAAGGTAATTAGGGAACTAAAGCATGTCTCATATGAGGAAAGGCTGAGGGAGCTGGGGCTGCTTAACCCAGAGAAGAATGAGAGGGGACCTCATCACTGTCTCTAAGTATCTGAAGGGAGGGTATCAAAAAGATGGAGTTAGGCTCTTCTCTGTGATGTCAAGCAGTAGGACAGGAGGAAACAGGCAGAAACTGATGCACAGGAATTTGCACCTGAACATGAGGAAGAACTTTACTGTATGGGTGACCATACACTGGAACAGACTGCCCAGAGAAGTTGTAGAGTTTTTCTCATTGGAGATACCCAAAAGCTGCCTGGACACAATCCTGGGTGATGTGCTGAAGGGGACCTTGCTTAAATAGAAAGGTTGGATGAGATGACTCTCAGTGGTTCCTTCAAACCTTAACTCTCTAACCTCAATTAATCACCTCTCCCTCCATCTGTCTGTCCGTCCATCCTGGCTGCTGCTGTGGCATCAGGAGTTGCCACCAGCCCCACCTCATGGAAGGAGCTGCAGGAGGCTTCCCCTTATGCTTGTTCCCTGCAGGAGTGACAGGATGCAGGGCGTATGTGGGACATGCGGAACACACACACGTGTGTGTGTTTGTGCACGCGCATGTATTTTTTCAATTTTCTGGTATTACTCACTCTCTTCGTAATTAAGCAGTTTCTTTCTATGAAGACTTTGCACTTCTACACGAGTTCTACACAAGGATCCATGCAAAGGGCCATTCTGTTTCTCAGGAAGCCTATCAAACTCTGGTCTAGAGCTGGCCTGCTAACACTCTAATCACAGGAGTGAAACCTTAAATTCGTGAGGAGATCACACCACTTAAGGCAGGAAACAGTGTTTGACATCAGCTAGGGGCTCAGGAGGAAAAGCAGGATAACATGAAAAACAGAAAGAATAGGACTGCACGGGTGGAGCAAGCTGAAGGAGATGCTGCTGCCCTTGCAGGCTATGTGAAAACTCCGAGAAAGAAAATACTTAAGCTCCGTGATGATCTTTAATGCTGAGCTCCGTGTTTACTCCTTGCCTACACACCGAAACCGCTCACCTGCACGGTGAGAACCGGCCAACTCCTGCGAGCCACTCTGGCTACGGACATCCCGAAATCGGTGTGGCTGCGATGCTGACCTGCCCTCGCAGAAGCCTATCGAAACATACAGGACACCTAAATGCCTGTGCCGCGGGGGGGTGACGGGACACGGGGGCACACGGGGCACAGGAAGGGACACAGGACGGACACGCGGGGACACGCAGTGACACGCACGGCCCGCGGGAAGCCTCGCGCCCCCCTCGCGCCTCCCCGCGCCTCGCGCCACCCCCGCCCCCGGCCGCTCCCCGGCGGCCGCCGATTGGCTGCGGGCCTCACGCGAGCGGCGCGCGGGGGGGGTGTGGGGAGAGCGGCCGTGCCCGCGAGTAACCCCGGCGCGCGCAGCGCCCCGCGCGACCTCTTCCCCGGCACCGGCGGTGACGCGGCGGCCGCGCGCGCCCCGCGCCCCCTCCCCCGCGCCCCGCTCCGCGCGCGCGCTGCAAAGATGGCGGCGCTGAGCAAGTCCATCCCCCACAGCTGCTACGAGATCGGGCACACCTGGCACCCGCGGTGCTCCTGGGCCGTGCTGCACGTCACCCAGAGCGCCCTGGCAGAGTCCCTCCGCATCTACGGCACCCTCTACCTGGTGCGTGCGGGCGTGTATGTGGGGCGGCACGGCCTAGGGCGGGGGCTGGCCCGGGGGGACAAGGGCAGGAGGGGTGTCAGAGGGTGGAGCCTGGCCTTGGTTTTGGGTGGAAGGTCGTCAGGGATACCAGAGCAGGGGGGAGCCTGGCTTGGGGTGGAAGCGGGGGATATAGAGGATATGGTGAGAGCATGGCCTGAGGCTAGCGGGAAGGGCACTGGGGGTATTTGGGAAGGGCACACACAGGGCGACGGGAGTCTGGCCTGGGGTGGATGGGGAGAGGTTGTGTTTGGGAGGGAACGGGCAGGGCAGAAGTCAAGGGGCAGCCTGACCTTGGGGTGAGGGGGGAGAAGAGCAAAAAGGGTGCACTGTGGGTAGGAGGAGGTCTGGTGCTGGGGAGCAGAGGGATGGCAGTGGAGGAAGTTTGGTTTGAGGGCCTGAGGGTTGTCCAGGGTGGAGAACCTGAAGTTTGAGGGGGGAAGAGCATGACAAGGGAGTGTGTTGAATCTGGGCCTATGAGGGCAGAATAAGGGCATAGGGGTTGGTGGGGTCTGGAGGCATAACATGCTGTGAGAGTGGTGAAGCTGGGGGGGTAGGAGGGCATGGACACAGCCTGGACATCATATTTTTGCCCTCTTCTGTTTCACATGATACCTAGATAAAAAGACTTAATGTTTGCCTGGGAGGCTGGCATTGTGTCTTCGGCAGTAGCAAGTGTAATGCACGTGTGTCTTGCTGTTGGAGACACCTTAGTAATCAGTGCCTCAGGATCAAGGAGATTCCATTGCATAATGAAGCATGACTGAAAAAATACATCAAGGCTGAAGGAGTCTAGGTACTCAGAGAGTGTCCTACAGGTGAGGTATCTCAGCTTGAGCATGCAGTTAGACTGGGTTATATCACCTCAGTTGCAGCTGGCACACTTGCAGCAAATTAGGTTGTAGGTAGAGGTGCTGAGATCTGTTTGCATCCATCTGTGTAAACATACTCTGAAAGCCAATCTAAGCTGGAATCGCTGCAGGTGAGCACTTCAGTCTGTCCTCACCTCTGTGCTTCTCCTGTAGTGGCACTTGGGAGATTGAGTGGTGAGCTGGCTACTGAGCTGCCCCCTCAAGCTATCACTGACAGAAGGAAACACAAGTCACTGAGTCTGCACTTTCAACTCTGTACCAGGGCTGGTGCAACAAAATTATCAAGCTATGTAATAAAGAGAAGGGAAGGAGAGGGGTTGCAGCAGTCCTGATATAATTCAGTTAAGCGCCCATTGAAGTGCTCTTTGGGTAAAAATTGTGACAACGCCCATTAGTATGATAAAAAAGAGAGTAATTGGTAGCAGTGTGAACCTAAGGAGTTGTGTCTGACAGTAAACATTTTCACTCTGAACTGACACAAACACGAGTGGCAGCTGTTTGTGTGAGCGTACAATGAGTTGGATCAGGAAACTAATATAAAGAACACTCCATCTCCTCCTCTCCCTCTCTCCAGTATTATTTTCTTTGTATCTATTTTCTGATCCGCTTTGCTCTACGGGAGGATAAATACTTGTACCAGCAGAGAATGGGCCTGAAATAAGCCACGAGAAGTGATGTGGTGATCTGTCAGGCTAAAGATAAAGCAGCTTAAACAATTCCATAATTAAATCAAAGTTCCCCAGCAGCCAAACCTGGTCAAGAGATTCTGCTCATAACTCTGTTACAGTGGACTCAGTTATGCAGTCATGGGTTAGGGGGAAAGCTCCCACTTTTTATTTCTCTGAAAAGAAAAGAAACCTAAAAATCCCGAATGTTTTCCTCATATGTTTTGCATTGTGACCCCATAAACAGTTATGCCTTGTCACAAACCCAGAATGGGGTGGGAACCTTCTCAACCAATGTCCTGCTATACTGTAAAACCTCTGTATCAGTTTTTACACTGCCTTCTTTGGAGTTTTTAATTTCTCCTAGGTTTTTGTTGACAGTGTTTAACTCAATTAGAAGCTGAGTTGCTCTAAAATCTTCCTGCTGTCTAATGAGAGAGGAAGCACTTCCCAGCCTCTGCTCCCAGACACATAACTGTATTTCTTTGTGTATCCTGGACCTCATCTCTCCATAAGCAGGTTTGATTCATTTGCTGACCCAGAAGAGGCTACTACCCTGCTTTTAGCTGGGGTGATTTTCAGCCGGATTAATGAATTGAATTGATTTATTAAGCAGAATTTGAGGAGCACCAGAGCCAGTGTAATGGAAAGAGCGAAAGGGTGCAGTTGGGGACTGCAGAGGAGGAAGCAGAGGCTTTGCACATTACGGAGCTTGGCAGGGAAAGGACAGTCTTGAATGAAGAGAATCATCACAAAATTCATTCTTTGCTGGACTTACAGCTGTGCTTGAAAACCTTTTATTTGTAAATGAAATATCACAGTTGGACAACACAAACTATCAGACCTTTTCTGTATTCTGAGCTTTGCATAAGGGGATGGACTTAAGTTATTTTATCTTAATAGTTATATCAGTGCATGTTCAGAATGTTTCTGGTAGTGCTTAGTTCCAGTCCTTTGTAGAGCTCAGCAACAAAAAAATGCACTTCATTTTTCTATGTCAAGCCTGTAAAATGGCTTCTGATTGTTCCTCGTGTTGCCACAAGCTAATAACTAGGGAAGGGAGATGAAAGAGTTTCCTTTCACAAAAGCTTATGTAGAAACGCCTGAGAATGAATAGATGAGAATAAATTGTCAGAGGTTGTTCTGTGAGAGAACGTGGTTAGGGACAGTTACAGTCCAGAGTCCAAAGTCAAACCAGCTACGCTCAATGTCTCGTAAGTGTTTTGTTGCTCTTCACTCAGTGGGGACTGATGGAGCCAAATTAAGTGGTACTAGTATTTGATAAGTGAAATACCGGCTTTCAGTAAGTGGTTGTAGAGAGTCTTTGCTTATAAGTAGTTCTGCTCTGTTTGTTTAGTCGCTTTTTTCCCCTCTTTTAGTATTTGTGCTTGAGTATTTTTTTTTAGTTGGGAAAAGTATAGCCTTGAGTCCTATTTTCACTGTCTTTATTTTTGCTCCAGTACGAATTGATTGCTTTAGCAAAAACAGGTTTACATCTAATTTGAATTGCCCCTCCCTTTACAAAGTGGCTGACAAGAATGCCTGTTTTGTAATTAAGACTGCTTGTGTTTCACAACCCAAGTGTCCCAATATGCAAGCCTTCTGAGACCCACTTAAAAACAACAGTTAAAGTGGCTTAACATTTATACCTCCAAAAGGAATCCCAAACTTCCATAAACTTTATAATTACACTTTTTAAAAACTGTCTGCCTTGATATCTTCAAACTTCAACGAAGAAGTCCTTTGTCAGAGTTTGCTGTACTTCGTTCCATTTACACTTCTTTAGATTAGTGAAAGCTACACAAAATGCGAAGCTGTAATTTTGTTTTTCTAAAGTTGAAGAATTTAGATTTCTAGGAATTCACAGAGATGAGGAGAAGAGAATGGCTGGACAGGGAAATTGCGTGAAGTTGGGGAAAGGCTGGAATACTGGCTTTCAGTTGTCCCTGCTTCTCTTTCCTGAGATTTCTGTTGATTTCACATGGGAAATCTGCCATTTATCACACTCATTAAAGCCAAGTCCACTGTTTTCTGTGTGTTTTTATGTTTCAGACACTTCTTTGATGATAATTTTGCAGTAGATAGGTGTGCTTAGTTGTTTTTATGAAGTCTTTGTAGGGTATCAGACATAATCTGATTAGGTAGTAACATTTTTTCCTGATTAAATAAGGTAAAAATCATTTGTTTGCTACTTTACTGTTGAGGTCATTCTTCTAGCTGCAGGATGGCAAGAGTCATTTATGCCATTCACCTTTTCTTTCTCTTAGTCTGATCATGTATTCTCCTCACCTAATTTAAGCAGGGTCCCTCCCTGCCTCTCCAACCTAACTTCTGTCTTTTACTGCCTTTTACTTTCAAACACAGGCCTTTGTCTCCAGCACCAGCCCCTTCCCACCCTACACCTGCTGCCTTTCCTTCACCTCATCTGCTAAAGGGCACAGCCAGGGCCCAGCTTGAGCACTGACCATTTTGTTGTTCAAGCTGACTCTTGGCTTGCTCCTGGCTCTGACTCCAGACGTGTCTCTCCCAGACAGATCTGCTGGCATAGAGAGGAGCAGCAGGCCCAGGGCTGTATGGGTGCCAGTGGGTCTGTTTCACATGTCCTCTGGACTGAGGGTGGTTCAGCCAATTCTTTAGGAGAACAGATGTGACCAGAGTCTGCTGCTCCAGTACAGCTTTTAATGATCCTCGGGGTTTGCTCTATTTTAATATTTCTTCATACTTGCACCATATCTGCTTCTTGCTCTGCTTATAAATAAACCTTCATATTCTTAGATGCCAATTGCTTTTTTCTCTTTCTGTGTCAAAAGGTTTTTTTTTTTCCCCCTTAGGATTCCAGTGGGGTTGTCTTCCTAGGCCCTGTTTGACCCCTCAGTATCTGTATTCCATATCTTAATCTGCATTATTTATTTTGTAAGCTCTTTAGAAATAGGACAGCATTGTATATCATACTGTCAGAGACACAAATGCTGTCAGCAATGGACAATGTCAGTGGGTACGGTATCAGTGGGAATGACATTAGTATGAGTACAGTATGGGCCAGGGAGCTGCAGTGCAAGGCGCACATGGCAGCTGGCAAGTCCCTTCACAGATAGATCACTAATTGACTGCAAGTAATGACAAGAATGACTCTAATTATTGCACTAATGAATTATTTTCAAAACTGTTGTATGGAAGACAGAATCACCAGCCAAAGGTCGAGGTGAGGCAGAGTGAAGTGTGAGTCTCACATCACTTTCCTGGCCATGTGCACATTGCTGTAGGATTGGGCCAGAGGTCGTCCCCAAGGATGGACAGTGCACACTGGCTATGCTGCTGCTGCTTCAGGCATGCTTTGTGTGCAGTTTCTCTTGGGGAGAGCTGTTTGAACTGGTCCTGAACAAAGCTGAGGAGTCAGCTCACACTAAAATGGATTCTGTCTTATCTGCCAGAGTAGACACAGTTGTCACGTGTCGTCTTTCTGAGGTGTGCGAGAAGGCTGCACTGGCCACACTGTGTTCTAAAATAGTCCAGAATTGCTGGGTATATTAAAATGTGCTTTTTGTTTGTTTGTGCTGCAAACCAGTGCGTATTTGGAAGTAGGGTGGGGAGACTAAGAAGGATGTTATTGTTACTCTGGAATATGCTTCAGTGTGCCCGCTTGGATCTCTGGGTTGGACCATTAAGAATCTCTGTTCTGTCAGAACAGCAGCTACCTGTAGTTCCTGTGCAGTGTCCTGTATCTCTCTGCTGTTTTATGAATGACATGTAGGTCAGTGTCTTCTTACCTTTAGATTTTTCTGGAAGCTGGGTTAAATATGACTTAAATTAGCCTAAATATTACTGAAGTACGAACCTGAGACTTCTTAATTTCCAGCTGTGGTCATTCTGCTCTGTTCAGGTGTCTTTCGGGCCACACTATAAAATTCTTTCATAAATTGAAAATAAGCAGAAATAGCCTTTTTCTGAGGTACTGAGAATTTAAAAGGAATCACACAATGAATTTAGGTGGACTGAAGAATTTATGCTTAAAGATGCGAGGAACCTGCGTCACGGAACGGTGGAAACCAGGGAAAGCCTCACCCTTGACTGAGCTTTTACTGAGCAAAGATCTTGGTAAAGACATTACAAATAGTGGGAACCAGCAGAAGTTGTTAAAGGGTCTGTTTATGGAGGAGATGTAAACTCTTAAGTTGTTACAGCTGTATAGTAGAGTGCAAAATTTTCTGGGTAGTGGGAAAATGCTTGGAAATTATGCTGAGTTAGACACTTTAAGGGGAATGAAAAGTAGTCCTCTACTTGTTTAAGTAGAAGGGAAACAAGTAGTAAAGATAAGTTGTCATGGAATGAGAGTGATGCCAAGATTGAACATAGTTTAGTTGTCATTCAAAGAGCACAGGAGTACTATTTGTTTACTTTTTAGACCCATTGGATGATATGGAAAATTTTAAAAAAGCTGAATTGAAACAACCCAACCCGCTGATAGTAATCCTCATATAACAGCTCACAAGAGACAGGGGAACTCAGAGAGCAGGAGGCACACACTCTTCCTCAGAGTATTGCAGGAACTGAGTTACGAAATTAAACAATCTGGAAGCCAAGTTTTGTAATCGGTGAAATTTGGAGGGATGAGTTAATTGAGGAAAAACAAATCTCAGTGTTTCAGAGGAGGCATGAGAAACAAATTACTGATTTGAACAAGTGTCTTTCAAAACCCAAGTGTTACCTGAGGGCACTTTGAGGTTAGGTTGCTCCAAAGCACTTAAAAATAATTTTTGTAAAGCAAAGGATTAATGTTCTTGTACAATTCATACAAAATTGCAAATGGTTACAAAAAATGTAAATATTTTAATATAATCATGAAAAAAATCAGACATAAATTTGTAGCTCAGCCTGCTACTTGAGCTATCCGAGATATTTTCTTCACTGATTTAAATACTGGGGATTGCTTTGCTTTTAGCAGGCACACGTGGCTTAATTTATAAATTTTTTCTTGGGTTTTTAATGACTTGCAGCGTATGGATTGTATAAACCATGTACTCAGCATTACTGATCGTCCCTTAGACGACGTGCCTAAACATGACAGATAGTCATGCTTATAAATGTTACTGAATTCGGCCTTCCTGGAGATTTGGCAAACTGTCTGAATATTTCTGCAGGTTTTTTTTTTTCTTTCTTTTTTTCCTTTCTATTTTTCCTTTTCAATAGAAGTTTGTTATGATGTGCTTGATTTTAGTTGTGTGTTGGGAGGGAATGATAGAGAAACAATAGTTCTTTTTTCCATTTTTCACCAATCAGTGCTGTATGTGTTGTCCAATTTCATTAAAATTTGATGGAGGAGTAGTGTTCTTGAAGAAAGACACCTTGTGCAAATGTAAAAAATGATGGTTTGATGAAGGAGGGAGAGAAGAATGATGTTGTACATGACGGCATAGTTGGCACAAGGGCTGTGGTTTTTTTATCCTTCTGTGTAACCTGTCAGACTGTGTACATCGGTCAGCCAATTAGCGCATTCATTAAGTTAAACCATCCTTTGTGTGCAATGCCTCTTGTGGAATCTGTAGTTCCAGGGATATAGGTGAAGGCTGAGGGTACTGGAGGTGAAGCTGAGGTTATTGCGGTTGGGTGATAAATACTCGTAGGCGTTACGTGACACATCGTTAAAATAATTGGGCCTGGCTGGTGCCTCAGATCGTGGCAAAGATTGGGTTTGAGTCTCCTGTTCCCTTTCTGCTGGAACACTGATAGCCTGCTTCAAAGTCTTGCTCTAGACCATATGGCTGTGTTTTAAGGCTGGCATTGGAATTGCATATATACTTTCTGTGGTTAGGACAGAATAGATACTTTCTGATTTCTTAGTTCTGTATGTAAAGACTAAATTAAAAAAAAAAAAGGACTTAGTAATGCTATTCTGCAAATTGATGGTATCATGGAATTGGTGGGCTGGTTTTTCATAGTTACATTATTTATGTTGGAGAGTCAAAATGCAGTTGTGTGAATTCTGTTGTTAATGCTAGAAAATATTTTTTCTATTTCTGTCTATTTTCTGTCTATTACTGAACAGGGTTGGTTTTTGTGTTTTGTTTTTTTTTTTTTTGTCCTTCAGACATAAAATACAGTAGATCTTAGAGTTCACATCATTAACAATGTTTATTTTTGGAGTGACTAGTGTATTACTTCAGAAGGATTTGCATTTGATTTGAGGGGTGCTCTTGTTCCAACTCCTCTCTGTATTGTACTGCACATAAAATGTCTAAACCTCACATCACTTTCTTCTACCTTCATCTCTATTCACATGAGAACAGTCTTAGAAATGTAGAAGCCTGTCTCTTGTGGTCTTTCTACCTGTGCTAAGTATAACTTCATAGCAATTTTTTAATTGAGTTAAATAGGGGTTTTTTGTATGTATGAACACTTCCTGTCTATTTCAAAATGGCAAAGGCCAAAATGTTTTAGTGAGACTTAAATCAGAGAGTGTTTTAAACTGTAGGGGAAATGGGGCAATTACCATTGGAGAGGAAGTGTGTGGACAGTTTACACTGGGTTTGTGACCAGGAGAAGGAAAAATCTCCCAGTCTGGGCTAGGTATATAAAAGATAATCAGTGGTTAGGGGATCTTTTTGGTGCTTGGGCATTCGAGGATTTTGGAGGGCAGGTTTGTTTTTGGTGATGTCTTTTGCTGTGGTAGCTGTCATGTGTTAATCCTGCTGTTCTTTCCCTGTGTTTCCAAGGAATGAGGGTGTGGGGTTGCCTCCAAAAGCCTCCTGACACTGCCAGGCCTGCATAAAGCATAGTTGAATTTTGGGTTTCAAGTGGTGTGCAGAAGCAAGGAAAGTTGCTGCTTTTCTTAAAAATAAGTCAAGAGTTTTTCTGTTTTCAGCTTTCCCACAGGTGGTAATGGGACATCAGGCAGTGATGGATCAGTCTTCAGGTGTGGAAAGAAAACTTTCTTTCCTGCATGCTTCACTTTTCTTATTCAAGAGGCTTTGCATGACCACATTCTTAGTACCAAACTAATCATGTTTGGGGCCAGAAGTATTTTCTCTGGAAGTCAGGCTGGCAGGTATTGCTCCCTGCTCCTTCCTCCTGCATGTGTAGGGCATAGATGTTACACAAGGTACACTTTTATCAGATCAATTTCTCACTTCTATATGTTATTAAAGAGTAGTTTATTTGTCTTGTCTGACTGCAGCTGCAAAATTTTGGTTGTCTGAGAACTGCAGCGTTGTGATCTACCTGCATTTTATCCAGATGCACCTACTCTTACCCTCATAATATCCAGTGATACACAGATTATATAGTTTAACAGTGCAACTTGAAATTTTTCTGACTATTTCTTAATATTTTAACATAACTAATCCTTTTAGGAATTCAGTATAGTACTTTCTTACTGAAACCTTCTCTCTGTTGCCTTTTTTCTATCTCTGCTCTTTATGTTTTTAATGATGACATGTCTAGGATTCTTTCAGATTAATCCTTTGTGCCCCTGTTGATCATTTTCTTGCCTCTAACTGCGATTCTTTTGTGTCTTCTTCTGCAGTGTATCTGCATTTTCTGCAGACTACTGAACTGAAGGAGGGGCCAAGAGCTAGAACTTGTGGATGCAAATAAAAGAAAATTAGAACGTTCTAAAAACTTTGGACATTCTTAGGCCATCTGTCCTGTGGCAGTGCCTGATTTGTTTCAAATTCCCCTTTGCTTGTAGTTATTGAGCGTTGGGCATCTAGAAAAGTGTTCCTTATGGAAGATTGGGAAAGGCAGGATTTATTAGCTGTCTGTATTAAAAGATGAGAAGGTAGAAAAGCAAAGCTGGACTCCCTGTCCTGTTTCTAGAGCTCTGATAGCTTGAGTTCTGCTGGTTTTGAGAGAGAAGAAAATGAATTTAAATAGCAGGAAGGGCTGCAAAAGCTGTTATGGGCAAACAGCTCAGCTGCTGGTATGGACTGTGGATAATAAGTACTCAAGTCTGTTTACTGCTTACACAGGCCAGATGAAGACTGCTTCTGCTGGCTGTATTACGGCTTAAAGTTTCACTTTAGTGCATAAAACATCATAGTGTAAGAAAACTGAAATTGTGGTGAAAGGAAAACAATCAGTTTTAGTTTTTGAAATGTGGGTTTTTTTAATTACCTTCCAGATGTCTCGTAATTCTTGCAAATTAAGTTACAAGATGATTATACTCTACCCTGATGCAAATGCTTAATTCTTAATAGGGTGGGAATTCTTCTGATCAATGCAGATAAATCTTTATGTAAGTTTTTTAAACCTGGACATTCTTTACTTTCAGAGAGCAAATCTGATTGAGAAAGTGTCATTAATTGTTACTTTAATGTCATTGGTAAGCAGAGGAGATTTTAAGAGTGACTCAGTATTTTGTGGAAAGCCAGAGTAGGAAGTTGCAGCAGATCTGTGTTCCAAGCTGTTGTTAGTCAGGGCAGGTGCTGGAGCATTCTTCACCCTGAGGTAGGTAAGGCTGCATTGCTGTGGTCTGCCTGGAGAAGTCATGAATAAAGTGAAACCTGTTTCTGAATCCACTGGCATTTAGTGGAGTCTGCTCTTCCTGGTTCCAGACATTCTTTTGGGCAGTCGTCTTCTTGTAAAGGGTAATAGCCGGGAGAAGCACCATGGCAGCACTGGAAGTGGATTTTGCTTTTCTCACTACTGAAATCATGGTCTTAGAGTAATGTGAGAAGTGTGTTGCTTCTGTTCCCTGGATTATGGCAAATTGGCTGGGTTAGGAGGTGACATGAGGCAGCACAGGCAGTGGGAGATTAAGGGGAGGCAGCACTATGTCCGTGTTTCACAGAGCAGCAGACACTTGTGGCATTCTCTCACACGTCAGTGCCCCGCTTGTTGCAGATACACTGTACTGTCTTACTAGAGCTGAACATCTACAGTCTGAGATCAGATTTTATAGTCTTTCTGTCTTCACATCCTCAACTTTAATAATACTTTTCTGAAATGGTGGAACTGAGAGGGAGAGCAAATTGGTGTCAAGGAGTATCTCTGGTATATTTTCCACGTAATTGCACCATTGGTGGTGGAAGAGAGGAACTCCATAGTCTGATCGTGCCTGCTTTCAGCTGTACACAACTTTTAGCTTAGTTGGTGTCTATAAAGCACTTAGAAAATTATAAGCTTTTTGTTTTGGTGGGTGTGCATCAAACTCTATTGCTCTCACACATACATCTCTTTCAGTTATTGTGAGCAATTGTCTTTTGAATGGTTGGTGTGTTGTTGTTTCTGGTTCTTTTCTATTTTTCACTTGGGAGTAGGATAGTAAAGAGAAGGGAAACCAGAAATTTACATTAATCTAAAACCTGTTGAAGACATTACAGAAATAATTTTTTACTTTGATTTGACATAAATATATAAGATACCAGTATTTTTGTGTTGCACTTCTGACACTTCGGTCCGAGGAAGCAAGGCTTCACACTTCAGGTATAAAGGCTGTGTTCTTAAAAAAAAATGTTATTTTGCTCCAGTGTTGTGACCTTCATCCAACATGCTAGAAATAGCTGAGGAGATAGCAACTAGTTATCCAGCATTCAGACTATGTTAAGACTTTCCTTCAACAGATAGATTATCTGGATTGCATTATTGCCTAATCCATTATGCTCTAAGCAGTCTTGACACTTAAGTCACGTGTAAATCTGTTTTCAGAAGTCAGTTCGTGCATGTATTTCTTCTTAATCCTTAGTTCAAGCTTCATTTTGGAAACAAATTTTGGCAGAACTTTTCTTTAGTTAATTTTACCAGAATCCCTGGCCCATCTCTGATTTGATGGCTTGATGGCATCTGCTTGTTATTCAGTACAAGTGGGCAGTGTTTCAGAAGAATCTCTCTTACAACCAAGACTTTGAGAGGGGTTGGCAATACCAATTTGACAAGACATCTGTCTTTATTCTCCTCAGCACCAGCAGTATGAAGCTTGCTCTGTTTGGAACTTCTCTAAGCATTGACTGAAAACTCATGCCAATTTAGAGACTGGGAGATCAGTGCAGATAAAGATAATAATGCTATTAAAATGAAAAAAACAATAGAATATGTCTCATGGTGGACCCAAATTATACTTTCATGGAGTCACAGGAACATACAGGTTGGAGGGAACTTGGGCATCCCTGTGGTCAAAGCAAGGCCGGTTAGATGAGGTTGCCTGGGGACTTTTCTCATTAAGTTTAATGGATCTCCTTTAAAAAGATTAAAGTGATAGAGAGTCCACAATCACTCTGGGCAACCTGCTCCAGTATTAAGCCACCCTCAAATGAAAATTTTTCTTCTTTAGGTCTAATCTGAGTTTTCCATATTTGAACTTGTCTATTGCCTCTGATCCTACCCCTGGGTACCTCTTAAGATGAACGTGGTTTGCTACACCTCCACATTAGATATTTGCAGAATTTCTGTAGAAAAAAAGGGTTTGAGGACCTTTATGTTTGAGTCATTAAATAGGTATTTTTTATAATCCATGGGACATACATTAAACTGACCAAAAAGAATGGATCAATCGAAAAAATAAACAGTTTTCTGCTATAGGCAGTGTTTTAGATAATACATTATTTCAGTAAAATTTGTCAGGAATGTGTTGTTCTTCTCAGCAAATGGTGAACATTTTTTGGAGGACTTGCAGTAGGTTAATTGGAGTAGAAAACATTTAAAGACACATCATTACTTCATAGACACTGTGTAAGACCTGTATTTGGATTACTTTAGTGGTATTCTGACCATAATTACATGATAGTCCAATTGTCTTGAAGATAAAACTCACTGTAAATTTACCACATCTTAGAAGTTTGATATCTGGCAGACAGTGCTTCTGACAATTATGGCCAACGGTAACAAGGCAATAAAACTTCTCCTATACTTCCTATTTAGGATTGCTTGATGTATTTCCTGGTATAAACATTGTAACGGCTGGAACAAGTTCAAAGGAAATCTGTGTGATATTTTTCATAAACCCAGCAAACTTAAGAGGCTTTGTTTTACTACTTAAGTGGGCATGTCTCGTTTTCCTTTTTTATTTTTCTTTACAATGTGCAAAAAAGAGCCTAACTGAATTAAAGTTTGTCCTCCCTGTTTTTTTTCTTCCCTCCTCCCTCAGATTGCAGCTATTCTCAGGAAACGAAAACTTGACTATTATTTGTACAAACTGCTACCTGAGATCTTGCAGTCAACTTCCTTTCTGACAGCAAATGGGACCTTGTATATTGCTTGCTTTTGCATTCTAAGGTTGGTATACTGTCCTAAAAATGAAACATAATAGTAAAACTATTTGTGCAACTTTTCAATTTAAATAATAATTTGTCTCTTTTTGAATAGGCTTGTTTGTAATGTTTTGGAGTAAAAAAAGCTACAGCTGTGCCAACATCTTGATTTCTGCTCTTACCACTCAAATATGAAACTTTGCTTTTTTAAAGAATTATTTTCTTCTCATTTTTGTAGTTCTTTAAATCAGTAAACAAGTCAATGTATCCACTTTGCTTTTTTTTCTCTGTTTTACTGATTCGAAATACATTGTTGCAGGAAATTCAAATAGATTCTAAAGGGGACCTAAGAAAGCCCAATCTTTCCTTCCTAGAAATAATTGATGTAATTTGATATTGGTTTCTGTTTTCCTGATGCAGGGGCTGTGATAACTTTTAATTATCCTAAACTTTATCCAGCCATCCAGATTTGTACTTGCCTTATTGTGGTCATAAATGAAGGAAATCCCAGCACAACTTCTGGGGTTCAGTAAGATACAGACTTGCTCTGAAAAATGAATATAAAAGGCACTTCTGTGTCCTGAGCTGTTTCCAGGGTATATTTCAAGTAACTATCAGGATAGTTAAAAATGAAGCTTTCCTGTTTATGAACGTGATAATGTCCTATATCTAAATGCATTTATTGTAAGAGATGTTCCACATAGACACGTAAAACCTCTTGTAGCTATGAATTTTTGAAAGTTAACTGGCAGCACAGTCAACAGCCCCACTAAAAGATAATCAAACCCATTATGCCCTAATTCTAAATCTGTTTAGAGGCCTCTCAACTTTGCTTCAAAGATGAAGGAGAAGACTAAGAAGAGGAGGAGCTGGCTGAGGAGCCGTGGAATGCTTTTTAAGTAAATCATTTGCAAAGTTCAAAGTGAATATAGGAGTAATGAGCTCTAAAGAATATGATGTTTTCTAGCAATCTAGGTTGTATTAATACTGATTTATGTTTACTCTTTTACTGCTTTTCCTTATGCTGCCATGTATTTGCCTGTAACTCTGCAGTGCCTTACTTCAGTGCTGTAATTAAATGTTACTCTCTAATTAAGCTAGTATGATATAAGTTTCATGGTGTGCAGCTATTCCCCTTAGAGAGGATATTAGCCATCTAGCAGATCCATGACTCTGTCTGTGCTAGTAGGTAAGAGATGAGTGTCTTCCAATGGAGCCAGGTGGTATGGCATCACTTCCACCTGTATGGAGCATAGGTGTCTACAGCTGTTCTGACCTCCAGAACAACACTGCTAGATGCAGACTGGGTAATGGAAATGCTACCTAGTCCAAGTGCCCTCCAAGTTCTCTTGAAGCACTGTTTGGGTTGACCTAGGCCAGAGCCATGCAAAGGACAATTCTAACAATTTAACGTGACAAGGGATGGCTGTGAATGTTTACCCTGCCATTCTTACAGCTGTGCAGCACAGTGCCCCACCAGCATCTCGAGAGCTGTACGTGCTTTTTCTGTTGCAAAGAGATTCCCATGAAGAGTTGTCAGCTGCAGCAGAACCCTTGCTGGCAGGGCCTCTGCACAGTGCCCACCGCCTACAATTGCGGGACATGCAACTAAAAAGTTGTTGGCTGGGGAGTGGATTGAAACTGGTGGACTGGAATCACTACTAGAAGCAAAAGAACAAAGTGTTTAGGCAGCCATAGGAATTGTGCCTGTTTTGAAGTACATGAATGTCCAGTCATAATTTTTTGCAGCTTTTCTGACCGTAATGAAATTCAGGGCCTCGGCAAGTAAGTGACTAGGATATGTTATAAAATGACATTGCAAAAACAATGGATAACATGATTATCAGAAAATTCATACTTTCCAAATTTATTAGTATGTTTTGCAGAATAAATACGTACCTGGTGATGATTCACCTGGTGCATTTTACATGAATTCCCTGGTGACTTTGACAAGATTTTTTGCTAGGACTCTTCAAGAAGAAGGGTTCTCTGTTTTCCAGGAATTAGTAAATGATTAGCAAATAGTTAATATGCATGAAACAAAGCAAGGGATAAATAATTGATTTTTGTAATAGGAACAGGTTGCCAGTGAAGTTCCTGTTATGTCCTTTGTTTTAGATATACCTAAAGAATCTTGAAAAGGGGATGAAGACTAGTATGAGAAATTGTATGAGATTATTTAGGTTACAGACATCTGAAACTGACTCTCATCCATTTCAGAAATATGTGTTGATTAAAGTCACTTCTGAAATTTGATAGAGAAAAGTACAAAGTAATGCTGTGGGAAGAAGAAAAGCAGCTGTATTCTGCCTCAAGGATTGGCTTTAAACTAGCTGCTATTAATCAGGTGTTTGAGGGTCATCATGTGTGGCTAATTTGAACAAGTCACTTCATTACTCAAGGAGTGAGTAAGTGTTATTTGGAGAGAAAATAAGAACATTCCAAGAAGCTGAATGAATACATGACACCTTTACAAATTCAGTAATGTATGCCTTTTTCTTTTTAAGAGTTTATCCTAAAATGACAAGTCATGCACCTGGAATTACTTAATATCAACATTGTCATGCAGCTTTAGCCACATAAGCTTGCTTTTCTTTTTTTTTTTTTTTTTTTTTTTAACCAATTTGTGGGGTTTTAAAAAATATTTATAAATTTGTAATGTTTTGTTTGAAGTTTCCTTGATTTTATTGCTGTGATACAGTGTATTTCCTTCAGTAGCCCCTGAGAACAAAAGTAATTGTAAGTGATTTTCCAGGCCAGAATGCAATCTGGTATTGTACGTTTTAATCCATCAAAGAAATATCAGTACCTCTCTTTCTGCATAACTGGCCTGAATATTTCTGGACTTGATTTGCAACTATGGAAAGAGATTGTCTGAGACTGTGGAGACTTAGATGCTCTATATCTGGTCCTACATAGTGATGAGAGCTTGGCTCTGATAGATTTGTGTAATAGAATACATGCTGCAGTTTTTGTATCTTGTTTGGTTGAAAGGTGTATTACAGCAGGAGCAGCAGGAACTCAGAAACAAAGTTCAGCAAGGCCCCTGCAGTTGACTGCTCTTACTCTCTTGAAGTTCTAGACCAAAGCAATAGAGGTTTCTAGCTGCTCGTGTTAACTCATATTTACCTGCACAATTCCTGATTTGAGGAGAGCTACCTGTTTCCTTCTTTTGTAGCACGAAGGAGAGGGTGTATTAGTAGGTGTATAGGGTGTCCTGGATCAAGTGACTCCTTGATCTGTTCTTACCTTTACCAAAGTCCCAGTGAATCTGCAGTCCCTGTGTGTACTAGTCATCCAGTAACAATTAAAAGACCTAAATGTGAAGTGTAATTGGGATTGAGACGTCTGGTTTGTGTTAATATATCTTACTGATACTCTTGCAGTATTTGCTTCTTTTCAACAAGGGAAAACCACCAAAACTGAAACTGCTGCAAATATTCTCAAGGAGGTACAATTTCAGCCAAGAAAGTGCAACTTAAATAATTTCAGGGATTGTTTAATATTCTCAGCGTTTTGCAGGTGGGCAGAATTTCAAAAACATCTGAATCCAGTATCAGCACTGTTTTAGGCGGTGAATAGATGTTCTTGTTCTATAAGGGATTGCCAAGCTAATGTGCCTGACTGTTTTTAACTCGTGTTTTTTTCTGAAGCAAACTAAGGCCTATGAGCAGCCTGTTCTTTGGCAGAACAGTGAGGGTGATGTTCTCTGTTATGGATGTGTGACAGGCCAGCTGGGCCTTGTAAGCTGTTCTGCTGGTGAGATCCAGACAACTACATCTGTCTGGGCTTCAGATGGAAGTGGTAGGCTCAGTGTTGACAAGCACTACATCTGTTAAATGAAAGGTGTGATTTTTAGTTTTTTTGTCTTAATAAATGCAAAACCTCATGAAGACATGGATCTCTTAGTCTAGCAACTAGAGTAATTATGTTTGTCCACGTACAGCTTGTTCATTGAGAAGTTAGGTGAAAAAACTTATAGTTCTCAGTCTGATTTCTGTGCATACACCATATGAAAATAACTATGCAAATAATAACAAAAATTCATTTTCATTTACTTCGGGAGTAGTTTAGATGTTTCACTTACTGATTGGACATTTTGATTTCCACTAGGCTTTATTATGTAAAATATGCTACTGTTTCCGAAATCTTGTCATCCCAAACATGTAAGCATTTGTAAAGGGATTCTAAACCATGCCAAAAGAACAAATTCCTGTTTCTTTCCCACAGAAAAGACATTTGTTCTGTTACTTAACAGGTGTGTCTGGTAAGATGTGTTCATACTTATTAAGATGTTTAAAATGACTTCTCTGAAACTTCATACAGTAATTACTTTCCGAGAGAATCCTAATAATGAACTTTAGTTCCTGCAGCATTTGGCATTGTCATCCTGAGAAATTATCCTTTTGCAGCCGTGGGAATGAACAGTGTGTGTAATTGCCATTACATCACTTGCTGCTGATACACTGGCTCTCTTTTCACTTACGAACATAAGCTGGCATTGCTCACTGGTAGTGTTATTTTTGCTGGAGAAGTATGAAATGAGGCTGCTCATGCCATTTACAGCAAGAATGAAAGTGAACTAATCAAATGGTGTTGATTAATTATCTTTGTTCTCTCTTCTGTGTTGTCAACATGAAATTTTATCTAAAAAAATGTCCTTTTCTACCCTGTTTATGTTTGCTATTTTGTTTGTTTATTTTGTTTTTGGAAGGGTAGACTCCATTGTAACACTTGTTTTCCCACCAGCAGTGGTTATCAGCTGAACAGCATTGACGTAGTTGAAGTATATTTATTATCATGCTACCAAATGTCATGACTATCTGGCTATTGTTTGCTTCTGTGATCAGCCTGAATTAGATTGAACGTGCAGGTCTTCTGAGCACACCAAATGTGGTTGGTGACATTGTGTCAGACATGCAGTTTGATTTTCCTCCTTTAACAGTGACCAGTATATAGAAAGATTTTCTTTAGCTATAGAAAAATACTGTCATTTGTGTAACTATTTTTTTTTCAACTGTTACTGTTGAAGGAATTTCAGTAGTTGAAATTGTGGGGACTCTGAATGAAATCCAGATCTAGTTGCAAAAAATGAGAGCTTTCCCAGCTTAATAGGACTGGGAAGTCACTGTTGCTTTCACATATAATGTACAGGTTGCTTCCTTGGCTTACTGTAAATGTGTATTTTCCTGTTTTTAGCATCAGTGGATTATCTCTTTGGAGTGCGATGTATATTATAATTATTTGATTTGATTTCTGCCGTGCCTGATTGCATTGCTGCATTCCACAAAGCGTGTCTTCCTGAAGATGTATTTGGACCAGTAGCAGAGAGATAAGCAGATATAAGTTCTTTTAGAAGATTTTTTTGTAATTAATATCTACAACTTTTCAGCAGCTTTCCTGCTTTCCTGGAAGAAAAGTAGTCATTTAAATGAAATGAATAAATTAATGAAGTGTTTCAGGTGTTTAATGTTTATGAAGCATTTGGGAAACTCCTCTGAGAATTATCCAACTGTAAAAATATAATTATTAGTGTTTATTAGGAAGTACAGATTAATGTAAAAGGACAAAATTAATAAATCATTTGTAATTTTATGATAAAGGTAAAATACCGTGTTGTACATTAATGTTCCATTTGCATGTAATATGTATACATGTTACATATATGTTACTTTTTCAGGAAGATACTTGGAAAGTTTTACTTTTGGTCTCCTGGCTTTGGTGCTGCTTTACCAGCTTCTTACATGGCTATTCTCATCGAAAGGAAAAGCAGGTAGGGTTTGTGTTTATGGATTTTCACTTTTATATAGTAATATTTCTTGTTTTGGTCATTTGATGAGTGACATTTGACACATCAGTGATTTTGTTTCAGAATGCTGGAAATACAGTTAATTTGAAGTAGTGTCTTTTGCAACCTTATATTTCAATCCAGAAAGCTACAGTGAGAAAAACACTCTACAAACATTCAGTTTCCTGTTTGTGGTTTGTTTTTCTTCTTTAAGGTGTAGTTGGGTTACTCAGGATTGCCTGATGAAGCTCAATTGCTTAGGGTTTCCTAATGAAACTGTTGTTTTTTGTTTGTTTTTTAAAATATAATTTGAATAATATTTTGCAGTTAGTCATAGAGAAGTAGAATGCTGGTCAAAGTTGCTGATGACTTCAGTTAACAACATGACATTAGTTAAGGTAGAGGAATGATAGGATGTTGTGGAAAAAAACTGGATAAGCTGAAATAATCCAAATTATTCAGTCATGGAGTAAACATAACCCAAGGCAAGTTTCAGGTATGTCAAAGTTCTGTCCTTTTAAAAGAATGCATTAGCCATTGTTTTTGAAGACTGAGGGTGTGTTAAGAGGTTATTGGAAACATGGGAGCACTTCTAAATCACTTTCTTTAATGTAACTGTAGAGAAAATAATCATAATCAAGTTCCCAAATAAGTTAATTATCTTTTTAATGTCCTCTCTAGCTGACTGATTTTCATCTTACTGTAATTACTTCCTAAGAGGTTGCATACATTTTAGTAGAACTTTATCTAGTTACTTAGACTCCAGCACTGCTGTTGGCATCAGTGTTGCACTTTGTCATGTGAGCAAATGCATTTTTCCCTTTGATCAGTGAGAACACTGGCTTAACTTTTCCTGCAGACCTGTTACAATGTGAGGCTTTTCCCAGCCAGATTTCTAATGTTTCTAGGTAACATTAAAGAGGAAGAAATCAGGCTTGTTGTCCATCTGTGAACTTCTTGTAGCTTTCAGAATATTTGTGAGTTAAAAGTTGGAACTGCTTGAGAGCCCAAACCCGTACAATGTTTTTGTGTAATTGTGGAACAAATATGAGAAACTTGCGAAGCTGAGCTTGTTAAGTGTAGCAAAAAGAATAGGAAAACAAATTTTATATCAAATTGTTTTTAGTAAAAGTTTTAGTGGCAGTGTATGAAAGCTTTGACATGTTAACAGGCTTCTATTTAGCATCTGAAATCGGAAAGAAATAGAAGTTGAAATAGAGGTATGTGAAAATGACAAAAGTAGATTGGTACAGCACGCATGAAATGAATGATGCTGGAATACTTAGTTCCTGAAGGGTTATTCTCCTTTCTTTCCAAATTCATGATGTGTGACCTAAGGTATTTTGCCTAAAACCCCATGTTATATTGCATCAGATAAAGGAAAAAAGGCAGTGTTGGTATTGCAGTATTAACACATGTATGAAAATGTGGGGTCATTATTCTGAATGAAAAAAATGTTAAAGGACATGAAAAGGTATTTGAAAATTTATTTTTTTTTTTTTAAGTATGAAGTTGTTTTGTATGTTCTCAGATGGCTACTATGTATAATGTGCAAAATCCCGCTGCTGACAGTGAAATATGACTTTCTGATTTCACATCTGTTAGCCTGTTAGCTTCTGTTACTGGCAAAATCAAATTTTAATAGACTTGTAGTCCCTTAGGAAACTACATTTCACATGGAGACACAGGGACATTTTCAGTTATCTTCTAAGTGGCTTAGAACAGATTGTAGGGAAGAATCAGGGAGGTGGGAAAAAGTCCTGTTTTGAGTTCATAAACATATCTCTAACCCTTCAAATTGCTACTAGCAGCTGGCAGCAACATTGAACTTAATCACTTAATCTCTTCCCAAGTGGATACCCTATTTTAAGTACCACACTGGCATTTGCTTGCACAGCATCCCTGTGAGTCCTGAACATGGGAACAGCAGGCTTGTAAATCAGATTTTCTTTCAAGTGTTGCTGTTCATGTGTGCCAGCCTTGTACATTTTATAATTCTTATGAAATAATGGGAAAAAGAGATGGATAGCTTGGCTAGGTGCATTGTAACCCTGAGGAGGAACATGTTTTTTAATGTGTTACAGAACTAGTTTGATTATAGTTTTTATCTGTGTAATATGTAATTGCAGATTTGCATGACACTGGCAATGAGGAAGGGAGGTGACATTGCACAGAAATTTCAAATACACTCAGAAAATGATCTGCATTATGTTATGCTGTTACTGTTCTATAAAGATATAAATGGCACTTTAATATGTCCATGTGTATTCTATTTGGTGACTGTAAAATATAGTTATCCTGTCAATGAAAACTAGTTTATTAGGATCTGTGGAAAGGGCCAAGGAATAAAAACACATTAACTTTTTTGTATTTGTATCTATAAATGTTATGTGAGAACTGGTCACATTATTATGATTAAGTAATGTTTTGATAAAAATTATTTCTTAGATAAGAATTGGATGTAGATATATAAACATGCAGATGATGTGTTTGCAATATGTGAATTCATATTCTGTGCCTTTCATGCCTTACTCCAGTAGGAGGAACCCAGAATTTTTGTGTTTTTCTGGAGCTGTCAGGCAGTGTGGGTTGCCGGTTAGAATCAGAAGGAAGCCAAATGCAGGATTTATAAATGTCAATCTGACACTTGTTATCTGCATAGTTGGTATATGTTTGATGCTCTGAGTGGAGTGAAGAGGGCACAGAGTTAAATGTCAGCTGATTTACACTGCCTTATTATCTCATACAGTACATATCTTTTTAATTACTTTTAGCATTAGTACTGCCATGTTATTTTCTTCACTGTGGCTCTGGCAAAGATATTGAAAAATGAAGCAAAAATATTGTTACTGGTTTGTTATGTGTTTTTGCATGCAAAGAAAATGTTCTTGTAAATAAGGGAAGTACTCCCTTTTCCTGGAGAAATAAATGCAATTCATAGAATGTATGGTTTTTAAATTTCAATTGACTAATTGTCAATGTTTTAGTTACTCCATATGTATATACTGTCATAATAACTATGGCTATATGATAATAAGTAAGCTTCTAACCAGGTGCACTTGCACAAGTATACTTTAAAGAATATAATATTCTTTACAGTTTGACCTTTTTACATCTTCTATTAAAGAAAAATATGCAATTGTTTTGTCATAGAATTCAGTTTTGTAGTGTTAGACATTAAAAGCTGTGTTAGTCTCCTCAAAAATAGAAATATGAGTCGGACAAATTAATTTCATTAAACTTCCGCAGGAAATCATTACATTCTAATTATTAACCTTTGTATGAAGTTGTTTAACCATATAATCTTTGTTAACTTCTATAGGTGTTGTTCCCAACTGTTGGTAAGAAGAAATTTTATTTGTAATTTTTAAAGAAAAGTATTTTATTTAGATTTTTTGGCCTCTGACTGTAATTCAAATTTACAGTCTCTTGTCCTTTCTTTCAACATCTGTTAAATGTTATCATAAGAACTGAGCATATAGTGAGGAGGAGATACATGGCTTGGACTGAGAGAGACATGGCACTACCTTGTTGTAGAAGGTGCTGAGGGTGTTAGAAAGCAAGGAAGTAACTGAATATACTTGTTAAAATTGTTGTGAATGAAGCTGTTGAAATGTGATTTGAGGCTTGGCTGAAGCCAGCCTGCTACTGGAACTCTGATTAGATCAGTTGTACCTTGCTGATTTCTAAGACAAAGAAGTCTCATAGATCAGTGGAGAGCCTGTATGTAGGACCTCTGTGATTACTCTCTAGGAAAAGAATTATGTTCTCTTAAGCGTTTTGTAAATATGCTGATGTTTCAAAACTATTTATCTTGTGCTTTGCTAATAGCTAAATGTCAAATTTCATTTTATTGTACTCTTGCTCAGGAAATCATGTATTAACAAGTTTCAAGAACTATAAAGCTTTAAGAGGGGACACAATTCCAGGTTTAATGAAATTAATTGTCTTGCTGCCTGGCTAACTTTTTGTTTTTCCCCCATGCCTTTTGTAAGTAATTAAGCCAGAGGAAGTTTAACTACAGCCACCTAAAATTTCTGTGGCAGTTCTGAAGGGACCCTTCTGGGGTTGCCCCCTTTTCCCCCTTAGGCTGCATTAATGTTTACATACTGGCTGTTAACATTATAGTGGCGCCTGTCTCGTTGCTACAGTTAAGACTCTGTCACTGATGGTATTATAAAACTTGAGATTTAGGGCTTTTATAATTTGGCTGTAAAATCTTGCTCTGGGCAATTATTTGCAACATGTTTTTAGTTGAAAACTTTGAGCATTTTTCTAAAAAAAATAAGTATACTGAACTCTTACAAAAATATGTAACGCTTGTGCATTTAAAAAGTGGTACAGTTCAACAGTGCATGTTGTAGAGAACATCTATTTATATGCACACATACATTTAGTGTTCTTGGAAACAAAAGTATTACTATGTTTTGCTTAGAAAAGTGACAGAAATATTTGTGTAAGAACAATGTGGAATTTTTAGACCGTATGTTCTGATGAAAAGTTCAGTGCTGTTGGGATTATTTGCTTGCCATAAATGCCGTTAGTCCAAACACAATATAAAGGAGCAATATGGCAGCATAGTAGGGATAAAAATGTACGCTGTAAAGAAATACATAATTTCTGTAAGTTTGTCCATTCAATTATAAATTCGTTGGGATATCTTTCTCTTTAGTAGCAGAGTATATTTAGACTTGAGGTGACAATTACCTTTCAGAAATGTTTTATGGTTATTCAGTTTGATGGTGTATTTTAGGGAAAGGGTGATCAAAACAAGTAAACAAACTCTTGTAACACAGAAAGTGGTTTTGGAAGCTTTAGTCTTCCTTGCTGAGAAAGCAAGCTATCCTGAGGATGATTTTTTGCTTATGTTTTGTGTTGTAGTGAAAAAACCGCTCAAGTCTGGATTACTGACGAGTATTTTGTGGTGTCACCCAGTAAGGAGAGGTGGCAAGGAGACCAATTGTTTTGGAGTTGTACTCTTCTATAGTGATTATTACTGTGAAATATGGAGCCAAGGTGTAGAAGTTACTGGGAAAGCTTTTTGTTTCTAAACCAAACTATGTTAAATTCCATTGTACTTCAGCAACTGCCTTGGTGAGAGCCAGAGTTTGAAGGATCTATGTTTTTATAGGAACAGCACATAAACATTTGAACATGTTTTGCTGCATGATCTGAGGGCTGCTACTGTGCTGTAGTTATACAATCTTCCATCTTCAGTAACACTGATAGGCCTTGGGCTGCTCAGTCCTCTGATTTGGAAGAGCACAAATGTCAGTACAGTGACTTCCCATTTGCAGATGCTGAAATTGTAAGGAACAAGCTGTGTCAGCTGGATGTTCCCAAGTCCATGGGCCCTGATGGGATTCATTCCAGAGTTCTGAAGGACCTATTGGTCTTACAACAGGACCACCTCTCTATGTTACTTCAGTGTAAAAGAAGGATATGAGGGAAGACCCAGGAAGCTGCAGACATGTTGGTCTAACCTCAGTTCCTGCAAACATTCAGGAGATTATACTGGGTACTGTTGAAAGGCATTTAAAGGAACAATGTGATCATCAGGCCAGTTAACATGGGTTCACTAAGGGAAAGTCCTGTTTAACTTATTTGATATCCTTCTGTGACGAGGTCACCCACCTAAGTGGAGGAAGGGAAGGCTGTCATTTAACTTGTAGCTGTATTACGAGGCTGTCCTACGTAAAGGAGAAGGATGTCCTCTGCAGGTCATAAAGAGGTGCTGTGTTAGTGGCAAGGTATAAACTGCTCCATTTGTAAAAGCAGATGCGCAGTTAAATTTGCTTCATTTAAATGAGCTGTGGAAACCATTTTGTTATTATATGATCTTCTCTCCCATACAATATTCTTAATTATTCCTATAGTCAGTTTATCCTGGATCCCTGCCCTTTTCTCCCCATGATTCTGTGTATGCATATAAAATGTAGCTATAATCCTTATACTTCTGGATGTATTTTTAAAAGAAGTGGTTACAGACAACACTTGGACTTTCCTAGCTGTCTGAAATGTGTGTTTCTATTTCATACCAGTCATCTCTTTCCAATCAGTTGAGTGATGCACCATGCTGTGTTTCACAGTGTAGATAACTGTCTTTAGATTTCATCCACTTGAGATGGCAAAAGTTTGGCAAGATGAATTCTGTAGTTGTGAACAGAGCAAGAAGGTTTCTTTGCAACCAGGGATTGCAGTTCTGTACATTTGGAGTCAGTCAGTCCAGCTTATAAACTAATCGGGATTCTGAAAAAACTGTACTGTGTCTGCAGAAGTATTCAGCAACCAAGTTTAAGAAATTTTCAGGCTGTAGCATTTGAATGATGGAAAAATTTGATTCATCTTGCTCTTGTGGTGTCCTTGAAGTCTTGCACAAAATGAAGAGCAGTAGAACAGCTACAGGTTTATAGTTGACAGTCCATTTTCTGGCATAACACAGGCAGACAGAGTAAGAATACTGAAAGATCTCGTGAAAAATACACCTGTGATTCTGGATGTGCTGGAGAATGTGTTGCAGCACCTGGGTGGGTCTGTAGAGATTAGGTTTATTTTCTCTTCGTGTTGTTAGAGTCAGGGCTTAGCCGGATCAGGCAGGACTATTTGGTTGCATTTGTTCAGTGGTATCCAGATCCCTGAGTTTCAGAAGGATTTACCAGCTTAGGCAGAGCACCAGCCACGTGGTTACTTCATGAATAATAGTATAAAGACATCTTGGCAGCACCCATTAAACTCTGGACTGGTCTATCAGTACACTTGGGGCCAACCAGGATGGACAAAGGGCAGTGCTAAGGTCAAGGAACAAGCTCTGATAAATCCCAGGTGACTGTGCAGATACCTTCCTCTCTTCCTGTGCTGCTCCATGAGTAATTGAGACTTGATTATAGTTAAAGTTTAATTTTTTAATATTATTGTAAGGACCACTTTTGACAAATATATTTCTGAAATGCTCACGTTGTAGGCTGAAAACTTAAAGTAATCTGCGTACTAGTGTAATTCTGTATTTTGTGTTTCATCATTAATTCTAAAAAACCCACCAAAACCCCTGTAAAACTTGCAGTCCCGCTGAAATGCTGACAGATAAAATGTTAAAATTCAGACTGCTGAACCCTGGACTGTTCTGCGAGTCTGACTTGGAGTCAAAGGGCACAAACAATGGATTAATTACTCTGTTCTGTCTGCTCGGCACTACCATCCAGGACACACTCATTTGGACTTCCTTGGCTTTAAAAAAACACTTAATACATCTTCTGTGTCTGAATGCTTGCATGTAACATGCAGCTCCCAGAGGGGGAATAATAAATACTTTGCTAGTATAGAATAAGCTTCAGATGCTGCTTAGGTGAGCTGGCTACAGTGCTGACATTTACCTGGCAAGATAAGATCCATGCCTAGCATGCCGCGGCTTCAGTGGCTGGAAGTCTTGGAAGGAACTTTTCTGTGCTGTGTTCCTCAAGTCTGCTTGTAGGATATTGTTTCTAGATACTACAGATGAGAGCAGTTGAAGTATTTGTTTCCATGGGAGCCACACCTATTAACCCTCAGGAAATGCAATTACTCTTTTCTGTAGCCTCACTGTTCCCAAGAAACTAAGGTTGTTGTTAGCTCCTGCAGCAGGAAAAGTGTGAAGGTAGAGAATTAGAATGGTAATGATTTGCTATATTTAATCATGCAAAGCTTTTCTGTGGTAAAGATTACAGCAGTGTACTTAGGTCAAACATCTTACTTCCCTTTCCTGCCCTCTCCCCTCTGTATCCTGGGACAAAATATGGCATGCTTTTATTTCCTTTGGTAAGGAAATAAAAGCCTGTGTGTGCGTAGTGTTTCTTGTAATCTGATGATCTCCACTCCAGATTGAAGCTTTTTTGATAAAATAAGTCTATACCATTAAAACCTTCTAAAGATGGTCTGCCTGAGAAACAGGAACAGCAGTGTCCACAGCATTAAAAGCAAGCAAAAAACAGGTCTCATGAATTTGGGCCAGTACCTGTCATCACAGTCCAGACTGCTCCAGCTCTGGTGAAAGACTGAAACAATATGGACTGTCTGGTAGTACAGCATAATTTTGTCTGCGTGAAGGAATTTATATGGGCTCCATCTTGCTGCCCCGGTGATATGTTTTTCCTTTTAAGCTCTTCAGTATGTGTTATTCATTCCTTGTGAGCAACAGACTGAGGAACTATAAAAAGTGTTCTAATATCTACTGTTGGCAGTTCGGATGTTTGAGCTTAGAGTCAGTAAATAATAGGTTCAAACTGGACTTGGCAGTAGTTTATTTCTGTCTTTGGTAGGTGAAATAACTCATTAACATGTGTCTGTAGTATCTGGCAAAGTTCATCATCCAGTACTGATGTTTTCCAGAAAATGGCTTCTCAGTCAATAGGGATGTGTTGAGATGACTCTCAAACTTTCAGTATGGCTTGCCTGCCTTTCTAGAGAAGGTTCACATTGACTTCTGACTGTGCTGTTCCTTCAGACCCCTTGTGTTTCAGGCCATTACAGATGTAGGCACACTCTTAATTGCATTCGTCTGTCTTCTGCAGGATTAGTTCATAGTTCCTAAGTGGATTTAAAGCCTGCTTTTAATATAACTTAGTAGACTGTCTTTGGGGGTCTAAAGGGGAGGGAAAAAAAGCAAATGTCCGTGTGTGTTGAGAAGTCCATACCTGCTTCTCTTGGAAGTGCTGGTCTGCTGTTTCTGAATACAAGAGCATTTAGAAGTTAGTCACGCCTTGTGAAAAGCTGCATAGTTCTCTCAGTTGGATTAATTTGTCATGTTAGCTTTTTTTTGCATATTGCTTCAGGTACTTTGTAAACAGTGTAATCCAATCACATATGCAATCATTAAAACATTGTGAGTCCAAAGAGAAAATTAGCTGTAAACATGCAAACAAAACGATACCCACTAGTGTGACAGACTAGAAAAAGAGTATCAGGCTGCTGAAGTCTTTTGAAATAGATGATTTTAACCCTAATAACTAAAATAAAACTTGTATTATGGAATGGGCTGTCTCAAACTGGGTGCAGAATATGACTTGAGGAGGGAAAGGCAGTTATTCCAAGGGGCTTCTTGGGAAGCCTCTGGAGCTGCTTCTCACTGAGCTGCTGTGAGCTGGGTTTGGGCTGTGCAGATAGGGTGTGCCTGAATGGCTCTTGGCCTGAGAAGAACTGGAGGGTAGAGGTGGAGAACAAGTCAAATACTGGCATTGGGACAGTCCCAAGTTGTCAACTGGCGTAGTAATCTTATATGAGAAATTTTTTTCTCCTTCTTCCTGTCCTTTTCACTTTCAAAATGCACTGAATATATGTCCAAGGCCTGTGAATATTGCACATATCTGCAACTCTGAAATTTTTCCATGCCCTGTTTTGCTCTTCTCCCTAATTTTTAGTAACAGTTCTGTCCATAATGTCTGCTGCTGAACCACAAAGCAGTTTTGCTCACAAAGAGATTATTTGGTTTTGTGCCTTATGCTTGTACCTTCCAGACAGAATGGCCAAGCAGCACATGTTGTATCCTGACTGAGAAAGTGCCCAGAAAGAACTGTTTCCTTTGTGATTGACTGAACAGATTAAAAACAATTCTGTGTTACTATCAACAGTCCAAAGAAATTGTTATTTGGGGCCTTATTTAACAGTAGATAAGTGTTAGGTAACACTAGACCTTCTGTATCAAGAATGTGAATAATTTTAAAAATCCCTGGAAATTCTTCATTTTTTTTAATGAGGATGTTATTCTTCTGTTATCTCCTAGTCAGTCTTTTTATGAAACTAATAAGCTTTTTGGAATCTCTGTATCTTTTAATGGAATCTTGTGAGGTTAAATCACACTTTAATTAAGAGTTTTTTTCCCCTCTGTATGTTAACTTTTGTTTTGGCTCTGTAGATAGCCTAGAGAAACTGGGAGAGGAGGAAGAGGGAGGGAATGTTGAAAGAAAATCTGTATAAAAAAGAGTATAAAGCAGTTAAAAAATTAAACTATAGATGTTATCTTGTGTTGCACTAGCTGAAAACTCTGTAAGAATTATTGGTACTAATTTAACTGGAATGTATTACTGTAGATGTATTTTCTTTTTGGCTTCTCTCCCTTTCCAGTTTTCTCATACCCTTTCTTTGGCATGTGTTCAAATCATGGAACATGTTGATTTTATTTTATTTCCTTTTAATAACAACAAATTCTGAGCATTTGCATGAAACCATTTTCCTTAACATGTAATGTACTCCAAGCAAGGATTAATGGTTTGCAGTTTTGAGCAATTTCAATTTCCCCAACCTGTAAAGTGTCTGTTTTCTACTTTAACCTCCCCCAAATTTTGCAATATGAAATTCCTTTAAAAAAAGCAGTGGGTCATGAGTCCTTAAACTGTATTCTTTTGAAATTAAGTGCTGTGCCTGAACATTATCTTTGTGTGAAAGACTTGCTACTGGTATTTACTAAACTCAAAATGTTACCACGTTCTTTTTTGAAAACTTATTTCTTTGGTCTGTTTTCATAATTTTCGGCATTATTTTGAAAGCTTATCTGTTCCTGCTGATTTTAAGTGAACTTTTGCACCAGGACTTCGCTGCTGACCTCCAGCTGTCAGTAGGAAATTGGTGGGTGTGAGAGATTAACGATACCCTAAACATAATCTGTAGTGCTTGTGTTATTACAGGGATGCAATCACAACTCCAGATCTATAGTTGGTTTGCTTGTGGTGTCAACCTGCTGTAAAAAACCTACCTCTTACCTCTTTATTTAAACCTCTTTCTTTTTAGGGGAAACTTGTGATTTGTGTCTTTGATTTAATTCTGCAGGTTATAAAATGGTATGTTTTACAGTGGGGAGGGGTTGAAACTGAGGGGAGGAATTCTTCCTGTTTTTGCAGACCACAAGTCTGTCTGGGGAGCCATTACAAACTATTATGTTAGCTTCTTAGTTTATGTTCAGAAATTAAAGCCAGAGTTAACTCTTTTAACTCTTTTTTTTGTTTGTATTTAAAAAAGGACAAATGTTCTCAAATTTTGCTATTTACTAAAATAAACATATATAATTATAGTATTTTTTATCTATGAGTTATACACTAAGATATATGGAAATATTTACTATTAAAATTATTATTTTGCTGTAACAAGTCAGTGTAGCATGTTATGTGCTCTTTACCTTTTTCTTTAACATTCCACCCCATATATAGCTTTGAATCCACTGATTTCTATGAAAGTAGTTTTATTTGTGATTTCATAGAATTGTAAAGAATCCAAAAAAAGATTTTCAGTTAAAATACAGAGATAACTGTCAGAATGTGCAGCAGATTCAATGAAGAGTAGCATTCATATAAAATTCGAACTTGATTTTCTAGGGAACTAACATAAGGAATCTATGAAAAAATCGTTTTTATAGAAGTCCTGCATAGTTCAGATTTTGTTATGTAGGTCACATGGAAAGGTAAGTTTGACTTGTTTCCTTCTAGTACCTGTTTATTCTCAGGTCAGTCTTGTTGGTTTTACAACGCTAAGCAGTTTTGGAAAAGCAGATTTTAGGAACATGATATTTTGGACTGGGAGTGAAGTTAGAAAGCTTTGTAGCAAAGCTAAAACTGCTCTTGTCTTAGCAGTGAGTTGGATATTTTTATTTTGTAGGTTTTTGCCCCCCCAGCTGTTTAAATTTATTACATATGTGGAAAAACATAACCCATCAATTAAATGTTTGATCAGAGAACATGTTCTCCTAATTGCATGCATGAAGATTTTTGCCATGCTCCTTTATCCCTCTTCAGGTTCCTTCTACCCACCTCTGCTCCTGACTGCTGCTGAGTGATGGGTTACAGGGGGGAATGTTGGAGGGAATGGGGCCTGGGTGTCCCTGCCCCAGTGCTGCCTCCCCCTGCTGTGAATCATGGGTGGGGCTCACACAGTGGGCTGTTCCTGTTTAAAGACCTGCCTGTTCAGTCTGTGCGAATTTTCTAGACAGTGGTATCCATCTTGGTGAGGTTATTTCCTGTTATTTCTCTCTTGCTAATTTAATTCCCCCCTTAGTTTTGAGCAAGACAAAAAAAAGTGATCATAAATCCCCACAATTTATATAAATACATAAAAAAGTGCAATTATAGAAGTTCAGGTATGTTTAATTAATTGCAGTGAATGTTTAGATTTCAGGATGGCTACTCAGAAGTGTTTGTGGTTTGATGAAACAAGGCAAGGAAGAAAACAATTTTTTAAACTTTGTATCACCAGAAGAGTTCTTGAAGAGGGAATTGTAGGAGCTGTAGTGCTGTTATTAGACAACTAATATGGGCAGGGCAAGGCAAAAGATATGACAGAGACAAATATTCAAAAGGAGAAATGAAAAATGAGAAAGAAATAGCTGAAAAATGACAGGTCCTACGTCTCTTTTGTGCTGTTTAGAGAAAGATAAGGTGTTTACTTTCTGTTGGAAGTTTTATTTGAGGGCTGCTGTGGTCACGCTAATTAATTTATGATAAAATTGCCATGATCATAAGCATTTTCTAAGGATTCACCCCACCTTCAGGCAAGGTTGGTTGGGGTTTTTTTGTGCACTGTTGATGTTGTTGCTTTTTAGCTTAGCAACAACTCTGTATTTAAGGAAAACCATAAATACATTGAAGGAAACCCATAAATAAGGAGAGAGATAACTGGCCATGAGTTTTGTAGGAAAAAACAATCTGGGTTGTATTTAAAAATTGGTATTTTATATTATTTGCTATTATATGAAGAAGAAGCTTATGCTGATTGTGAAACTAAAGTTATTCTTTGAATTTTATAGCACGTCAAGCTAGGCAAGAAAACATTCTTCAGCAAAGTGTTCCACAAACAATATGTTGGCATGCAGATTTGGATTGTTGCTGCTTCTATTGGCGTGAATAAGATGTTTTACTCGTGTTAGGGAAATTGGACTTTGGCCTCAGTCAAATAAGTTTTCCAGAGTTATGGCACTTACATGAAAATATAAATACCTTGCTCTCAGGCAAATACATTCGAAGTCTGTGAGTGGCACTTAGTGATTTCTGTGACTTCAAAATAGTATTGATTAAACAAAGAATAGGAAAACTTTTGTGTTATTTTCAATATTTTCACTTTAAGTCCTGAAGGTGAGTTCTGAAAAAATGAGACAGTTTCAGTAAAGAGCTCTAACTGTGATTAAAATCTTAGAGAACATTGTGGGGGGAAAACTGAAGGAGTTCAGTTTTTGTTTAAGAAATGTTGTGTGGGTCACTTGGTTGGAGTCTGTAGTGTTACAGGGGGGGTAAAGATGTAACCATTTTCAGACATCAGATGGATTCTTGTGGAAACTAGAGTGCAAATTGTAAAAATAAGTACCCTTATATCAGTGATTGTGGTGACTGGAAATACTTAAAAAGACAAATTGGTTTTTAAGTCAGTAGCTAATTATTTAAGGAAAAGTTTGTGGTTTGTATTCTTAGGAAGGCAGATTTTTTTGTCACTGTAATCCCTTGTGATTTTATAATCTGTGGAAAAAACCCTACATATGATATTTTGAAGTTACTTTCCACCTTTTTTTCTGTAGAATAATAGAAGTGGTCAGATAAGCCTTGGAAAGTCAGCTAGTGCAGCTTCCTGCTTGGAGCAGGGCTGGCACTGAGTTCAAGCCAGCTTGCTTAGGAATTTGTCCATATAGCCTTGCAAACTGCTGAGGACAGAGGTCCAATAGCCCCTCTGAGTCCTTGTTCCAAAGCTCACCTGTCTTGTTGGAGAAAATGCTGTTTCCTTGAGTCAAGTGAAAATCTGCCCAGCCCTGCTCCTGGTCTTCTTTGCCAGATGATCAATGCCTGTTTTGTATTGGGGACCACAACCAGTCACAGGACTCTGTGGTGTAGTGAGTGCCAAGTAAATGGGATTAATCATTTCCCTTGACCTCCTACCTACAATTCTGGTAATGTGGCCCAGTACATTGCTAGTTTTCCTTGTTATTTTTATCCTGTAGCTTTTTGGGTTTTTTAGCAGTTATTTTAGACTCTTTTCTCTGGGCAGTGCAATAACAAAAATATGTGGTTCTCTGTTGAGGTTTATAGGCCATACTTTAAGAGCTGTTGCTGTTAGAATTTGGTCTGAACATTACCAAGTTGTCTGAAAAGCAAATTTTATCAAATGAAACTTTTTTTTGAGGAAGGCATAAATGAACAAGAGAATTATCTTCTGGAAGCCTGTGGTCTGTTGTAATTTAAACATTAGAAGTGGAATCTGCAAGATTGGAATAATTCAGCCGTAGATAATGTGACCTGTGCTGAATACCTAAACTCTGAGACATTGCCTGCTCAGTTCTCTAACAGGCATGCAAGAAAATTCTTGTTAAACTGTGAATTGGGAAGAAAAAGGAGGAGAAAGAAAGTGAAAAGTATATTAAACACTACTGCTCTTTGATAGTTGAATTAAAGAGCAATTAAATCCTCCTTTCCAGGTAAAGGAGACCAGTCTTGTTTAGACTTTTTCAGAAAAAAAGTTCTTTAACACAAGAAACTGTCAGGATAGACCTTGGTCTGCTGCTCATGAATTCTGGGTTACCCCTAGCTCATGTTTTTCCTTGAGTTAAAGATCACAGATGTCCCTAGAAAAGAGCTGGGTGTGGGAGATACTGTCAGCTGAAGAGGTGACTGGGAGAGAGTGGGAAGCCATGATGAAGATCTTTATGAAGGAGGCCTCTGGAGGAAAATGGCATAAGACAGAAACCATGGTAGTAAGGATTTGTGTGCGTCTGCTTGGGCTTTCTCGTAGTGACCTTGCCAGACCATCACTGGTGTAGCAACGTGCTGATGTTGGCATTTCCAAGATTAGTGTTCAGCACTGGTTCATGGACTTTGGGGGTGAAATGTAAGCTGTTTATTAGTATCTTTAAACCTCCTTGAAGATGTGGTTAGACTTGGCTGACTAATTATTTTTATTGTTTAACTATTTCCCTCTCTTTTAATGCCGTTTCCCAATTATATTCTTCTCTTTGTTTACCAGCTGCAGTTTTAATACAGTCCTTGGGTTGTACTAGTGACCCTTTTGCTTGGCCTACCTCCATCTTTCTGTCCTGTTTTCTGTCAGCTGTCATTGCCACAGAATAGCGCAATGGTTTCTGAACTTCCACCTGCTTTTTAACAGTGGAGTTCAGGGTTGGGTTAGGCTTGCTGGATCACACTTGCACAGGGCCAGGAAGACTGTCCCCCTCCCATCCCCCTCTTTTTTAAACAGTCACAGAGTTAATTAGCAGGAAGAAAACTTTCTGCTTGGAGTCAGGCAGGACCTAAGAGATGGGATTGCTGGAGGCACTTTGAGATGACGTCATCCAGCAACTTTGCTGTATTTTTGGTTCCGGAAGTTACTTCCTTTAGCAAATTTATTGTCCGCGCATTTTTCCTTCTCCCAACCACCTACTTCTCACATTGGTCTTGCTGCAGCTGCACCGCAGCTTCTGATTTCTTTCCTTCCTCTTCTTTAGCCTCTTTTCCTTTCTTTGTCTTTGTGGTTGGTGTTTTACACTTAGGCCAAAGAGACTACAATAGAAACTAAAACTCATTTAGAACAAATTCTTAGCTTTAGTGTTTAAAAATAAGGAAAATAAGTATCCGTGGGAGGCTAAAAGACCCTGCCTGCATGTCAGCCCTGCGTGCATGACATAAAGACTGCATGAGAGAATCCACTGAGTAAACTACGTACACGTACAATGATCATCCTGTTTTGTGCACATTATATATAATACAATTGTGAATACACATATATTCTCTAAAATGTACTCTCTGAAATATACAGTGTACCCTGAAAGCCACATCTGTCACTCAGTAGCTGGTCAAGGCTTCTCGCAGGTGTGTTACTGCAGGATATTATTGAAGTTCTGATGTTTTCCAGAATATTTAAAGTGTACTGAGTTACCGGATTAGCTCTCATGGATGATTTATTTCTGTGTTTCCAAACAGCTGAGTGTTTGGGTATTTATCATAAATTTTTAATACTATTACAGGGAAAAAAAAAATCCAATGTGATTTTATCACTCGAGCTAATCAACTGAAAGACACTGTTTGTTTGCAGACCAACGTGAGAGTTGGATTTATCTATTACATGAGGTGAATTTTCACCCCTTCCTGGTCAGAAACGCTGTACAGTATTTTGATGCCTTATTGCAAGTTGTAGGGGTTGCTTTGCTTAAACGTTCACAGACCCTATTCCCTCTCTGTTGTCTTCTTGTTTTTTGTGTGCCTCATCCTCACCAAATCTTTAGATTCAGGCTTTTTTTTCTCTAGGTTTCTATGCTAGAATCTATTTCTAGCATCTGGTACAGAGTGGTGGTAGGTGGAGAAAGAGAGCAGATTCGTAATTCTGCTTTAGAAAAAACACATAACACAAACCAAATTGATTTTGCTGGTTAAAGTTTTGAACTTAAGCCAGATTTGAACCTTCCCTGTGAGTAGAGAGCAACTTGTGGAAGTCAGGGTGCTGCATCATTGCTTCCCACAGGTTTAGCATGATGTGGAAGCACTAAAGCTTTTAAGTGGAATATGTCAGAGCTTAGATATCAGCTCTGAAAAACCTGGATCTAAATGCGTAACTTGGCAAAGTTACGGACTCACAAACATGGGGATTAGAAAATACTGAATAAACTTCTTTCCGGATGGATCAAGCTTGGCAACTGGGCGATAGGAATTTCTCTATTTCCTGCTTATCTGTGCTTTTCTTTTGTTCATTTCTTCAACTGAATTGATAGCAAGATATGTTCTGTTAAACACTCTTATAAATGCTTGGAAACTTAAAATGTCATGACAAAATGGAACATACAAGCCCAGGTTAGACCTTCTGTTAAATATTACCTTCTGTAGTAGCAATATAAAAAAAATCCTGAATGGCATGAAGACAAATACAGGTTCAGGTTATAAACTTAATTCCATATTGAGAAACTTTAACAGTTGAATGTGTGGTGTCTTCATACAAATTTGCAAGTTATATGTGTAAGACCAGTGGGGATGATAAGAAAAATCCTGAATACTACAAGGCTGGTGGTAAACTCAAAATGTCAAGAACACCAGTCCAGTAGGAAATACTGAAACTGAGTGTTCCAGCCTTTGGCCATAGTCTCTAAGCAGCTCTTTGCAGAAGAGGAGGAATGATTGAGGGCAAAGCAGATCTGCAGTGGTAATGTTTCCCACTTTCTCAAGGCCAATGGTGGCTTGCGACTGATGTACAGAAAATAGCTTTTATTTCATCTGGACCCTATAGTGACATCTAGTGCAGCCTGTTAATGGAGCAGCTCACATCTGCATAGTTGAGTTCAGTTTTTGTGTTACAGTAGAATCAACAAAAGTGTGGAAGCATGAGCCCAAGTTTATGCTTCTTCTAAAGAGCAGTGTGAGCTATGGACTGAGACACAGGGACAGATCCAAAAATACAAGGGGGAAAAAAATTAGATAAAGGATAGAAGAGAAAATGGTTCCAGGACACTCTTGGCACTGTGATTCTCAAGTGGCTTGAGCCAAGATTTCTGCATCATCAGTCTCAGTAGAAAGCTTTTCATAATACTGTAAGCAGAAGGGCTAAGGTGTCTCAAGTTACATAGCAGTGGTCACAAAACAGAAGATAACACACAAACATTTTCTGTAAATACACAGTTAGCTTGGGCTTAGGTCATTGTTTGTATGCCTGCATTACCAACTTGTGTGTAGGCTTTTATTTTATGATAAGTGCTGTGTAATTCAAGGTGCCTTGCCCCTTCGTGACAGCTTCAGGACTCATGTGCAGTAGAAAGTTGCTATATATAACTTGGTTCCTGTAATTCCTCACTGCTTTGGATACTGTGCTATCAAGATGCTATTTTTGGTTTTGTACTTATTTTTTTATAGGGTGGTAATGATTCATCCTCCATTATTAATCTGTGTTTTTGTACTCTCTTCTTTAATAAAATATTCTTAATCCTTAAAGTGTTTTTCTTCAGTCTGCAAAAAGTGTTTGATTCCTTCACTAATTTTATTTTTTCTGTTTATAGGAGAGGCCTTCTCACAATTTACATGGCCAACCAAGTAAGTAGTCCTTTATTTCAAGAATAAAACCACCCAAGATCCATTGGAAATGTGAGATTAATCACCTGTTTTAATCATTCCAATATTTTTCTTTAAAAATTATGCATTATTAGATAAGAGCAAATTGTGACCATAGGTCTTTCAGAAGTAGTTGTAAAGCATTGTATTATACTCAAAATTTCATGTATCGTAGTCCCAAGAAGATGGGTAATTTTGTAGAATGGAATCTGGTACTTTGATGGTCGTTATTTTCCAGATGAGAAATCCAACACCAGATAGTTTTAGTTTTGGAATTAATTGTTTTTCAAACTGATATCAGCTGTTGTGCGTGCAAACAATTTTTATTGCATGTTTGTGTCATATTTCTTATAATCTCATTCAAATAAATAAAATTTCTCTAAATGATGTGTGGTGCATTAACTTACTCCAAATATAAAATACTTCTGTTACTCATCTTGAAATTTAATTAATTAGATGTTCAAACTCCCACATGGGAGCAAGGTTTGATTCCTGAAAGGAAATCTTAACTTTGCAAGTTTTCCTTGAATTCAGAAAAGCAACTGTGTGGAAACTCCTCATTCAGGAAACACATGTTATAAGGACAGTGATACTTAGTTGGACATTCCATCACTCCTTTGGAGTGGACTTTTCAAGAGCAGGGGAAATTGGTGTGCCTAAATAGCAGCACCTCTGGGTATCCAGTTCTGAGAAAGCTGTCACTGTGTTTGTGGCTCTTAGGCTGCAATGCCACACAGTCCATGTGGTGCTGGGCAGTGTTAGAACAGAAAAGTCAAGTGATGCAGTTACATTTTGTGGATGCCATTTGGTGCAGTGGATATTCTCTTCAGCATAATCGTTTATTTTAGGCACAAGTCATTGGCGGCCCCAGGGCTGCCAGGGTTTGCTTTGTAAACTGCCTGTGATCATGTCATACTTCCTTGTTAGCAAGCCATGTAATCACAGAAAATGTTTCCCTGTTTGTGTTGCTTATCTTTTGTTTAGAACTTTATATGCTTTGCTGAGCTTCACTTATAAATTTACTAAGCCTTTAAAACATTTATTTCTGTCATCTTTAGATTGCAGCGTGCCCCATTCTGAAGGTGGGCACGTTGTAATCTTCAGTGATGACAGCTAGATTGTGGAATTAGACTGCATTTCTTGCATTCTGTAAAACTCGTTTCAGGACCTGTTAAGGTGTTCATGGAACTAAATGTATTCGTTTGTTTTGTTTCGTATTTTCCTAAACTGTGTTTTGCAGCCTTGGCAGTAATAATTAAGGCTTTCTGTGTGATTCTTCTTGTGTGCCTCTGCCCAGTTAGGCAGGAGGTAACTGTAATTAGCATTGGTTATTATAAGAAATTATCATGAATGTTGCTGCAGTGAATTTTTATAGCCAGATTAGGGCTTTTAAATCAGAAATTTTTATTTCTATTGTCCTGTTGGCAGTATGTGACAATTTGTCCTCAGAGATAAATTTACTTAGTGGAAAGGGGGAAAGGTTTGTTAAAGTCTTTATGCGTGGCTGCTGTTTCTCATTTCAGTGAGCGAAATGCAGTAGAACATGAAAGACAGTGGGTCTAAGGACTCTTGTTCTAAAGGTGACATTTTTATTGTTTTTACTCTGGAGCTACTAGAAACTTGTGAATGGAAACGTGAATAAATGTCCTGGCTCATTTTAAATAAGTCAGTGATTACAGATTTATGTGAACCTGAACTCCCGAATTACATTTCCTTGCTGCTTACAAGGTAAAATGACAGATCAAAAATTAACTGTTGAGGCTGTATGTGCTGCATGGAAAAATAGAATAAAAATGCTTTTTCAGACTAGCTTGCTGCAAAATTGAAGCTATACAAGACTGCACTTTAGGGCTTGGATTTTCTTTTCTTTTTTTCTTTTTACTTTTAAAGATAAGAACTAGAAATAAGTATAGGAGTGAAGCATCTGTAGTTTTAATTTTGATATGCACAATGTAAAATCAACTTCCGAGCTTCTGACTGGAAGTAATTTGAAGTTTTTAGAAGTAAATTAGTATGCCTGAGCCCTAGCATTGTTGAACATGTGCTGTTGAGACCTGAAGTCTCTGTAATAGCCCAGAACAGAGTAGTGTTAGTCAGTGCTGTGGACCACACAGAAGCATGGAGCTTTCAAGTTCTATTTTGGATTGCACGTGTTTAAGTCAAGAAATTTCTAGGATCATAAGAGATGCATTGGTAGTGAACGTATAAGATGATCCTTCATGGATAATTTGAGATCAAAAGGAACCCTGAGATTCCAGCAAAAGGTGGAAAGTGAAATGGAATCTCTTTCAGTTATTTTTATCTGGAAAAGTAGATGATGTTAATGACTACCCATGAGAAAGACCTATAGCTCTTGTGTTTCAAAACAGTTAAGGCATACTTTCTTGTGAACAGCTCAACAGTTGAATTCTTGCTTTTACATTGAAGAAACTGTGTCTTTGGATTCGGGTTTGGTTTTTTGTTGTGATGAAAACAAAACAAAGGCTACCTTCAATATGCAAGATAAGAAGAGATATTATAATCTGAACTAGGACTGATTTGATATAAAGCTTTTTGAAAAACAAGAATTTAGGAAAATTGATATGTTGTCATTGAAATACAACACCAGAGGGGCAGTTACCCTGGCATGTGCTGAGCTACGTACTGTTTGAAATTCAAACTGCATCACTACATCAAAGGCCTTAGTCATTCTGTGCTATGACTTCTAATGTATGGTGGGCTACTTGCAAAATTGGAAATGTTAATATTAATCAGATACTCTTGAGGGTCACAGATTATATGATAAAAAACTTAATCATAAGGTGAAGCAGATGGGTGAAAAAGGCAGAGTGGTGCTGTTGAGGACTAGTTCTTGAGTGTGATGAGAGGAAGAAGTGTAGGGATCTGTCCCAACCACAGAGAGAGCATTACTGAGTGGAAAGCTATAAATTTGAAAAATAAGACAAGGAAGATAGGAAGAAAAGGAAGTAGAGAAGCACAAGCTATAGGCGAGAAATGAGAATTCATTGTGGGAAGAGACATGAACAGACTGGAGCTGTGCTGACATAACAGGTATTGGTTTGTGGGGAGTGTTACAGATAAAACAAGTGAAAGAAAGATGAGAAAATGTCTGGTTCTAGTTAAAGTAGAAAGCAGATGATAAAGAAAATCATGGGTTTGTCAGGAAAGGGTTGGATTAATTTAATGAATTAATTAATGTGAAGAGAATTTTAGGAAGACACCAGAGACAGAAACAGAGGGTATTGTTGGTGACCTGGATATGGAAGTTGGAGAAATTGTTGTCAGCAGTTGTGTCTGGACAAAGTTTACACAGAAATAGGAAGATGCTGTGCCTTACTTATTGCTATGCTGGTGTTAGGCCATCAGTGCATCTGCCAGTTATGGAATACTGCAGGCAGATCCTTGTATTTAGGGGAAGTGATGCTGTTTAAACAAATACTGAGCAAGTCGATCAGTGGCATTCCAGTGGGTAATCCTCTGCTTCTGTATGTGATAGAGGACAAGTAACACAGCTGAGCACAGTTTCTTGCAGTTTTAAAGTAGTCCAGGCAGTTTCACAGTTGAATTGTTTTTCAGTTGCATAAATAGACTAAATCTGGGTTCATTTTGGCTGTATTGTTTGTTGTTTATTCCAACTAGTCAGGCTGCATGTAAGTTGTGCTCTTAAAGCTTGAAATATTTGGTCTAGGAGCATGCAAAAATGCTGAAACCCAGACTTAAAAAGAAATCCTTCAGGATGAAATGGAGAGACGAGTATCCAGTGCTTTTCAGTCAGCTTTAACTCCAGATATTCGTATGGTGTTTACAGGATGGAAGTCATAGTGATTCAAAACATCACTAAATCTTCATGCTGTGCAATATTAAAAACAAAAAATCAAAGCTATTAGCCTAATTTCAGATATCTGGCACACACAGACAGCAAAGTAGATACCAAACTTGACAGAGATATGGCACAATATAGAATGTGGTTCAAATGTTTGAGGTCAAGGGCCCTCCAATATCACTTTTCATATACGCTAGATTTGTTGTTATTGTTTCATGCTTTGTGGGAGTGATATGTGGAGGGATGAAAGGAGGAGGAGTGGGACTTGCTCTGACAAGAGAAAAAGCAACAACAGAAAGGCACTTTTAAGCTGTGCTTTTGCTGATCCTGTAGTTTTAAGATTTTGCTAAAGGCAAACTGGTAATTCTGTAAAGAAAGGTACTTGCATGCAAGAATTGCTCTGACACTGAGCATTCCTGAGTGATTTTTCTCACCAGCTTATCAAATGCTTTCTGTACAAAATTGCTGATGTGTCTGAGTTGTTACAGATGTTTCAAGAAATACCATGTGCCAGTTGCAATTAAATGAGGGAGGACACTATGAATAATGTAGGTTGAAGGGTGTTTTTCTTATGCGGGTTTTTTGAGAAATTTGCTGTTTGACTATGAAATCACATTTGTCATTAACATAACTTGCGACTCTGAGAAATTATCACCCAGTGCTGTTATTTGCTATAAAATGTTGTGTACCAATTCAGAAATATCCTATAAAATAAAATTATTGTCACCTCTTCACTTAAAAGTCTGTGCAAAGTCTATTTAACACGTCCCATTTGTTTCAGCAAAGCATTATATTTGGCTACACAGTTTATTTGTCGTGGTACAAAAAAGTGCTTTCTGTTTAAACTTACTAAACTGAAATTTTATAAACAAGACTAGCTGGCTCCTGTTCTTCTCCACTGGGAACAGTTCCGTTTTAGTTAAAAGATGGAGGCAATCCAGAATGAAGAAGAACAGGTGGATTTATGTTTACCCAATATGTATTTTAAGCTTTTTGAAGCACTGGGTTCTAGTAAAATGAGTTTGACCACTCCTTCCTTTTCTTTTTAGATATTTAGAATTTTCTTGTGTACTTTTGTGTAATTCTTAGTATTAACGTTATGCAGGGACTGCCAAGATGGGAGAGTTTATCTGTTCTTCTCGCACGTTAGCCTAGATAGGAATAGCTGGATATTGGTTTTTTTAGTTTTGTAATGTTTCAGAAGTAATTTCTCTAACCGAAAGTGCATCAAGTAAATGCTTGAGACACTTGTCTTCCAGGATGCTTGCTTTCCTCCTGCCACTATCTCTTCCTTGCTTTGCAACTGTTATCTGGTGCTTTTCTTCTGGGATGTCAGTGGCTTTGGTTACAACAGCAGCTGGCAGGAAACATAGATATTTATTGTCTAATGATGTCCAGATTTCCCTTTCATTCCTTGTGTTGTCCCCTTTAAAGTTGATAGTGTGCTAGTTAAACTGTTGCTTAGTCCCTTCTTGCAGGCGAAGAAGCCTTAAGTACCAGGCTACTTTTGTTGTTAGAATAGTAAGTTGCTTACTGTCTTATTTTCTAGGTTTTAGTTATAGTTGGAATAGCAGAAATACTTTGAGATTTGATTTAGATTGGATATTACAAAAAATTGCTTCACAGAAAGACTTGTCAAGCACTGGAAGAGGCTGCCAGGAACGTGTAGGAAGATTGACGTGTGGATGTGGAGACTGGGGACATGGTTTAGTGGTGGACTTTGTGGCGCTCGGTTAGCAACCAGAGTTGATGATCTTAAGGGTCTTTTGCACTCTGAACCATTTCGTGATTCTGTGATATTCTGCTTCTCACCTGGTTAATTTAGAGGGGAACAAATCCTGTTTGAAAGCTCATAGGGAAGGATTTTCCTCATTGGAAATGGCATTCAACTGGAATTCAGGATTGTAAAGTATTTCCTGCCTTTTGGAGGACAAAGCCCAGCTTTGTGACAGTGTTCTGAAGCAATGTCCTGATCTCCCTAGTGAAGCATCCAGCACCCAGTCACTGCTGCTTGGGTAAGGGAAGAGGAAAAAGGACAGAATTTAGTTCTATCTGGAAAGAAGTCTCAAGTGTTCACTTGGGGCAGAATTTGCTTTTGTGTGGAAAAACTGTCTTGGGTGATATCCTGTCACTGGCTGTAACTGATAATTTTTGTAGTTCTGCTACAAGTTAAGCGTTTAATTTTAGTGCTAACACAAAACAAGTCTTGTCTGGTGTCAATTTACATATTGATATCACCTGACTAGTGTTTTCTCTGGAGCTACAGTTCTAACGCATCTCAAGTTTGAAGCTCAACAGAGTCCTGAGTACCTGCTTGTAATAGTGGCATTTTTGCAACTGTTTTTGCCCACGTTGTAACCTGGGATTTTGTCAAGAGATGTTTCTGTCTTTTGTCAGGTCATGTGATGTTCCGTGGTAAGTCCTGCCTTCTGTTGTGCGATGACATTTTTATTCTATTTTGTCACTTGGACTTAGGAGGAGAGACTTTTCTGTAGTTTCTACCTAGATCTTAGTGGAAAAATGAGGTAGAAAATGAAGAGCTCACATCTTTTCCATTTCATAAAAGGCATACTGGGATGGAGCTTATCCAGCATTTGTTCTTCCAAGATGCCTTCATGTTTATGCTGCCTCATGGTTTAAAGCCAGGCAGAGTCAGAAAATCACTTGGGATATGGCTGATTTCACAGCATGGAGAGTCAGGCATCAGAGATGCCCTTTGTGTCAGTGACAGTAATCTGATTTACAAAACATGGGAAGAAGAACCAAGATCGATGGGTTTTTATCCTTTAGATTTTAAAGGGCAAATCTCAAAGAAGGAAGCTAATCACACATTAGTTTGCACTCAAAGACTGTGCTGGAGTGAGAGATGGGGTTTGTTTTTTTAATGTCGTTTCAGTGGGCAATCCCTAGTACTCTGTAATTAAATGGCAATGAAATATAGAATTCTCAGACACTTATGGCACTTGGATTATTTTGCAAAATAAAGCTTCAAATTATGAAGATGTCTTTCAGAAACATTGCAATGGAAGGAAAAAAATCATGATGAAAAAGGTTCACAGAATCAAAGATATGAATAACTAGAACATGCTTGTTACTCATTCTGATTCCTTTTTCCTTTGACAGCTTAAATGAAGAATTGAGAACAGCTTTTATTAATTTTAAGCTCTTACTAGTGCTCCTTATTTGCTCCTACCTATATATGGTATATATAGGCACATGTTTGTAGAAATAATTAAAAAACTCCAGATAAGAAATAATTAAAACTAACTAAACCCAGTTTTGAATAAGAATGTAGAAAAGAGAACTTGATTTGTCTTCTCAGAAGGCTTGTGACTGTTCTTAACCTTATTATACTTCTGCTTTTGTCTCTTTCTCTGTGTCCTTGGGGTACAGAACAGCTCAAGAAGAGATGGTGTTAATACCATCTGCCAGTTGTGTACTGGAATGACAAAGGCAGTGTAAATGTAGTAGCAAAAAGCCAAAATTTCAAATAAGATAATAATAAAGTTAGTATAGAGGAGCACAGTGTGGATGAATATGGACATTATTCAAAAGAAATGGGAGCTTTTTATTGCTTAATAGTAATGTTCAGATTTATTTCACAGGCACCTAAACAAAGAAAAATTTTACCCTTTCGTGGAATCACTGAGTTTATAGTGGTGCCAGTGCAGGGAAGTGTATTCTAAGATCAACATTTCCAAGCTCCTTGCTTAGAAATGAAATGCAGATGTTTTCAAATAATCAAAGACTTGGACATGCTTTATTTTAGTCGACAAATATTCGAGACACTTTCCAAAAATTTTATTTTGTAATTCAGAGTTAGATGTCAGAAATGGGTAAGCTGTATACTTTACACATATCATGTTCTGTGGGATAGGCAGTTTGGCAACTGAAACAGGCACTATTGAAATAAATTGCTGCTTTTAAATATAAACATTACATAGAATTCGTATGAGGAGGGAAATAAGCTGAAGTCTTTCTTTCTTTTGAATAGAGCATAATGCAGACTAATTTGATTAACAGAATGCTTTACTTAATTAAATTATAGATAATCATGGCACTCTGTGAGGATTTTAATAAGTTGAAACTTAAGGTCATTGTCACTGCCCCAACCCTAAATCTAAAAAAGGCAGGTTTTAAAATTAGGAGTCATGTGAACTTAAACATTGCTGATGTCTTCACTTTTAAGTAATACTGTAATAAAGTTAGATCCTGGCAGCTGGCGTTTTTGTGGATTGACATGGCTAATTGGCTCTGGCATCTTACCCTCAGGAAACCTCATCCATCACTTCAGAGCAGGACTTTTGGCAAGAGTCAGAGAAAATATTCAGTACTTTGTCTCTTGCTTTCTGTGCAAGGCTGCATTGCAGTTTTTGAACTTTCCACTGTATCTCGTTAGAAACTCGATGTAACACTTATCATTGTGCTCCTTTAACGTGATCATTTGTGATGAATGACTGTCCGTTTGACTTTCCAGAATTAGCGAAAGTGTCAATATTGCAAATCAGTTTTGAAACTGAACTCTCAGCCACAGTTTATAGCTTGTACAGAGTTTTGTATCAGAAATATACTAAGTGCTAAGGAAAGGTAGTTGACTTTTATAGGTAATTCCTTTCTAGTCAGTAGTTTCCAAGTTTCCTTGGCTTCAAGTTCTGAAGAGCTCCCAGACACCCATCTGTAGTGCATGTAGCACTTCTGATTATGAGAATTGCTGTGGGCAGTGATTTGGTAGATGAAAAAGACTGGTCAAGAGAAAATTCAAGGCTTCCCAGCAGGAGAAATCTCAGTAGGGTTTCAAGACAGTTCAAAATTTTCCTGGTGAAAGGGAAGGGTTTTCAGAGGTCTTGTGTGGAAAGCTTGTGAGAGCAAGAATCTCCTGCTTTTCCTATTTCACAACAATCTTATCAGTTCTCTTCTTCAGATCTTCACGTTGTCAGGCAGTCCTATTTTTCTCCTTAAGCCTCTAAGAAACACAGGTATTACTCTTTTCCCAGCTTCAGTCGCTATTACCTGGAAGTTTCTGCTTCCTTCTCGTGCATCTAAGTTTGTGAGGTTTGTGAAGAAGGGGAAATGGCCCTGCTCTGGGAGAAGTGGGGGAAAGATGCAAACCCAGGATTGAAAAAGTTGAGGAGGGACCTTAAGCAAAATTAGTGCTTTCTTATTCTGATAATGTATGTGTAGATATGGAAACTTCTTCGGAAGGGAGGCATTTTTTCCATTTCCAACAATATTTGCTATTTGCATTTCCATCTGCTTTAGAACAACGCTCAGGTTGTTCTAAAGGTGCTGCTGGCAGAGGGGAAACGCTCTGAGTGCTCACCAAAGTGGGTGAAATGCTGCTGCAGGCTTATCCTGCCTTGCCCCAGACCCTGAAGTCCTCTGCTGAAGCTTGAAAGTCAAGTGAATGTCCTGCTGTCTATCGGAGTGGGGCATGACAAGACTGTGTTTGAGGCAGAGGGTTTTAATGTCTCTGCTTTATCAAATGGTAAGAAGGGGCAAAAAGAATAAGGGAGAAGCTCTGGAAGTGGGTTCTCTGCAAACTCTTGATGTTTCAGGGAACAGTTGTAATGACCTATTGTCAGACACCAGATTTACCAGGAACACACAAAAATTTAATTTGCTTCCTCTTCTTGGAGCACAAAAATGGGCAAAGGCATTTGTGTATAGTCAAAAGATACAGAGGTTGGTGGATCAACAGAACTGCTAACTGAGGGCATTGGCTAAATCTGTAAGTGTCCACTTTAACTGTGTCTCTGTAGCGCCTTCCATCAAAAATTGTAATGTATAGAATTTTGGAATCTTTATCTTTTGAGGTTTTGGCAGTCGTACTTAAAATCGTCCAGTTTTGTGTTGATGACAGTCTTGACAACCTGTTTCTTTATGGCTTCTGGGATTGATCAAGTATTATGAAAACTAGTCCTGATTTAATTTGGTAAAAGAAGAAAGCTTCAATTATGTGTTCAAAATATGCAGAATGAAATTGTTTCTAAGAAGAATTTTGTTTGCAAAGTTTAAGTTTATTCTGATGGTTTGTGAAATTTTTTTTTTTTTTAACACAGTGTTAATCTTGCCATAGAACTGGCCAGTGGAACAAGCAGACCTTCTCTCTGATTAATTATGTATTATATTTAATTATTATTTTCTGTGCTCCACATGTTTCAGTTGAAATCAAATTCTTAATGTTTTAATTGCCTGTATCCACTCCTAGTATGTTAGTGCCAGTTCTAGTCTGATATTGTTCCTGACGTCATTTATAGGATAATGATAATTAAACAGAGCAGCAGTTTCAGCCCAGAAATCATTTTGCTCTTTTTGAAACTCTAAGCTGTCAAAATAAAAGTCGATTGTGCATCTGCAATGCTCGAATAAAGTTCCACAAAAAGTTTTGGAGCAAAACCAGTTTGTTCTAAAAATTATAAACAACTTATTCTGTACAAAAATGAGTTGTTTTAGAAAATACGACAGTTAGCTTTTATGTTTTCATGGTTTCTGTGATGCAAACCAAAAACTATACCTTTGCACGTGCAATGTGAAATAATGTTCTTATTTTCACTTCTACATTTTGAAGTGATATTTTGAAGTTTTAAAAAATGTTTCTCATGGCTATGAATAAAATGATTTTAGAAGTCTTATTATAAAAGTGTAAATATTTTTGCTTATGTTTATAATCAGATGTAATGGTGTGCTGGTATATAGCTATAACCTTGTGTAAACTGAAAAATGTTAACACGTGGCTGCTGAAGGTCTTTACGTGATTCTGTTACAGGATATGTAGATTTTTAAACAGTGCTGAGACTAAGTTTTTTAATTGTTTAAACAGTCACTGGTTTGGCATTCAGGGGGAGGTGGTTCATTTGAAATCTTGTCTCTGTGATATGCTCCTTATGCCTGTAATAGGGCTAGAGAAGCGGAGGAGGACAACTTCTAGCACAGCTTGTAAATGTCAGTCTGGATGGAAGACAGGTCAGCTGGAAAACAATATTGGTGTTGGAAAATGAAAGGAAAAGAATCCTTTCTTGCGGCTGAGCTCTAACAAGGAAGTGTTTAAGAAAATGTAGAATTTCTTGGTAACACAGAAGGAAGTAATTCTAAAGTATCAATCTATGTCTGGTAAATGTGGGGAAAGTTGAAGACAGAAGAAGTTTTATATTACCTACATCGAAATCTGACTGATTTTCCTAAGGCAGATTTTTATGTTTGTTTGAGCCCTTTTCACTTGTGAAACTTTCCGGGTAGTGTCTGGTCTTTAAGATTTGTTCTGTCTTTAGAAGAAAGGATTTTTAAAGGAAAATCCAGCAGTAAGTGTGACGGTAGAATCTTTTCTGAGTCTCCTCCTCTGTCTTTTCTACCTTTTCCACACTGTAATGCATTAATCAGTAAATCAGACCATTAATCACTATGGAAATTTAAATAGTACATCAGTTACCATATCTTAACACCATATTCTGTTAAATAGAGTTATTTCTGAGGAGCTGCATCATTTAGATTGGTCTCATCTGATCACTTCAATGTGAACTATTAATGTTTTTATAACCTGATTGGTATGATTCCTTAAGGAGTTTCATTCGCTTCAGTAACCTTTCTCTGCCTGCTCAGAAGTAATGGAGTGCTTCAATAGCTGCTGCTCTCCTCAAGTCTTGAGGATTGGAGATTTTTGCAGACTTGGTTGAAATAAGTCTGGAAATAGAAATTCCCAGTTCAGTATTTCTAGGGAGAAAAATGATCTGAAGTGTGAATCCGGAAGAGAGGGCTGAATGCCATCTATTTAAATACATGTTTCTCAACTTCAGTACCTGTTTTGAAGTTGACAGAACTTTCAGTGAACTGGCACATATGCCAGTGGTTCACATGTTTCTGATTTTTTTGAAGTACAGCTACTACTGTAGTTAGGCTTACAAAAAATGTGGTCATTGGTTCCAGAAAGATATGTTTGATTGACTTTCTGTGAATTTTAAATCACTTCATTAAAAGTGTCCTGAATTTGCTTAACATTCCTCCAAAGTCAAACTTAATAAATTGCCACCTTTGAATATTTTAAAGTGTTAAATGATTATACTGGTTTTCAATTTTAGATCTCTTAGTCTTGAAAAGTTACGTTTTCATTTATATAAAATCATTTGTGTCAGTAACTTTTGGGTACAGTAACTGTTCAAATTTGCTGGTACAATTTCTGAAACAAAATCCTATTTGGAGGATTTAATTTACATAATTTGATATGTTGTTTTGCACATCAGTATGTTGATTGAAAGGTCTTTAAATATCAGTCTCATTGCAAAATTTTCAATGAGTGCTTGTACAGTTGGATTGGAAATACACATTTCCTGTATGTGTAAGCTCACACCCCACTAGCTGCTTAGAAATACTTTTTAAACAATTGTATTTGCTTTGAATATTTGAAAATTTTAAATTGTTTAGATGCTTGTATAGGAATTCTTTTGTTTAGTAAGTACAAAATCCCTCCCCTGCTTCCTGATACACACACATGCACGCATGCATGCAGGTACTGTCTTTGTCTCTATTTTTCTATCTGCCTTTAGGGATATGTTTTTCAACCAACAGGAGCTTTGCAAATTATGGTCATTCTCCCATATAAAAATATGCAGTTGTTTTTGGTGACAACAGTTCTTTTAACACACTGCAATTCTCTGCTGTCTTAGAAAGTGCTTCTTGAATAACCCTTTTGCTTTACATTTGAACCCTGGTGTTCACCATGTCTCTCGTTCGGAGCCTAATTAAGACTGCTGGGAGCTGAACCAGGTTCCTGAGCATGTTAAGCTGTGCAAACTGGCCCCTTGAGTCCTGAGCCAGGACTCCGGCATACAATATCAACCATTTTGTGTCGAAATGGATACACTGAACTTGAATATGGTCATTGTTTGCTAATGCTTGCAAATCATAGTAAGTTAGTGGCCTTAGGCAAAGCAAGAGCTAATAGGAATTCACTGAGGTAAATAACCTTGCTGGAGAACTTCGTCATGGTCATAAATAACAAAGGTCTTGGATGGCTGCCTCCCTCTACCAAAAAGAAATTCTATATAGGATTTTTTAGTGGATTGCCTGACTGTCTACTTATACAGCATTTATGAATGTGAATATACCAGAGATTGAAGATGTTTCTGTTTCAATAAATTTTGCATTAGGGCCTCTCATTGATTTGTTAAGAAAGTTTTACAAATATGTAATTTTCCTCTCAGAATTCCAGCCTATATGCAGTGTAGGCCATATGTTGTGCATGTAGAGACTCAGAACGTCTGTCAGGCTGGAAGGATTATTTTTGGAGCTTTATTGAATGGACTTACTGCAATCTCAAGTTTGAGCAGCAGCTTAAACCGAAGTAAAATTGATTTGCGTTAAACAGTGTTCACTCATGTGAAAAGGGGGTTGGACGGAAGCCTCAGATATTGGTCGGGGTACGGAAAACCTTAAACCTTAAAAAGTGAAAGTTTTTCAAAATAGTTGTGAATTGAAAATACAGAGGTGTTATGAGCAGTATTACAAAACTCCAGCTACAGGAATTTTGCCACTGGGTTAAACAGCATAACAGTCTGTTGGTGAGCATCATTACCTTTAGCAAAAGTAGATGATTAAGTATGTGAGATTTACTGAAATCATAAGGTCAAGTGAACTGTTAGGCACTAAAATGGAGAAAATGAGTCAGTCCGTCTTTTGCAATACCCTAAGAAACAAAACCTGTAGTTTATGCTCATGTTTGTATTTGTAACATATTTTTTCAGTTTGTGGGTCATCTTGTGTGCAAAATCATTGACAGACTGTACATGTAAATCCCACACTACGAGCATATCTAAATTAAGATGTAGGACCATGTATCTTATTTTTGCCTGTAGTACAGCCATGGTTCTTTTCACTTCTTTCAACCTGCCAAGTTGTATTCATTGACTTCAGTGCATTGTATTGAAGTATTTGCAAATATTTGCAAATGTAATAATTCTGTTTTGGTGTGTGGTTACTGTTGTTTTGTACTCAGTTGCATATTGTATATCTTGCAGCAGTGTTCAAAACATTGCTTTAAATTTTGACTTGTAGTTTTAAATGCAGAGAATTAATTAATCTGTTACTTCACTGTTTCTTACCTGTTGATGAAATAAGAAAAATAAGAGAAACAGGAAGTCTTACTGATTAGAGGTCTTTTTTGTTAATGAGAGCAAGTTTGCAGAGTATGTGCATTACCCATGAAACCCATTAAACTTTAATGGACTAACGTCATGATGACTTTGCTTTTAAGGAAATTGGGTGGGAAGAACTAAGAGTTTACAGGCCACTTGAACAGGTGACTGAGAGAAAAAATACTTTGCAGGATTGGTGATAGTGTTAATACTGAATTTTTAGGACAAAAAAAAACCCAGTAGGGAGATCCTGGAACACTTTTAAATAATCAATTAGTATGTATTAGATGGATAAAATAATAATGAGAGGAAATTCATCTCACTAACACACAGTAAATCTGACAGCCTCTGTGCCATTTTCTTTTATCATGAAATATTTTTAGCCTGGCTATTGAGATTAGATTGATGAATGTTTAGGTAATCACATATGATGGTCCTTGAGATCAGTGTTCAAGTCTTAAATAGCAACTTTATTGTGTATAACCACTCGTGACTCCCAAAAAGAGGCAGCTGATGCAAATGTATGCTGAGATTGTGGACTTGGCTGGAAGTGGTGAGGCTATAAGGAGTGAAGGTGAGCTGCTGTTCTGTACAAATGTCACTGAGCAAAGCTGGTAGTTACCCCCTTTTTGTTACTAGGTTGGAAAGCAATGGCATGGGTGATAGAGAAGCAAAAACAAGCAGAAAGAGAAGTCTATGGATTTTCTGATGTATTATGTAATGACTAAGGAAGAATAAGAAAAAAAGGGTAAAGTGTATTGTACTTCGTGTACTTATCTCAAAAACTTGGGGTTTTTGTATAAAACCCCCAGCATTTAGGAATTTTAAATATGGATAGATTTTCTTCTTGTATAGCGGTCTGAAAAACTTGGACTCATAAGATGTGTCTTCAGAAGAAAACTGGAAAAACAGTGGTCAGAAAAAGGGAAGTAATTCACAAAAAGAATACCTGGTTTGGTAAAAGAATTACTGGTTGGTAAAAGAATTGATATAGTATTCCTGTTCTGCAGGAAACAAAACAAATAGAGAAAAATTGTATATAGATCTTTATACTGAAATTAGAAGCACAGAATCTGGTATTTTTTAACTTTTTTCATGTTACTAATTTTCATGGAACCATGTTTACTAACTCCACTTTTAGTTCTTTGAATTAAGCCACAGAATTTCAGGTTGGCACTGCAAAACTGAAGATCATGCAATTATGGCAAAACAGTAGGTAATGGGGGAGAGTACTGATTGTCCATGCCGTAAACATTCTGTGAAAAAGGAAACTGAGAAGACAGATTTTTGCTATTTATAGTTTGTCCAAGATTGTAAAAATGGGAGCTGGTACTGGAGCTTGCAGAAGCCTCATGAATACTGTTCCATTGATGAAGTGGCAGTAATGCAGTGCATGTGGGGAGAAAACTCCTTTTTTTATATATACAGCGTTGGAATACGAATTGTCACTTGGAGAGACAGGAAGTTGAAAATATGAGGAAAATGTCAGTTCAACATTTTGTAGCTATTAAACAACTCCCACTTCCCTTACCCCCTTCAATTTAATATTGAGGATAATTGGGAAAGGAGTACAGGATAAAACTGAAAAATCATTATCATGTCACTATATAAATCAAGGGTGTGCTGACAGGTTTACTGCTGTCTGCAGTTCTGGTCCTCTTTCAAGTGTAATAGAAGTAGAGAAAGTACCTAGTGGAAAAATAAAGATGCAAAGGTGTTGAAGAACACGTGTAAGTGGAGGAGCTAATTTCAGTACTTAGCCTGGGGGAGAATGACTAAGAAGGAGTAGGAGATAAGTAACGTAAAATTGTGTTTATTTGGAGAGGGGGAATAGTGATGAATTATTTACTTGTAATACAGGAATGAAGAGATGCCAAAGAAAATTGTTAGCAACTCAGAACAAACCGATGCACACACATACAAAGCTATGCTGGACATTGGAAATGCTGAAAGCTTTCTCGTGAGTAGCAAGAGAAATTGTGGGAGAAATAATTTAGTAGGGCAATCAAATGTGGAGCAGCTCCGGTGTATAGCAGGGAAGGTATTTTTCAGGCATTTGTTACTGCTGGTTTTTGAAAACAAAGCATTGGAAAAAGGTGAGCCGTGGACCTCTTCTGGTATGACCATTTATGTGCTCTGGGGTTCAATACAGGTATTTCTCCTTCCACTTGTGGATCGTGACTTCAAAGACTTTTATACTCTGCATGTGCATTTGGAGAGATGTGTCTTGTACCTTGGGCCAGTTCAGCTCCAACAGCAGGAAGGCATTTTGCAGTGTGTGTAAGTTGAGGAACAACTGCAGTTAGCTGGGTGACCTGCTAGACCCCCAGAGAAAACTTGCTGAAGCACATAGCTCCATTTCCACTGCCTCTCGCTTTGTAGGCTCTTACCTGTGTATTTGTTTTTCATTATCCTATCTGTCCATGGAATAATTAATTGAGCGTACATAAGCAGAGTTTTCTCTATGATAAATTCTTAATTTTTCTTAACCTTATGTAAAACAAACAGGCAAAACAGGCACTAAGAGAAAACTGCAGGGAAGCCATTTGGCACTTTAGAGCGCATTTGGTGTAATCTCTGGACACGCAGATCATGCTTGTTGTTAGCACCCAGTTACGCAAAATGGTGCTCAGGGGGGATGTAGCTTACCTTACCAAATCCTTTGTTAGTGTGTACACATCGGGAAAGTGCTCTGTTCAGTTGAGATTGTGTGTCTCTGACAAGTGTAGGAGTCTCTGTTCCAGTGGTTGGAGATGGGAGAGTTTTTAAACGGGGTGAGTAGTAAGACTTTGTTAACACTGGTACTATAGTTTTGCTTTACCATGTCAGATAAAGCAGATCTCTTCCCATTCCCTCCTTGCTAGTTTAAAAGCACTTGGCCCCTTTAGTTGTGATAGAAAATATAGGCAGGAATAATATTTTTTAAAAAGAAATATAAAGAAATACTACATTATTTTAGAGGTTGTGTCTGTAACTCTGTTTATTCTCTATTGTCTAGTTAGAAACAAACCTCCTGGAGAGGTATTTCTTTTTTGAGGCCAGGATGGAGAGAATGATGGCTTTGTGACTGAAGACAGGAGGAGAGAGTTTCTTTACAGTGCTTTTGAGTTTTGGCAATTTCCTCAGGATACTTTTCAGTAAGAAGGTAAATATGCTGTATGTATAATTTTGGATGTAAATATCTGAAAGTGTAAAAGATTATTGAATCATAATATTGTGTATTTCCAAAATAATTATATCAGGAAATGAAATAATTTGGGCAATTAGGGCTGCTACATCTTTCAGAGGGTTAAATGGTAATTTTTGCTGGAGATTTTTAGGTAAAATAGATTACAATAATGTTTCCCTGAAGTAATAGGTATGTCTTCCCATAACACATCTGATTCTTTGGTAATAGTATTAAAAATTTCCTAATTTTAATTGAGAGTGGTCAAAATTTTAGGCTTTATAAACTTCACTGTATAAGAAGTTAGAAATAAGGGAGTTCTTTTGTTTTTTATGGGTTTGAGCATCTTTTCCATATGGATTCAATTCACATTTTTATCGGAATGTGGAAGTCATTACTCTGACATCTGAAACTGAGGTAGCAATAAAAAAAATTATCACAAACAAGACAGCAGACACAAATTATTTTGTGTTTATTGCTGGGTGGCCCTTTTGAAACTTTCCCAAAGTTAATTGGTTCCAGATATTTGAGAATTGAAATTGCATTATGACAAATTTATTTCTGGTCATATTTAACTCAAGTCATCTCAGTAAGGCGGCTTAAACAAACAGAAAAGTTGTCAACCCGCTCATGTCTGTCTCCAGTTTTTGTTGTAGTAGCTTTAATCCCAGTGATTTGGTTTAATAAAGACCACTGAGAAAACAAACACTGGTGGTGACTGCACTGCTCTTGTAAATTATTTATCGTATCTCTAAGGTTTTACTGTGGCATAAGTGCTGCTGTGTTAGCTTAAATTGTTCACAAATATGTCATGTTGGATTAAATGCCTGTGTAGAGTTTATGTGTGCCTGGGAGCAATGCTTCCTGCTGTCTCGGATGGGATTGGTGTGTGTGCAAGGCTGGGGGCAGGCAGACCTATCCCTGCTCTTGTGGTGAGTGAGTGACCAGAGCAGGCTAAAGCACAAAACCTGGAGTTTAATGCCCTACTTGCAATACAGTGGATATTTGCCTTACACAGGCAGTCCCTCAGTTGTTTTGTGGTTGTAAACATTTCTGTGAGATCTTGGGTATGTGTCAGTGATGGGGTTGTTTTGCTCCTTACCTCAAGTTACGTGTGCTGGGAGCCCAAGGGCTTGGTTTGAGGGAGGCAGGAGCCCTGGGCAGGGTGTGCAGTACCCCAAGTTGTTCTGCTTGTAAATTGGTACAATGCATTTTCTGCAGAAAGTATAGCACATCTTAAAATATTTTCAAATAGGAGAGAAGTATGGTTAAATAGCATATTAAGTGTATATGACACACGTTGTCATATATATGTCATATCTATCTTCCTGTACTGTTGTGTAGTCTACTGATATATATTTATTATTTATTAATATATTTATTGAATATTCATATGCTGGTATTGTATAACAGTAGCCCCCCCCCCCTCCCCCCCTAAAACTAAACTTGGGCGTAAAAAGCATTACAGAACTGAAATTACCTTAGTATTTACTGAACCCGTCTATCAATATGTACCGCAAACCTTTCTTGTTCCTATAAGAAGCAAGCCATTTTTCAAATTTCCTAAACTTCTTTTACAGGTCTCAAGTTTTAGTCTTTAAAGACTTTAAGCATCTATGGTTAGAAATAGCTAGAGGTGTTTCTAACAAGTAATGATAGTCTTGCAGTGGTAAAGTCAAAAGTGGAAATTGCTAAGAAATAATTAAGTTTCTCTTAATGAAAGGATCTAATTTGTAGCTCAGTATGCCAAGTTCTTGGAAGACAGTCTTTTTTGCTCTCAAAGACTGTCTGTTATCAGCTGTGACACACTGTGTAATAAGATACATATGTAAACCCCAACATTTATATGTATATTTAAACTTTAAAACCACACCTGGTGAAAGGGAAGAGAAAGCCTTTGTCCTTCTTCACGTTTTCCAGAATTAGCAGTAAGTAAAAACGTTAAAAGGAAATGTTAGATTTGTGTAGGCATGGCTTTAATTAATACAAGTCTAAGTTCTGTAAGTGTTGTGTTTGTAAAATTTATGAAAGAGCACTAAACTGCATTAGGGTAATTTATGGATCAAATAAATGTCAGTTGCTAAGGTAAACAGTATAGGAAACAGTGTAACTAGGATAAAAAAGTGAAGAGCTAGAGTAAATTGCAAACACTGTAAGAAGAGTGATACAATTCTTTCTTTATATTCACCAAAGCAAGTATAAGTTCATTTACAATAAATTTATTAACAGTCTCAGGCTAATAAAACAACACTTACAGGGCAATTTTGGACACTTTCCAGCTCTCTGTATTGTGCAGTGAAAAGTTGGGCCAGTCTATTTTTCTTTAATAAGGAAAAAAAAAAAGAATCTGTATTCCTGGCTCCTTTATAAGGTTGTTAAACGTGCCGTTTGGCATTTCAGAGCAGCGCTTTGCATTGTGCTCAATTAGTGCGGACGAGGCAATCGCAGCGCCAGTTTCAGAAATGTGCCTAATTACTATAAACCACTGAGGGATCCATTCATTCTGCCTTCCTGGCTCTGTGGGTGCCAGCCACGGAGACTCCAGCAACTTCTGAAGCCTAATCCCGAGTCACTTCTCCATGTTTCTGTGCCACTTGCATTTTGGAAGCTGTAATGGAGTCTGGTTGTTTACGACCATGTGTTGCTCTGCCTTCCATCTGTAGTATATTCTGGAAATGAACTTGGTGCATAGGAAGAAATTGAGAAAGACCCTTCAGCCCTTCCTGCACACACATACTTCCAAAAAAGGAGGTGACATTTTATGTTTTATTTTAAATTATTCTGATTCCTGCCACAGAGAGTCAGCTATGAGGGTTGTGGATCAATTTTTGAAATAAGATTTACTTGCAGCCTCCACTAGCCATTATAAATTACTGGCTAGTTTGATGACAGCCCCCTCCCTGCTTGATGACAAACCTTTCCCATTAGCCTTTTTTGGACACTTCTGGTTGGTAACTTATTTTTAAACAACTACTGTGCCTTTATACCCAGACTTAACACAGATGAGTGTTGGCTGCTTCCTTTGGTCAGACCTGTGTTTGAAACACAGGTCACTGTTTTATCTGAAGCTTTTGTAGGCTTTTGTAAAATGGTAATTCATCCTTCTCTCTTTCTGCTGAGGGAAAGAGTTGGCTGCTACTAGAAAGTGTTCTCATATAGACAGTGGTGTTAGTGTAAAACCTGTGAGACAACTGCCTCGGTGGAGCATCTTACTGTTGAAAATTCATGCTGACAATTTTTCTGATGTTTTGATTATGCAAATCCTTTAAATGCCAGTGAAGCCCATCTGTTTTAGCAGTTCCAGGATCAGGCTTTTCCAGGCTTTTTTTCTGTACATTCTGTCAATGAAGACGTGAGACCTTAAACATCTAGTAGGTTAGAGGGAAAAGCTTGTAGGGAAGACCTGGCCTGATACATGATAGTTAACTTGTTAGCTACTCTTAACGTTTGCAAACCAGAGGCATCCTTTCTTCAGCGATGTTTTGAAAGCTTTCTAAAGAGTGAGCCCAGATGAAACAGTCTGATTTATGTGCTCGTTTGATGGTTCTGCACTTATGAGGATTAATTTGCTCATTTGATGGGGAGCACAGCATGTTTCAGGCTCAGTTGATTGTCTGCTGCAGTTTCTAAATTGTTTTTAGTATTGCTACATTCCTTAGTTCATTCTGTTACTGTGTACTCGTTATAATTTATGTACTTTTCCCCCAAGAAATATGAGCTATTATTTGGCTGTGCTAACGTACAGGATGTTCAAATGAACATGCCTATCCATGCAATCCTCTGCAGTTTATATAATAAACCCACTAGATGTATTTGGTACCTTTAAACTTTGCCAGGAATAACTGTACATTTTGTTCTTGGTCAAAGATCCTCTTTCTTGTTATTTTGTACTTGGTTAAAATGTTTGCTGTAAATCTTAAAACCTGAGTAGTTTTTTTAGGTACCTTACATGTTTAACATAAAGAGAATAGGTAAATTTAAGGTAAATGAACTGTTCTGATAAAGGGATTCTGTGGTTTGTCTGCCCCAGAGGTGGGTTGTGAGACTTCAGGCTTATATTTAAATTAAAGTTTAAGCCATCTCCTCATTACTTTCCCTTTTCTGATGTTGTGATACAGCTCCATGTCACTTGGAGTAGCTTAGAACTGTGCTACAGTTTCTGGATTTGGTAAATCTAGCAGTAGATTTACTGGTAGTGCCTCCTGTGTGAATCTGAATTAGTGATCTTTAACTGTGCTGTCACTGGCTTTTCCTTGGGAACATTGCTTGTTCCCAATAAATGATTGAAGATGTCATGCAGCTTCATAACTGTGACCATTGGTGTGCTCAAAACTTCTCTAAAATGCAGGCTATCAATTCCTCCACTGGCTTTTATCTGATGCTCCTTGGCAGTAGTCTGTAAATACTTCATAGACTCTTAAATTTATCCTCATCAATCAGCTGTAAGTGGCAAATATGATAACCATTTTTTGCATAAGAAGTAGAATCATAGAATTATTTATTTGGATGGAATTCAAAAAGTATTCAATAACTTGGTGGGATTCAGTGTTAGAAAACTGAGACATTTGCCCCTCACTCCTTCCAAATATGTTGGCTTATGTTTTTTTAGCATATTGGAATTTTAATTGGTCTGTATGTTATCAAGGCAAAGGATGAAAATAGCTAAGTCAATATTCTTCATGACTTTGGGAAGTAAGTGAAAATATTATTGCTCTTTTGGAGGAGGAATTGCCATGCTACTACCATCAGGAGTATATTTTTAGGATCTCTTAATTGAGGATCTCCCACCATTGGGAAAGAAGACCACACTATGCCTATTTACAGAAAAATCCTCCGTATTTCAGTTTTCTTGCCAGATGTCAGATACAAAGAACACAAACTAGAATACGTCCCTGCTTTGTGAACTCTGCTTGTTTTATGAATAATCTAATTGCTGTTCCTCTTGATTGACCTTCCAAATTTTAGGGAAAGTGAAGCAGGGTTTTACAGACCTGGCATTGATTGCCACGTGGCTTTATTTCCTTCTTTTACTGTTGTCTGTAGCAACCATCCCAATTCTGATGAAAGTCTTATATCCCCTGAGACCAGTGATACATGAGAGTAGAAATCAAGTCCCATACTTCTTGCATTAGAGTAGGGTGCACTTTTTTTCCGTGTAAAACCATGCCCAGTTATTGTTAGGATGACAAAGTGAGTTGACAGTAATTACCAGATGGTTGTACACCACACAAGAATTTTTCGTAGTATTGAAGGCAACTCACTGCAGTAATTTTGACGGTTGCAATGTTGTTGAGCAGTTCTGACTGAAAATGTCTTTGGATCTAATGTGTTTCAGAACACAGAGATTGTAGCCAAATTCATCTCAGGTGGCTTGAGTCTAAGTCTAGCTGATATCTTGATTTTTAAGGGCATGTTACTAGCTTAGCTTGCTAGAGGTGCTTTCTTCTGCTTTGACATTTGGTGTTTGTCCTCTTGTCTTGTGGCTGGGCTGGCTGTAGTAATTCATCCATTGCAGAGTCAGGCCAGCTACCTTCCCTTTGTGGAAAACATTCAAGAGCAGGAAGGAGGAGTATCCAGCTCCTGGCATGACAGAGAGACACAAGTGAAATGTTTTAGGCTTATTCTGTACATCGGTAAATCTTGCATTTTTTGAAATATAGAATTCTTTAGCTGCAAAATTAGAGGTCATGAGTTCTCATACCTTTTGTTTGAGCAGATTTGACAAATTTTACTACTTTTTGCTATTGTATATGTGCATAATGATTTAATGATTGTGGGTGGGTGTTACCTCAAACCCCTGATTTATTAAAAAGCAAGGCTTGTTGAGTACAATTGCACCGTGGCTTCTGTCAACAGCCTTAGTGTTGAGAACAGACGTGGCCCTTCGATAGTGTATGTGAAGAAGTGTGGCTTCCTCCTGAGATTGGTCTTGTGATAAAAGCTTCCTGCCTTTCTTGAAAAGAGAAAGCACCACATGAATGCATGCTTTGCTGTGGGCCTTGCACTGCTTGGCAGAGAAGGCAATACTCAGACCTGGGGTACTGTTGTATCAGTTTTGAAGAAAGATGCTTGGGAAGAAGAAATCTTGCTCGTTATTTGAAATAGCTTTACTTGAGGACTCTGAGTGCTAGGCAGCCTGCAAGTGAGGGTTTCTGTTAGTTCCTTGTGACCAAAATAAGAACAGCTTTCTTGAGAACAGGAAGAGGTTGACCAGTGCTTCCGCCAGTTCTCAAAATATTATTCTAAGCTCTGAAACTTTTAGCTTTCTTTAAAAGAACAAAAAAAAAGTTGATTAAAAAGAAAAGCTTGAGAGTGCTACATGATGTTGGTAGCTAATTACTGTTCCCCATATAATATATGACTTTCTGAATTTTCTTGCTGATTATTTTGTGTTAAGTGCTTTTAATCAGTTACAATCATCATCTAATTTATTTAATTATTTTATGGATAACAGTGATAAATAAAATCATGATTCATTTTTTGTTAGACCACCATGAGAATAGACGTATTCTTCATCAAAAACTGTTGTCTAATATCGGTGAAACTTCTGTAGGCAGAATAGGGAGGCATTTTTATAAGCTGCACCAAAAATTAAGTAGCATTAACCTTTGTATTCTGTTCTAATTAGTTCAGAAAGATTGTGTGACAATACACACGTTTAAACAATAATGTTGGGAAGTGAGTTGAGCATTTCTTTGAAAGTGAGTGTAAGCGGTAGTACTGTTTACACCTTGGTCATGATAAATCACTAGTTTGAAAATGTTTTTTGGATTAGGTTTGTATTAGTTTACCTCATATCTCAGTGGGTAAATTACAATACATGGTAACAAACTAATAGAGACAAAGAAATTTTTGTTCAATTTGCAAATACTGAGAGCTACTACTTAAAATTGCTACCAGTGGGAAATGTAAAAGGTGAGGTAATCCCCTAAAGAAAGAGGACTGTGGTTGTGAAACACATTAAACATAAATCTTGTAAAGCTTGTAGGGAATGTACTGAATTGAACCCGCTCAGAGTTCATGCTAACAAGAAACTGTGGTCAATGAAGGCAGATAAAGGAATTGTAAATGACTATTTAAATTAGTCTGGAATTCCAGAACATGTGCTTGGATAATGTGAAATAAAGCTGTCTAAATATGCGTGTCTCATTAGTTTACTTGTCAGAGTGAATGTCTATGTTACAAGACCCAAGGCTGCTGCAATAGCTTGCTGGTGTTTAAATCTCTGCTGTTTTTCAGGGGTTAGAGTGGAGAATAGGGGTAGAGATCCTTTGATTTTGCTCTTTATTGTCCCAGTAACTCACTGAGGAGCTACAGGTGGACCATGAAAACTCACCTCAGTCTGCTTTTACTTGTGTTGCAAAAGAGTTTGGCTTCACTTGTTTATGATAGCTTGGGAATGAATTCTACATGAACATCCTGGTGCTCATTGCTTTGTCACACACCTCGTCCTCTTGTCTGTTGGCTTTCTTTCACCAGTGCTCTTCAAACCACCAGGGCTAGGTGCTACAAAATCACATCAAAGAGTCAAAATGAACGGACAAGCAAAGATGTAGTAATATCCGTAGGATGATCAACAAGGCCAAGTGGAAGGTCCTGCACCTGGGTCAGGGCAATCTGAAGCATAAATAGAGGCTGGGCAGAGAATGGATTGAGAGCAGCCCTGAGGAGAAGGACTTGGGAGTGTTGGTGGACATGACCTTGCAATGTGCACTTGCAGCACAGAAAGGCAACTGTGTCCTGGGCTGCATCAAAGGCACTGTGGCCAGCAGATCAAGGAAGGTGATTCTCCCCTTCTACTTCACTCTGGTGAGGCCCTACTTGGAGTGCTGCATCCAGCTCTGGGGCTGCCAACATGAGAAAGACGTGGACCTGTGTTGGGGTTTGGAGTTTGTAAACTCGTCTATCATTGGTTCCTGTATTGCCATGGTTATTATATTGTCTCATTGCATTGGCCAGC
>JAWWES010000001.1:33578831-33598629 GCA_035583135.1 Lophotriccus pileatus
GCCTGTCCCAGGCGGCGGGGGGGTGGTCTCGGCCCTGCAAACCTCCGCAGAGCTGCCTCCAGGACCCCCTCCGGAGATACCCCTGCAAACCTCCATACAGATACCCGAACTACAACAGATGCTAACTACAACAGACCTGTTGGACAGAGTCCTCAAAGATGAGGGAGGGCTGGAGCACCTCTCCAGTGAAGACAGGCTGGGAGAGTTTGGGTTGTTCAGTCTGGAGAGGAGGCTTCAGTGAGACCTCACTGTGCCCTCTTAGTACTTGAAGGAGACTTAGGAGAAAAGTGGGGACGAACATTTTACAAGTGTCTGTGGTGGTAGGACAAGGGTCAATAGTTTTAAACTGACAGAGGGCAGGTTTAAATTAGATGTTAGGAAGAAATTCATTGCTGTGAGGGTGGTGAAGCACTGGAACAGGTTGTCCACAGAAGATGTGTCTCTCCCACGCTGTGGAAGTCTTTAAGGATAGGTTGGATGGGGCTTTGAGCAACCTGGTTCAGGGGGAGGTATCCCTGCCTATGTCCGGGGGTTTGGACTTCTTCAAAGGTCTTGTCCAACCCAAACTATTCATTATAGTGTTGGAGTTCATTATGGTTCTGGGCTTAGGGCAGTGTTATCCTTTTATCTTGAAACTTGGTGGCTTGCATCAAGCCTGATTACACCTGTTGTTTATGCACATTGTTTTCCCAGCAGTCTCTGGCCAGGCAGCAGCAAAGTTCCCGGTAGATCAGTTTCAAATGGGATAGGAGGGAGGTGATGCATGATGGGTGCATATGTTCCTTCTAACTATTTTGGAGCTGAAAATCTGAAGATTTCTCTGACCCTAAATCCTGAGAGGCACTGACTACATGCAAGTGTCCTTATATATTCCTGCTCTGGCCAGAGTGGTCTTTTGGCCACTATCTTTTATTCTATCTGGCAGCATTACTAATCAAAACCATGTTTGACAATTGTCATGTGCTTTCTGCAGGCCAGCTTGCAGCTGTTTGCTGTCCTTCTGCTGTGTGTTTGAAATGAATGAAGGTTTTAGCTGGCTTCAGTGGATCATTTCTCAGATGCAGAAACCTCTGCTCTGTGATGGTGGCAGGGCAGGCTTGCTTGGACCTCCTTTCTCTGGCATTTCTGTTGAGGCAGAGGAGATTAAATGGCCTATTTCTTCAGTTTCCCATGCTGGCTGCTGGCCTGGTTTGTGGGTAATTCAGTTCATGAGCATTATACTGCTGGATTTAATTTTTTTTTCTCTGGCTTTCTGTGTTATGTAGTTAATTGCAGTGTTGAACTGTTCAATCCTTTGTGCAGAGAAAACCAGAGAAAGGTGAAAGTCAGTTACAGACTGGGACCAGGAATCCCAATGTAAATACCAAGCATTTTTTGGGAGGGGGATGGGAGGAAGGAAAGGGAGAAAAATAGGTAGAGAAGAAGTCAGGAGAAGAAAAAAAATCATAATCTTGAAAAATTAGTTCAGATTAAGGTAAATAAATACAAATGCTTGAATTTCTCTTAGCAGCACACATTGCGTGATTAGTTTTGTGCTTGGTTCATTTTTTGAGCATGTGTTTTGCAACTTTAAATTATAAAGCTCTTTTAAGGAGAGGCTGATGTTCCTGAGCAGAACTGCATCAGGGAGGAAGATCAGGGTAGTTCAACTGTGTAAAGGGTAGAGGTAAATTAGTTCATAAGGGAGTTTATTAACCCTGAAAGTGCAGGATGAGCACAAATGGAATTTGTAAGTGTAATAGAAGTTGCCCTGAACAGTTTATAAATCTGAGCCTATGTTTATATGACAAATTTGCAAATGTTCTCAGGAAGGAGCAAGGCTTAAGTCAAAGGGGGTTACTGTGGTATTAGTCTTGTTAGTTTTAATACTGGTTTATTTATGCTATATTAGTGATGAGTTTTGCAAATCCCCAAACATCTAGTTAGGGAATCAACACTCATTTATCATTTGAGAAAGAAGAACAGTTTTCATATAGTATTTCTGGTGTATAAGAGACACAGCCATGTGTGTCCTTTGCACAAATGTTGTGGAAGTAACCAGAGGAAAGGGAGATCAAGTATTATGGAATGCAGAGATGGGTGTTTGGTGCAATGTTTTCTCTGGGTATTCAGAAAGCTGAATTTGGAAAAAAAAATTAGAGAAGTTTCAGAAAATGGATGCAAAGCTTTAATGAACTTTGTAAAATATGCTTTATCATGTGGGCTAAATTGCTTAGTCTTTAGAGAGTTCACAATTAAGTTGCCTTTGTAGAAGGTAAAGGTAAAAAATTATTTGATCTGTTAATGGGTGTCTGGAAAGAACTTATATCTCTCAGAAGTCAAATATGTGCTGATCTACTTATTGGACAAGTAAGGTTTCAGCAGTTCAGTAATGAAGGTGGACACATTTAAACTCCTTTTAAAAAGTAAAATATGGAGGTACGTGAAATTCACATCTGTAAAGTGGAATGAATTGAATTTTTTATGTTTTTTTCAGAAAATAGGAACTTAAATATCTGTCTCTTTAAAAGCTTCAGTTCAGCTTCAGTATTGTATTTTAACATATCTTAAAAATATTTTAAATCTATAAAATATATAGGATGGCAGCATATTCTGTACTGGTATTGTAGCAATTTCATCAAATTTCTAACAATAATTAAGCTTCTCAGTTAAATTAAATCTGTCCTCTGGAGTAAGGTTCTCCCTTACAGTTGACACTTTGTGTACAGAATTCAGGAGGAAAAAATTCAGAAGCTTCCTGTGCATTTTTGCATTGTTGCTTCTGAATCTCACCATTCTGAATCTCACTCACTCTTGTTTTCAGAAGTTGTGTGATGGTGAGCTAATATGGGCTATAACAATAGTTCATACGTAATCAAGTTCAAAGATGTCGTTGATGATTTTTGGTCATCTGTCAAAAGCCTTTTTATAATGTAATTTGCTTTTCATGGAGAAGCACAAATTCTACAGGCCAGAGCTGTCAGTTAGCTGTTGTATCCAAGATCAGCAAGCCTAATAGTGAAAAAAATGTCTTCTATGGTATTGCATCCATTTTTGTTCTTATAAACAATTTGCACCATTTTCATTTTAATTAAATAGTTTTGTTTTCTGGGTTTTTTTAATGCACAATTAGAAGTACATGCCAAAAGTTGTCAGGTGATTAAAAAACATGCATTTCTAAATTCATAAATTTGCATGAGCAATCCCTTCCCTTGCTTGCATTTGCAGTTTTAAGTTTGGTAAAACAGTAAGTATTTTGATAAGTTATTATAAGACCATTATATTTTTGTGAATACCTAGAAAATTAAAAACATCTGGAATCTAAAGTACTTTTTTTTTTCTTTTTCCTACCATTTACATCAATAACGCACAATTATTTTCCACTTTAGTTCTGTGTACAAGTGCTTTCTCTCTTTTTTTAAGTATATTTTTTAAACTCACTTGCAAGGAATTTAATCAGAAGCAGCTTCTATTTTTGGAGTGGGAAAAGTTGGTCATTTTTGTCTGGAGATGACATTAGAGCTTGCATGGTGTTACAGAGTGGTGAGATACGTTAGGCTGCTATTTCACGTCACATAACTTAACACACTGTACATTCTTTATAATGAAGAACAATTTTAGGATTCAGTAACAATCAGGTTGGCAAGACACTTATTTCACTCTGAGATGACTAAAACTATGTGTTCATAATTTGCTTTCTCACTCCAATCGCTGAGTAGAAGTATCAGAAGTCATTGCCTAAGCCTGTAATGATTATTATTTTAGGCTTATTCACAGTGAACTGAATGCAAATAAATCTCAAATTTTTACAGCTTCCTAAATAATCTGATTATAATGTGATATTTAGTGCAGAAGCAGTTAAAAATCAGCTACATTCCTAGTCAGCAGTGTCTTCGAGAATAGTATTATTATTTCTTAAATGGACAGTTTTGCCTGGCTTGGTTTGTGTTAGCAGTACTCTACATATTTTTGTCAGATTTAATACAATGAGATAAACAAACTTCCTAGTTCAATGTACTTAATACCTTTAACACATCATTTAAAATTCTTAAGGCATTTGTGTTCGAGGGATTTAAACTTAATCAGTATTGAAATAAGTCATATGTGAATATTATGCAGCATGAATATTGACTATTATTATACTCATAACTTTGATAGATTTGAAATTAGATATAGACCAGGCAAGATGGGTTCAATAACCTAGATTTTTAGTCAAAGTAGATTTGATGTCCTGTAAGGATCCTCTTACTCTCAGCAAGATATTATCACATACAGAATTTCAGGAAATATATGAGGTATGGAAGCACATTGTTATTTTTTCATTGATGATGTGGGATTCTTCATTTGTGCAGCCTTCTGTTCATCTATTCGTTGTGGAGCATTAAGTACAGCCTGTTCCAGTGGTTGATAACCCTTTCCGGGAAGAAATTTCTCCTAATATCCAATCTAAACTTCCCTGGTGCCACTTGAGGCCATTTCGTCTTGTCCTATCACTTGTTATTTGGGAGAAGAGACTGATCTCTGCCTGACTACGCCCTCCTTTCAGATTGTTGTAGAGAGTCATAAGGTCCCCCATTTTCTCCAGGCTAAACAGCCCCAGCTCCCTCAGCTGCTCCTCATAAGACTTGTGCTCCAGACCATTTCCTAGCTCCGTTGCCTTTCTTTGGACATGCTCCAGTAGAATTCTGTTTGTATCTGCATTTACAGGGCAGAAAGGAAAAAGAAATTGAAGACTGTGCAGAAACTTTGTAAAAACAGAAGTGTTACACATATATTTAAAGTATGGCAAAATTTTAGCAGCTGATTACTTTTATCATTAGTCTGTGTGATGTTATAGTGCTGTGAAGGTGTTAAAAAGTTGAAAGGATGCAGGCTTGAAGTATTTTCTGCCATTGTCCACCTCCTTAAAGATTACACCAGTAGTAAAATTAGGCCCATTATACCTTTGAAAGATAAACTTCTTTAAGCATCCTCTTGGATTTTACTTGCCTAAAACCCCAATAGCTTTTTCTCTGGCCTTGCCATTGCTGTGAATGTCTATAGGTAGCCTCATCCCCCCATGCAGTTAGTGTGGGAAGCTGTGATTGTAGTGCTAATCTTCTAAGTGATGCTTGGCACATGAAGGGTGGCCCACAGGAGGACATCTGTGGTGCTACATTTGCTATTGCTGGGGTGTTTCCTCATTTCTGAATGGCTTTGACATCTGGTATTAACGATGTGAGTACAAGTGTATTAAGGGAGAGGTTTTACAAGTAGATTGAAAAGAAAGTCATGCACACCAGTGGTTTTCAAAAGAAGCGAAAGCAGCTTAGCTGTATTGACAGAATGCTCAATTCGTTTGAAACAACCCTAAAAATGTTGGTGAAAGAAGCCGATTTTGGGAAATACAAAAGGCTGTATGGGGTTCACTTCATCTCTCAGAGAAGTCTGAGAAACAGAATTGCAGTGGGACGTTGCCCTGCATCCTCCGTGTGTAAATGAAGTAATAGGTTTTGCAGCCCAGTGTTTTGGAGTGTACACATTTATTTACAGTTACGTGGGCAGAACATAAGGTAATTAAAAGGTCTTTTATTAAGTTATTTTCTGCAGAAAATTATTTAGAAAAGGGTAAAACCGACATAATCTGTGTCTAGGAACACTGAGGAATTAATCTCAAGAGATGTCTTCAATATTACTTTTGTTGAGATACAGCTGTCCCAAGGTGGAGTAGCAGGAACCCAGCAAGTTTTGCAGTCATGGAAGCATTGAGATGCTTATTTTTCAAATCACTATTTAGAAAGATGATCAGCTACTGCAAACTGCTTTTATTTATAAACTTTCTAAATGTGGTATTTTTTTTCCAAACAGCCTCCTAACTGCTCCTTAGCATAGATCCTTAAATGTTAGAGTAGTTTTTAAAATTAGAAACAGATATTAGAACCATGTTTTGTTACAGTTGAAATTGAAACAGGCTTCACTGTTTGCTATGGAAACAAGTCTTTAAAACAAATCTGTTCCTGTGTACTCTGATGTGCCAATTCATGAATTTATGTAACCTGTGAATTTTTCTTCATGCCTTTTTGCAACCATCTTGTAGAGAGAATGGTGGTACAGAACCTATTATAGTTTGCATTAAGCCAGTAATCTATATATAATGTCAGAAATACATGCTAATTTTCCTACTGGATTAAGGAAAGGATGGGCTGACTAACACAGAAAGGTATGCAACCCAATTAAAGATTAACTTAATTAAAGATTTCCCCAAAGTTGTGTTCCCTGTCATCTGCACATGACAGGGTTGTGTTTTGTAATACCACCACTATTGAGAGTTAAGAGGGGCTCAGGTTCTTTTAGGAAAAGAGCTGACTCATACTATTTTTTCATACTCATCTGTCAATTTCAGTGTATGTCATTAAACAGCATGTTTAAAAGTTATCTTCATGAGTTGTGAAATACCATATAGCTGTTTTTCCCTCAGTATGCCACCTTTTACCATTATGTGCTGTGCATCTCTGACCTGCAAAAAGAGTCTTGTGGAACTGCTGCAGTGTTGGGGAGGACTGTGCACTGTTCAGGTGGTTACTTATGCTGAGACCGAAATCCTTGATACAGGTCTCACCTTGCAATAAACTTTTGCCTAAGCTGTGCAGATTGGTCTAAATTACTTACTTGAGGGATTCAATTGTAAAACAGGTGATAGATGTTATACGAGTTAAAATAAATCTTCATGAGCTGCGTTGTCTGTTTTTTCAGTAATGAATTTGTGTGTGTTTGTTGATGCAGGCCACAGAAACTTTGTTCCGAATGGCAGTAGCAAGAGGAGCTATCACACCTTTAAGACATGGAGAAGTAAGGCTGATTATATCTGTATCTTTTGGTTTCTTTTTATTTATAAGTGATATAATGCTTTATTAATATAATGCTTTGTAAATTCTTGGGAGATGTACTGAGCTGGACTATATATAACTTGCATACTTACATTGCCGTATTTTTTTTAAAGGAGAACAGGAACTTAAGCCTTTCCCAGCCAGAAATGAAGTATTTTTCAAAAAACACTCTGTTCTTCTCTTTGCTTCAATCAGAATTCAGCCTTATAATAGAAGTGACTCACAAGAATGTCCTTTCAGCTGGGTTGTTTTTCATTGGACTTTTTCTATTAAAGATTATCAAATCTAGAGAAGTTCACATGATGTCAGTATTTGTTACTGGGTAGCTGTGGAGAAGTTACTTCATCCTTTGTTCCTTTCAAGAAATAGTAACCTCACGTAGTATACAAATTATTAATACATTATTATTCTAAAGAGGGTAAATATATCTGAACATTATGTTACTCATGCATGTTTCTGTTTTTACCTTCTTTGTGTGGTTTTATATCAGGTAAACATTGTTTTGCGGGTGGATGATTAAATATCTCCAATATGAGGAGGTGCAGTTTATTCTTAGGTTGAATTTAATTTTCAAAAATAAAAATAAAACAAAAATTAAATAATATTATATAAATATATGAATAAAAATATCGATAATAAATTAAATATAATAAATAGATAATAAGAGTAAAAAATAAAATACTGTAGTCAGTCATGATACCGGAAATGAGGACTGATCTGGGCATTTCCACAGCTGGATGCTACAGTGTGTAGGGTTTTAAATATAGAAACCTGAGGTTTTTTCTGTCCTAATCTGATTTGATAGAATTTTTAGATAACTTTGTCTATCGTAGATACAGCATTCAATCTGGAATGTAGACCTAGATTGACCCTGGAATCCCAGCTGTGCTGTAAAGTATTCTTTATGCTGATGAAATTCCCTTAATTTCTCTTTTACAACACAGTAATATATCTTTGTATTGGTGTTTGAATATGTACCTGAGATTTCATGTCCTGCCATTGTCCATAGTTTTAGCTTTTCAGAGTATATGGGTGCACTATTTTTTTTATATATCACTCTTCAGTCTTTTCTACAGAAGAATGTAATGTGGTTTCCAGAAGTGTTACTTACTGAATGTTTGCAGCCCTCCTAAATTCTCTGTTTAGTGGTGTGTTTCTTTTTTTTTGTTTGTTTGGGGTTTTTTGTTTGTTTGTTTTTGTTTTTTTTAATGAGGGATACTTAATTTTCTGTGTTTTCATGACCAGGTTGCCCAATCAGTTTGTGGAATCTCCATCCTTGTAATTACTGACCAAATGGTGTGAATTATGGAAAAATCAAATGACGTTTTATTTTATAGTGTAACTAATTGTACTACTTGCAGTGCAAAATACCAGGACTACTGCAGACATAATGACCTCTGCTGTGAATGATATTAGTAGTTTCTGTATCTGATATATCTTATGTTGAGCCAGTTCAGCTCCCTGATGTGGTAGAAAAACTTTTACTTTTTTCTTCAGATGCTCCCTCTGATCTTTTATCAGTTAAACCACTTCAAGGGCTAGAGAGAACCAGATGAGAAGCAGCAAGATAAATGGTGAGAGGATGTAACCATGGTTATCGAGAAAGGAACTGAGAGAAAGTGCATCAGTTTGATGATGGTGAACTTTATGTTGGTGTACAGTGTCCTGTGATATTGACGAGGTACTCCTTGGGCTTCAGTGGAAATGCAGTTAAAGCTAAGCAAGATAATTTATAGATAAAACACTTTCCAGAATTGACTTTTTGTGTAAGAAGCCAGAGGAAAAATAAGAAAATACCTTTTTTTCCTCTCTTATGTTTTCATCAAGCTTTATGCAAAGGGAAAACATTTTTGATCAAGGGAGATATTTTAATTAAATTCCTTTGTGTAATTATAATTTCCTTAGTCTGAAAATGGAAAATTACATTATTCAAATAACTAATTTTTCCAGGAAAAAACATATAATCATCAAGAGTCATACTATTTTTTTTTTTTTTTTTTACTTTTCCAGGAAATTACTGAATGTTTGCATAATGTGTAAGTAGAAAGGGAACCAGAAAAAAAGTTGAATATGAACGAAAGTTGACTGTGTTTGAGAAGTGTGAATTTGGCAGTGAAAATCAGAGCAAGTTGTTTATTGGAAGTTTCAAAACATGGAGGCAGCAATCCAATGTGCAAAAGCACTCTTCAACTTTCACACCATAACTTAAAAATGTAACACCATTTAAAATTTGAGAGGGGGTGAAACTGTTCAGTATTAGAAGGCAAAAATCATATCTGTTTGTTTGAAATTCATAAATGAAAAAGTGACAGTATTCTGTCTGCACCACTGAACGGATCAATGTGCAAACGTTTCTTTTCTACAGGCAAAACAGGATGCGTGAAAAACTGCCCATTATAATCCAGTTGTCATCACCAGCTCGATTTCTGAGTTATAATATTGAATGTCCATGGGAAATCTCTTTTCTTCTCCTGTCAACATTTCCTCATTCATTGTGCATTTTATGCATATAGAATTTTTATGTTCTTCCTTTATTATCCTTGAAGAAATTGAAAAATTAGGTTGTACATGTTTGGGTTTTTTACTTTTGCATGTGGTTTGTAAAATTACTGTTAAAATTTTAAAAAACTGTGCTGCCAAAAGTAGTTATCAAAATTGGGAACATAGTGCCAAAAATGGTTTAACTGTGGGATATAGATCATAGGTGCTTCTGAAAAATCTTTTGGCAGTTCCCTTGCTCCTGGTTTGATTGAAGTGTAGCATCCATGGGAGGGATCAAATCCGAAAGCATACTTGTTTCTCAGGACTAAATATGTTGTAGTTCATCTTTATTTCTGTCAGTTGTTTTGTTTTGGGTGGGGAGCATGAGGCAGAGCCTTGTTCAGTTCTGTTAGCACTTCTAGCTAATTCCCAAATGATCCAAAAATTGCATGAGCGGATGTGCTCCCAGCAAATCCCGTGGCTGTGCTTCTGTGTGGAAGTCTTAGGGTGCATTTCGTTACTGACACAAGGTTTAGAGCCACTGATCGGCGCAGCTGAGAGCTGCTCAGTCGGGGAGCCTGGACCTGCCATCACCTAGGGAGCTTCTCCAGATGTTTCTTCTGCTTCTGGTGTTCGTGCAGGAGGCTCAGATCTGCTGCCATCAGTTCCTCACACTGTCCAGCCTCTTCCAGAAAGACCTGCTGTCTCTGTAGGTGCTGGCTGATGTGGCAGCAGTGGTGGGGTTGAGGGAACAAGAGCAGCGACAGCCTGCCTGCTGAAGAGAGTGACAAGAGGAATAGGAGGTTGCAGCTGCTTCAGAGTTGTCTGTTTGTACTTCCCAGTTCTGCGTCCCCTGGAGCTTCTACTGATGTGTGCTGAACCCCAAAGGAGAGCCATAAGGAATAAGGGTTGGCAGCACGGGACTGCGAGAAGGCACGGGGTGCATGGTAGCAGGATGGAATACATTTGTCAAAGCTAAGGTTAAGTTTGATGACTACACACAGAGAGAAAACTTCCCTAATTTTAACTCGAAATGATCAGTTTTATTTACATTGAGCACATGATGTACCAAAACCAGTGTGTCATATAAGATCTGTACATCATATGGAGATGTACAATCAAGGAGAGATCTGATTAGGACACTGACTTACAGGATTGATGTTCTCAGTCCCTGTAGATGAGAGAAACAAATGCACACAGAGAAGAAGCAGGGGCATAAAGGAGAGGGTGGAACCCCCAAGGTTGAAAATACAGTGAAATACATAGAATGAGATGGGCAACAGATGTAATGGTAGAGATATGATTCCTAGAGAGCCAAAACTGATACCAGCCATGCATGATCTTTGTGGCTGTTTACTCACTTCTTGCAAGACCTTTATGAATTTGTAAATTGTCTTACTCACTTTTCATCTGGAAAGTGTTTGGGGCATTTTTTTAAGGACATGTTTCTATAGAATTCCTTGCTGCTGCTGATTCCTCATTCCTTTGAGAATTACCAGTTTTATTGTCTGTATGGAAGAATGGACGAAATTTAACAAATGTGCACCCATGTACGTGTGTCTTGTCTTGGGGATGCAGCAGCAGTGAAGCTTAAAGGGAGTTGCCAAACCAGTGCCCTCATGGATAATGAGGCTTCGAGCATTTCTAGCCATAAATTATAATTGTCAACCAAATTTGAAGTATAAATATATATAAAATATAACTAATTATTGTACCTTCTAGCTTAAATGGCTTATGGCCTTCTGGTGTAATACATGTAATGATATGCATTGCTATGGCAGTAAATATAGACATGAACGCTTTTTATGGTTAGCAATAACTGTAATACTTTGTATTGAGAAGTACTTTGTAATTTTACTTGCCATTGGCGCAATTCAAAAGAGATATGACATGTGTCATGATATTTAGTTTTGTACTGTAAAGATGACATGCCACTGAGTATTCATTAAGTGATGATCTCTTTTCCATGTAAGTGTGTTCTAGGTTTGATTTTTAAATTTTGGGTTTTCTCGTAATGATGTTTCTGCTTGTGTTTTTGGCCAGCTTCATTTGTAATACATGAAGCCCAGGAAGATGTCATAAAGGATCATACTGTAGGTACTGAAAAAGTGCCAAGAATCATTTGAGATTAATTTTCATTTAAATAAAATTGCTTTGGGTGCACAGTTTCCTGTGGTTTCAGCTTGAGGGCATATCAGGAATAATCACTTGCAGACACATTAGAAACCAAATGGCAGTGGGACAGCAGACATCTGATTCCCTCACCCTCGTGCCTTCCTATCACAAAGATGCCTTTATTATATGGGATTCAAAAGTTCTGCCCTCACAGACTCCCCCAGCTTCTCTGGTTTCCATGCTTTTTTTCTTGAATACTTTGCTACTGTCATGTTGATATGTGAGGAAAGATGTTTTCTCAGATTTATGTAAATCTTGCAGCAATAGAGACACTGTAGTTATAGTCCCAAAGGCTCTCAACTTTTTAAGCTTTTTGTCTTTAGCCAAGGGCACGTTTAAAAGGCAGTGGTGTTCGTCAGGGTGCACCTCGTCTGTTCTCAGTGCAGGGAAAATGCTTCCTAGCAAACCAGACCTGATACAAGGAAACTTGAATTTTTGTAGGGCCATTTGTGGGCTTTCTTTGCCTTGGAAGTAGCATTGTCGGTCTCTTGGATCTTATCCTCTCGATCTTTCCCCTCCTGGTTAAAGGGTTTCTGGTACCCAGAAAGAAAATGGACATTTTTTAAAATTTATTATGTTGCAAAACAGTGCCAATTTAAATTAAAGCAAATCATATTTTCTGAATATGAATAAATCCAAAGTGCCAGTAGATTTCAGTATTAATTTCTCTTATAATTGCCCACTTATTTTTGGGAAGGTGTTTGCAAAACTAAAAGTATGGAATTGTTTGCAGGCAGCTCTGAGACCATTTTCCTCTAAAGGGAGATCTTTCCCTGTTCCCAAGAGAGTAATCTGTACTTTGATTTTTAGCTTTTTCAAAAGAAATATGTTTTTTTGTTTGTTTGGGTTTTTTTTTTTTTAAGATGAAGATATCCTATAACAGTGTTCTGAAACATCAATTAAAAACTCATTTAAATTACTGACATACATAGTTACAGCTTTCTCATTAGTGAAGTCTATTGTGGAAGTAGTATTGAGGTTGTCTTTTATAACTTCTTGTAAAGAAGCAGCAAATGGATAAAATGTAGCCATCAGAATAGAACTGTTTTATAGTCTACTGACTTAAGGTTTTGGTTTTGGGGCATATGTGTCAGAAGTATTTAAAAATAGTACTGGGATCTGGAAAATCCTTCTGGCAGGTCACAATGGGTAACAGTTCAAAGGTAATTTAATTGCCAAAGACTGGCATACCTTATCTCTGTTATCTGGAAGTAAGTCAAAAGTAAATAATTCTTTTGATTAAATGTAGTGAAAACCAAAGCTTGATTTGAGAGAGAGACAGAGAGAGAGATTGGGAATGCCATTGAACCCTGGGGAGGAAAACCACCAGACTTTGAGGTGTTCCACTGATATTTTTGCTGTGTATTCAGTTGTTTGCCCTGGGTTATCCATTTTAAGGAGTTTATAGTTTTTTTAATTAATTGTTATTCAGGAAGAGGAAAGTAAATTTGTCTCAAAACTATAGCTGAATATGAAGGGTTTTTTTGCTCTTTTAATAAGGAGGATCTTCTGTTTCTTACTAAAAATCATCTCAAGCCTTGAAAAAATATAGACCTACTCCAAGTAATTTTAAAAGGAAGTGATGGAATTAATTTGTTAAGGAATGGGAAAAATTAGTGCACTGAAGGAATCACGTCTGGTGTAAATTTAAGGTAGAAACACCTGAAAGTAGGATAGTGTGTCAGAGTATGGAGAGGTACCACTGAAGAAAGGTAACACACAAGTTTGGAAACTTGGAGAGCTTAACTTTCAAAACAGAAGTGAAATAATATCAAGGTGATTCATGCTTTGTATTTTTCTTTAAAGTATATGAAAATTATAGTCTGTCTATTTTTCATGAATAGAACCAAAGGGATTTAGTACTTTAAGCATTTGACATATTATGCTAGGTATTATTGTCATTATAATGTAATTTTCTTTAATGCAGGCTGATGGTATGTATTTATAACTTCCCTTTGTGATGTGAAACACAGGGGCTAAAAAGTAAATTGAAAGTAACTAAAAAGTATTCACCAGGTATATTTCACCAAGGAGTTTTTGTATCAAGGAGTAAAGTAAGGAGGGAATTTAACGACTTCTCTTTTTTTTCCTTATTACTTTGCCTGTATGTTTCAGATTTTTTATTCTTTTCCATCAGCAAAGCATGGAGTGCATGCATGGCAAAAGTAGACAGTGAAAAATTATGGCAACAAAACTAAATGGAAGGAAATATATTTAGTTTCCAATCTAGTTTTTGATTTAACAGTCAAGATATATGATAGTGGAAATATATGAGATTGTTTTCATAACAGATTGTTCTTCTTAATTTCTTTCTCATTAAAAAATGTAGTTAGTGATTGTCCTTTCAAATATAGACATTTATTTTCTGTAAACCGACAGCATTTGTTTAATAACTATGCAAATTGTGGTCTTCAATGTCATGGCCTTGGAATGAAGCTGTCATCTTGCTTTATACTTAAAATGTGCCCCCATAGTTGCCCCCTGCAACTCTATTGTTCTGCCAGAGCAAAGATCATCTGTAGGGAGAATTTTACTCCCGTAAGTGAGAAAAGGCAGAGTAGGTGCTACAGGAGGTTAGGACTTGAATGGTGCTGCTTTCTCACTGCAGTGGTGTTGATACTGATGTATGTTAATGCATTCATAGAGTTGAAGAAATAGGCAACTATAAGAAGCTATTTAAACTGATAAAGCTAAGAATTTGTTCACATTCCTGTGTGCTTAATACGTGCTAAAGATGTTACTGAAACATACGCCCAAGCGATCTTCAGTTTCTGTGCAATTTGTTTGATTCAAGTTCTTGGAATAACAGTCTTGAATGTATGAGTGTATGCAATTTTCTCTAATGCTTTACAGAATAAATTCATGTGTGTCAACTAACTCATTACTGTATGTAGAGTCATAGAATCATGGAGCGGTTTAGGTTGGAAGGGACCTAAAAATCATCTAGTTCCATCTGCCCCCACCACGGGCAGGGACACCTTCTGATAGACCTGATGGTTCAAAGCCCTGTCCAACCTAGCCTTGAACACTGCCAGGGATGGAACATACACAGCTTGTCTGGACAACCCATTCCAGTGCCTCATTGCCCTCAAAGTAAAAAAATTTCTTCCTAACATGTAATCTAAACCTGCTCTCCGTTTGAAGCCATTCCCCCTTGTACTATCACTACAATTCCTGATGAAGAGTCCCTCTCCGGCTTCCTTGCAGGCCCCCTTCAGATACTGGATGGCTGCTATGAGGTCTCCATGCAACAACCTTCCCTTTGAGGGAGGGATATCTTAACTTTACTGTAAACGTTACTTACACTGAATGATTTCCAGCTAATTAAATGTAATATCCCTATTGGAAAACAGTGTTCTCATTCAATTTAAGGTTTTTTTTATGCTCCTTATCCACATATTAGACTTACTAAAGTATTGTCGAACACAAGAAAAAATGTGTCTTTGGTAATTTTTAATTGCCCTGGAGGTAAATATAGCATAAATCAAAATGCAATTTGAAATGCATCATCTTGGTTTTCTGAAAAAAGGATGGATGTAACTACAGCCAGTGAGAAAGCTCTTTCTGTTTTCTGTTTGGTGTTCAAAGTTTGTTGAAAATCATATGAACAATTGTTTAAATTTCCTTATTAAGAAATAATTTTAGATTGCATCTGATAAAAAATGAAATTGATGAAAAATAAGAAAGGAAGAGATGTGAAAAGAATGAATGAAATAAGTAGTAATAACTAATATTTCTCTTTTGATATTGTCTCTCAAAGATCCTCATGGACAAGTAGCTGAATTGGGCTGAATGTGCAGACAGAGAGGTGGGTCAAAAACTGTCTGAACAGCCAGGCCCAGGAGGTGGTGATCAATGGCACAAAGTTTGGTTGGAAGTTGGTGACTAGCAGTGTATCCCAGTCCTCTTCAGCACCATCGTTAGTGGTCTGGCTGATGGGGCAGAGCGTGCCCTCCGCAAGTTTGCCGATGACCAAAATGGAACGAGCGGCTGATGCGCCAAAGGGTTGTGCTGCCATCCAGGGGGACCTTGAGAAGGTGGAGAAATGGGCTGGCAGGAACCTCTTGAAGTTCAACAAGAAGTGCAAAGTCCTGCACTTGGGGAGGAGTAACTTGAGGCACTGGTATACACTGGAAAGCAGCTTGGTTTAAGAGCATGTGGTGGGCATCCTGGTGGACAACAGGCTGTACATGAACCAACAATGGGTCCTTGCTGCACAGCTGTCTGTTGGTATCCTGGGCTGCATTAGACAAACCATTCATCCAGGCCAAGAGAGGTGATCCTTCCCTCTATTCAGCAGTGGTGAGGTCACACCTGCAGTATTGTGTCTAGTTCTGGGTACCTTTGTACAACAGGGTTGTGGACATCCTGGATGGAACCTAACAAAGGGCCATGAAGGTAGTAAAACTGAAAGAGCTGGGACTTCAGCTTTAAGAAGAGGAGGCTCAAGAGGGGTCTTATCCACTTGCAGAGGGGGTGCAAAGGAGATAGCATCAAGCTCTTCTCAGGACCTGAGGCCATGGGCAGAAAAATAACTGAAATATGGGAGATGCTGTCCAGATGTAAGGAAGCACTTTATTCCTTTGGCAAAGACTGAGCTCTGGTACAGGTTACCCAGGAAGGTTTTTCAGTCTTCATCCTTAGAGATACTCAAAACTGTCTGGGCACAATCCTGGGCACCTGGATGTAAGTGGTCCTGCTCGAGTAGGGGAGGTTGGATCAGATGACCTCCAGAGGTCCTTTCCAACCTCAGCCATTCTGTTGTGACTCTCTGTACTCTTTCTGTTGAAAGACCTACATTTTCAAACATTTTTCTGTAAGTATAAGGCTAGGCTAATGATACTTTCATTGGACATATTCTTGATTATTATTATATAAAAAAATCTAAACCTTACATAAACTTCTCTTAAGCTGTAGGAAAATCGAATGACAGTACTTAAGGTAAACCGGTACAAAGTTTAAGGGGTTTGGTGTTCCCTCCAAAAAGTGAATGTATGGGAACATACTGTTGTTCTTTTCAAATCTGTGGGGAGGTTGACTACTAGGATTGGGAACTAATACCGAAAACAAGGTGTAGTGTTTTTCATGTGATATTATTTAGTGGCCGGAGGGAAGAGACTGAGCATTTCCATCATATAACTGGTTGTGAGCACAGCTAGCTTTTGTAGGCAGTGTAAGTCTGGTACACACACTCCAATGATCTGAAATAATTTCATACTTAAAAATCTTTTATCTTCTTCCTTATTTTAAAGAACTTATATTCATTTGCTCTGTGGAGCCAACCCTATACGTAGAGAAAAACATATTTAGAAGAACAGCTTAGTGTCAGCCATTTAGATACCTCTACAAATGTAAAACAGGTTTTTGTTATGAATAAGGTCAAGTGCCTTGCTCACTGCTCAGGTGTGAACATTGTGGGTAGTCAAGAACCAGGAATAGTGAGTGTTATTGAACTTAATATTGCTAAAGTTCTGTAGTGACTGCTTGCATTAGTTTGTTTTAATAATTTATTGTAATTTTTTTACGATACTAAACTGCTGTCTTCTTAGAAAGGATTATATTGGTTTTTTTGACTGGTATCTTAGTGCAAGATGATTACGAAAGGCGAAGATTTGGTCTGCCAGCAGCAGGAATGTTAGGGTGCATGAATTGCTGGAACATTTCTCCCACTCTGAACCATGAAACCAATCTGTTCCTGTCAGATACAATTTTATGGAAACTAATTCTTTGTTGATGGAATCAGGTGAAAAATATGTGGTTCTGATTAGCAAACAGTATGTGGAGTTTCTTAAGGTCATGGAGAACATTCCTCTGGCCATGTGTATGTGTTCAGATGTGTGTGTGACTATGCATATATATGTTACATATGCATCTTCCTATATTAAAAATGATGGGCAGTTTAGTTTTTTAAAATATACTTGGTTTTAAGTATTTGTATTTGTGATAAAATTATAATTATTAAATATATGTTTATTATAGTAGAATAAATATTCAGTTTCATTGTGTCTTAAGTTTCAGAAATTCATGTTTTTAAACCCCAAAACTCTCAAAAGATTATTTAGTAGAACTATGTAACAAAAGCTCAAATAATGAGTCTTTCTGAAGCAGCACTGTTTTCTGTAGGAAATATGTATTATACAACTGACTGCCTGGATAAAATAATGACCTTTCATTTACAAGTATCCTGCAGAGCTGCGAAAAGTAAACTTGTATCTGCAGTCTGCCTAATGGACTGTTCGCCACATCACTGCATGCAATTAGGCATAAGTGATTTTTCTGCTCAAGACAGGCTCAAGACTGATTTAGCAATGAAACTTAATTACTTCTAGCCCTTAGAGAAAATGGCCCAACAAGGCTGAGGTTGTTGGCAGGGCAGTGTGGGAAAGCTATTGCTGCAACTGCCTTCCCCACTTCTGATTTTCTGTTAGCGGTACTTAGAGTTAACCTTCAGTTAAGCAAATATTCCCCCCAAAATGGTGCGTTTTTATTTGTTGCAAGGCTAAAGAGAAAGATAATTAAACATTGCAGCTTTTTAAAAGCAAGCCTTCTGATCATATCCAAGTGCTTCTGAGTACGGGTGAAGTTATGCTGTGCTATTGGAAATGAAAACTTAAAAAGTAGTCCTCAAATTCCTGTCCAAGGTAACCATTCTGACCAGAGAAATCTCAGGCTAAAAGCTAAAGTTAAGTGCGTTTATCCTTCTTGACAATGTAATATGTCGTAGGTAAATTGTTGCTTTATTTTATACTTGGGTTATAGGAAGAAATGCTGAGGGAAATGAACATTACCAAAAAAATGAATCTTATTAACAAACTATACTCAAAATTGCTTCATTTGATTTTTTAGGACTGTGTTATTTTTAAAGGAAACAGGAACTTCAATTCTGTGACTCCAAGGAATACAAGGAATACATCTGGAATAACAATTCAGAGGAACATATGGCATCAATTGGCTTATATTTTCCTATATGGGGGGTTCTGATTGCAGTAGGAGGCAAAACTGTTCGTTAATTATGCAGGATTAAAAATGTGAATACTATGTTTTTTTGGATTCATGTTGAAGAACTGTGAGTATGGAAAAGATGTGGAAGTTGAGCAAAGAAAATTGACTTTTCTGTTTGTCAGCTGTGACAAAAACTTGCTTTAGTTTTGTAGTAAAAATTTCTTCTTAACGGTTTTGACTCCATTACTCTTATTTTTCATGTAGATAAATCTCTCATTTGCCTCTGGGATTGTAATTTATGAAGAGAAGCAATATTGCAATTGTAATTTGTTTGATACAATTGCCTCCTCGGTAGTGCTCGAGGTCTTGCTCCTGTTAACAGCTATGGACATGTTTATCAATGGAAATATTCACGGTAACAAAACTAAACATGTGCCTGAATATTTGTGAGAGTGTGCAGCGTGAGACACTAATTCCTAAGGGCATGTTTAGCACATGCTCTATTGCTTTACTCAGTAGGGAGTGAATTTAAGAGTGTGTATAGGTCCCCTTGATTTCAACAGTATTTAACCAAACAAGTGACTTAAGCTTTTTGCTAGACAGGAAATAATAATTTAAGCATGTACTTGAAGTTCATCTGATTTTTTTTTTTTTTTTTTTAAGATCAGATCATTCAAAGACTCATTGGAATGAGCACTATCTTAGCCTTATATTTAGAATCCCTGGAATAGTTACCAAATCCAGCTTATATTTCCCATCCTTGGGGTATTTCTCATTGTAATGAAAAAGAATAGTGTTTTGTTTTGGTTTTTTTTTAGTAAATAGCCAGTTTAAAAATGACGGTGCGATTTCTCCTTAAATGCATAAGTATAGCTTCCAGTAGCATATTTTGTAGATGGGCTTGTAGCACCGTCAGGGAGAACTTACCAGTCTGTCTTTCTATGCCTATTTTCAGTTGTGTATATTTTTAATTTGAACTGATATTTTTGGAGGCAAATGAGGACAGTGCCCCCATCTTTGCTTTGCAATCTCCATTCACCTCTTTTTATGTAGGAGGCCTGAGATCTTTTGCAAAACCCACCACATGACAAAGCAATGAAAGACACGTGCACCAGAAACCTGAATTACAGTTACACCAGTAACATGTGTCAGGATCCATATAAACTTAAAAAGGGATGGTACCTGCTTTTAACAGTTAACTAGCTAAATAAACTGGGGAAAAGGCTGGGCAAAACTGTAATAGTAACATCTCCTTGTGAGGCTTGGATAGGTAAGTGACTGACTTGAATACTAGAAGGATATGTGAAAAGCAAACTTATCTGTTCCCTGTATGGTCAAAATATCACAGCATATTT
>JAWWES010000001.1:33606180-33624392 GCA_035583135.1 Lophotriccus pileatus
ACCCTGATATTATGCACTGTGTCATTTTACAGAGTGGGATGTGCACTTAAGCTGTTTTACAGGTAAATCTTTTGAGACTGTTGAGGAAACCGGCCAGGAACATAATTATGCCAAAACTGCTGACTTTTAAAAGAGTTTCCAGTGATAACAGGATTTAAACTAAATGCAGTTTCATTTCAGTTCCATTGCTGCAATTTGCAGGAAAGAAATTTTACCCTGAGTTTACATTTTTCTGGATTTGAATTTGTTAACACATTGATATAATAACATAGTGAGCTGTGTCACTTTGTTCAGGTCTTGTTTTCAGTGTTAATGATATAAAAGTGATAAATCTATTATTGGAAAGAGAAGATTATAGTGTTGTAGCATTGCAGCTAGATGTTCTCATAGCTCTTTTTGCTGTTGAGTACAATTAATATCAATATATAAAGTATTTTGGTGAAGTAGTGAACTGGCCCCACAATTTGTTCCTAGCTGTGCTTCTGCAGAGCTTGTCTAGCAATAGCTGAGAGATGAAAACGTGTTTTCACCTGGTCATCTCTGTACCCAAGGATGTGTGGTTTTTGATTTATATTATAATCATCCATTGTCTTCAAAGTTTAAATAGTATAATCTCTGTATAATCCCATTTTGAATGTCAGTTTGCTTCATTAGCTGGCAATTCGTTTCCTTGCACACCTCGCTTTGGGAAACTCTGAAGTTCTCAGTGGCATTTTGGAAAATTTGAGTCAGTTTAATGGACCAAATGTTTCATGACCATCTATGCGTGCTTTCAGAGTGCCTGTCCTGAAATCAGAAAGGCCTTTAACTGCTGGGTCTTAACCAAATCATTTGGTCTTCTGCACCATTTGTGGTCTGTAAATGCAGAAGATACAGAAGTAAATCCTATTTTCCGAAAGAGTGATATACGTGGAGCCCTGTAATCTTCGCTAGCTAGAGCTCGGTGTCGTGGGCTTCAGAGCAATGCTTTATGAGACAGTTCAAAAGGGCAGCAGGTGTGTTCTGGAAAGCAGAAAGAAATCAGCTGAGCTCTTTGTTGTATTTGAAGATGTTCGTGTTAAGTCATTACACAGTTCAGTGTATTGAGTGATTTTGTGATGTATTTTCTTTCACTTTTTCTCCTTATCACAAGAAGTCTTTGTAGAGTTATTGCACTTGACTAGAGATTGTTCATCCTTTGCTGTCAACCAAAACAAATAGGTCTTTCAGATGTACGTGTGTTGTGGCTCACCAGGCAAACCGAGGTGAGGATTTACACATAAACATAAATAATTATAAGAGATTTAAAATATTTTCTCAGTTAGTAAACATCAGAATACCACTGTGTAGGTATATATCTCTCAAAGCATTTGTAGTAGGTGTCTGCTAGTTGTAGAGCATTTTTCAGAAAAGAAATCAGCAGTTCCTGAGCATATTCCTGTGTATTTCTCCTGGCAGCCTCAGTGGCTTCCTCAGCCCCTTCCTTGCCCTGCCTGCAGTCTCACCAGCAGAACAGAGAGGGCAGCTCTGGGCTCAGGCATTTGGGACAGGAAGCTCTGAGTTTCAAAAAGACCTGTTGTAGCTAATAGCTGTTGTAACCAATTTACAGTAAATCTGAGCATGCCAAAATTCTGAGTAATTTTAAAATTTTACCACCTAATTTACTCTAATTATCAAATGCACCACTTTAGTAGTTAAGTGGTTGCAATAGTGGGAAAACCCTGCTGTTTATTTCTGAATTATCAAAATAGATTAATTATTTCTACCTCTTTAAACCTGTTCCTTTTCTAGTTTTTAGTGTTTATCAGAAATTTATCATATTCTGCTACTGTTTAAAAATTTCTCCAGTATGAATGATTACTGGATATACTGGCTTGCAAAGTATTACACTTGGAATATTATTTTAATGTTTGTACTTCATGGCAATAAAAGTATTTCTACACCTGTAAACTTTTAAAGACAACTCTTGCAGTTCCTTTTTGTATACTAAGGTAATATCAAACCTTGTAATACTTCAGTGATTATGAGCTTTAGAAGAGAAAGAGACAGACAAGCAGAAATTCTCATGGTGGAGATGAAATCTTGTATGATATTTGGACCATGAGCTAAGGAGCTATGTTCAGAAGCCCAATATGAGACATCTGCACAGACTACTAAGAAAATTGATTGTGTTTTTAGTATTTACACATTTGTAATGCTCTTGTAGGATAAGTAACCAGATTTACATTTTGTCCTACACATGGATTTAATATTTAGGGATGTCAGTGTTTTTGTAGTTTTCAGTTCTGATGTATTTCAAGTATATTTCTAATACTGCTTTTTGGATGTATCCTAATTTGAATAATTCACAATTAATTCACGTTTGTTTGTCCACGTTATAAAGGTTCAAGTCATGCTGATTGAATTGACTGTGTTGTTAGTATCAGGCTAGGATTTGATTTTGGTGTGGCTTAAGCTGATTTAGGCAGGCATGAGCCCTAGCTGCCTGCCGTGACCCCATTCAGTCCTTGGGAGCTGAAAACAGTTACTTTCAGGTGCATCACATCTGTGATTGTTTTTCTCTGCATCTCTGTGCCAGCAGAAGACACATGGCAATAATCAGCAAAGAATAAGGTGCTGGAGGAGGAGCAATGACTATGTAAGTTGACATTGTCTGGAAGTAATTCATGAAGCTTCAGCCTGAATGGAGTGCATGGCCCAGTGATGGGCAAACCGGCGCAGCAAGACATGTAGCCATTAGGAGGAATGTGTCAGCTTGTAGTAGTATCACAGTGACTCAGTCTTAGACTTTAAATGTGGATTTGAAGTTTACATTTTTAATACAAAATTCGTCAATACAATTGACATTACAATTGTCATTACAATTGACAATACAATTTGTCATACAAAATTTTGCATGTTTTGGTGATGAAGATACTGGAACCTATAGCATATATTAGCTATAAATATAATTGTATATTTGTATATTAATATCTGAAAATTTCAAATGAGAGGAATTTTGTAGGTCGTTGGTATTTCTGAAGTAAATGGGTATTTAAAACAGCGACAACAAAGCCCTGTGTAGCACTTTAGCATTTTGGATGACCAAATTCAATTAAATGGGCCTATTTAAAGTATTGCAGAAGTATTTTACTCTGATGTAATGTGATGAATTTAAAGAAACGTGGAAAAGTTTACTCCGTGTAGAACATATATTTTAAAGCTATTCCTGGCAAAATTTAGGATAAAGTTGGAGTGACATGTAGAGCAAATGCTAAAGGGTATTTTTCTTACCATTTAAAGTTTTTCTGTAGTGTATAGGTTTGGTGGTGTATTCAGAAACATTGCATGGTATTTACGGTATTACTTGATTTAGAGTAACTTTATTTTGTGTGTTATCTCCTGAAGACTAAGCTGGCTGTCTGCCAAAAGGCTGTTTGTTATTCTCTTAAAACACAATAATGAATTTCAAGGTGTCAAGAGGTGTTACAGCTCTTGTCCACCCAGACAAGCTAATGGAGCAAGACTTGCCCTGCTGAGGGCGTGCAGATTTTCTCAAGAGGCTTCCAAAAACAAAGCAAATCTAGAAGGCAAAAAGCCCCCACATCTCCAACTGTCTGAGTATTAAAGTCTTGGTTGGGAGGGCGTAAACCTGAGCTATGTGAAGAAATGGCAAATGAACTGAAAATAAGGCGGCATGGTGAATGTTCAGTATATTTCTTGTGGTGTGTAAACTGAGAATTTACTGTGTCTCATGGTAAAAATTTCTTGTGGGGACTAATGAATGAAGCTGTTAATTTTTCCATTGTTGGCCAGAATCCACGTGTATCCTTTCAACAATCCGTTTGACAGTGGTTTTGCTAATGCCTAAATGCGCCACATACCAAGGTACAGTTCTGGGAGGAGGGAGTGTGGCTGTGTGAGGCAGGGTGCGTGAGTGCCTGTGCTGCTGCAGGCAGGAGGGAGACCTGGCATGCACACCCTTCAGCAACACTGAACACAACCCTACTAATGAACAATACCAAGTCTCTAGTTTATGTGTCTTTCCCCCCTTCCCCCCCATTCTGGTAAACAGAAAATGGGGAGGAAGGCTACAAAAGGCTTTCCTTAATGAAGATACATTTAAGAGTTATCCTCAGAATACAAATGTGATGCTCAGACTGTACTCCGCATTGATTTTATGCAGTGTCTCAGTGGTTACTGGAGACATGCTCATTGACTTTAGTTGAGTTGGGAGTGTTTCATTTTAGTCCTACAACTGAGGGATAACTAATTAAAATGAGCTGTCTTTAAGGATGCATCATGTCTTTCAGTTCTGGTTGTTTCCTTTAAATTGTAGGTTACTCACATGATACCCTATGTGTTTCTGTACTGAGCAGTTGAGTCTGTAGTGTTGTCCAGCCAGATGAGTGGGGGGGAGGGGAAAAAAAGATTAATTTAAATGCATCTTACAGTATGGAAAAAATAAAAGACTTTTTTAAAAAAAGTAATTATCTTTAGAATATTTGTTGTGATTCATTCCAAATATTGTGGAATATATTCAGGATGATAATTTCTTGTTCTAGTGATACATTTCTTTGAATTTCCTCTTGCTCTTTTCTTCTTTTTGTAATTATTACTAGGCTGGATCAGTTATCTCTTTTGTGTTTTTGTTTGTTATTTCTTTTGTTTTTGTTTATTATTATTATTATTCTTTGTTGTTTTTGTTGTTGTTGTTCAAGGAAGAGCAATACTCCTAAATAATTTGATGTCTCTGTAGCCCTAAGGTATTGTACTTACCATCTATATCAATTTTTGTGTGTGCATGCATGCTATTTTTCCCTAATTAGATACTGTTTGAAATGAGAAGGTAGCTCTGGCAGCCTAACAGAATGATGTCTTTACAGCTGATAATTTGAGGGTTTGTTTTGTAGCCTGGGATGTGCTTGGAAATGTGGGAGTACCAGAAGATACAGGGTAGGATTGGAGGTGTGTTGGAGCCTCCTGCAAGTTTTGTGTCCAAGGGTTGATTAGTTTCAGAAACAAGCCTGGACCAGCTCTTGCCTGATGCACTGAAATAGCTCTTCTTTGCTCTTTTAGGAAGGTGCAATAGGGAGGTACTACTGTTTCATTTGGCAGCCACTTTTTTGTGCTTCAGTCACTCAAACATTGTGCATCCCTGAAAGCAGCGGTCTCTCCTCAGGAGCTTTCAGAAAGGCTATTTCGTGGCTCAGTCGCAGTGTGTTGCAGCTCTGTTTGCTTTGGATAAAAGAATATGAAAAACAGTGGAAGAGACTTGACAAATGTCTTTTGAGAAAACAAATAAATTATGTTGAAATGCTTAATTATATGTATATGTGTGTATATATGTATAATATACATATGGAAATTGTGAACTAGAAAATAAAGAGTTTAATTTCCTTTTATTCTTTTGTGCTCTTCTGAAAGTGGAAGGTGCTCCCCGTCTCAGCTCAGTTACTGTCTGCATGTGCCAATTGTAATCTTTTAATCGTGATCAAACAACAGTGCTTTAACAAGACTCTATATAATCTCATGTTTAGTAACACATACTTGTGTTTCTTTTGATCTTATCAGCCTAGAGATTGCTTGAGGCTTGCTGGCAGAAAAAAAAATCAGGAGCCTCTAATAGCTGAAGTGTTGTAGGTGTAGCTGAACTGGCCCTGTGCCCAGTAAGGTTCTGACAAATTGTTCTCTACATTGTCATAAAACCTGTCAATTTTACAGCAGAAGCAGTGTTGCATTGCTTCGAAAGTTATTTGATTTCAACTAGAAAAATAATAATTTGGGGGATGACCATGGTTATGACAAGTTTTTGCCAATACTTTTGATAGCTCTTGAAATTTTCTCCAAATATGCTGGATTTCAATTACAGAAATAGATAAGGTATTATAAAGGTTTTGATTTGATAGGATTGACTACGGAAAGAAGGTAAAACATTGCATCACTTGAAATGTCCAGAGAGAGATGGTTCCATTTCAGGATTTCCAATGGACATATGTGTTTTGGAATCACTAGATATTTGAGTGTATTTTCCCTAAGTCCTTATGCTTAAGACCATTTTCCATATGTCCTTACACTTTTGTACAGAAACAAATTAACTGTTTTCAACATAGAATATCTCTGTTTTAAAAACTTTATTAATGACATTTCTGTGCAGGAATTAATTGTGTGACTTCTTTAATAAGCAGTGGCAATACTGAAAATTAAACAGCATATTTTTTTCTGCTTACTGCAATTCTTAGTAATAGAAAAATAAAACATATTGTAAAAATATATAAATAGAAATTAAAAATAAATAGATCACAATTTTTAATCAGTATGTAAAAGAGAAGAAGTATTACATGACTTCACAGTAACCAGACAGTGCCAGACTTTGTAGGTAGCTGTACCCAGCACATACAGATGGTAATATTTGATGGTTGCCTTTGTTTTGCTAGAGCACTGTCAGATCTTTGACTTGGAGTCTCATTTGTTCCAGACCTGTACTTGCTTGAGAAACTGAGAGTGCTTAGCATTCCCCCTTGGCTCCTTCTGTCTCCATGAGGGATTGAAATACAGGGAGCTTGTAGCATAATACAGAGATGGTTGTTGACAACACCCTGGCCCTGTCTAAGGGACTGTTTTGTGCCGTGAGGTGTCATCTTGTGAGACAGCACTGGTCTTGGAGAGAGGAGCAAGGGACTCGGAGACACAAAAAGCTGGAGGGTTGCAGTAGGCCTGGAGCTGCCGTAGGATTTGGAAGTATATTTTCCCTTCAGTCTTCACTGTATTTTCACTGCAGTCTTAATAAGTCATTTGACAGATCTGAAGTATGTTTTTTGTTCACTACTGAAATTTAAATAAAAATAAGGGATTTGGGAGCTTTTGCTAATGTGTGTACAAATGCATGGTTTGGTATATGTAGTGCATTTGTTTTAAAGGCACACCTCAGTAATGCTATTTTTACGAATGCTGATGCCACAGGAGACCATAGAATCATTTAGTGGAATCCAGTGGAGTTCACTGGCCAGTGAATCTCACCACATTGTGCATTGAGTGTACACAAACCAGTCTGATCACATTTCATTGGTTAATCTCGCTAACTGGAGAAAAGGTTGTCGTCTTACTAGTCTGAATTTGACAGAGTTCAGGTTCTAGGCATCATTTGCAGTCATTTCTACCAAATTAAAGAATTGTCTTTACTCAGGCAGGCACTTACAGTGGTACTTCAGCCACCTCCCTGTCTTCTCTTGAATAATCTCAAAGCATTAAGATACCTGCAGCTTTAGTTACACATTCTTGTGACCTGGGCATTGAGTTGCTTGTATTTGCCTCTTGGGGAGTTTTTCAGCTCTCTAACTGGTGAGAGTAGAGTTGTCCTCAGGAGAATCTACTATGCTTGCTCAAAAAAGATCCGGAGTTTAATGTGTGGAGGAGGAGGAGTGATGAAGGATGCAATAAAAACCTCACCAAGTGATTTTTACTTAGTTGGGACAGTAAGAAGAGAAGTGATGTGGAGAGCAGGAGAACTAATTCAGTGCTCAGGAAAACCACTTGCCAAACCCATTGCTGATGTAATCTAGTAGTAAGTGGCTGTATCAGCCTTCCTCTGCACCATGTCAGTGTGGGTGCTGTTCATGGCAGTGATCTCTGGAGGTAGAGCTGATGCTCTCAGTACCTTGTGGGTTTTAGGGCTAAAGTTCTGCCCTTTAGTCCCGTATAGGTGATGATATATCTGTTCTGTAAGAACTCCTGTCTCATCTAATGATGACTAATTCCATCAGGTAATTGTTTACCATGCTAATTTCTTGCCTAAGTTGTTAAATAATGGTAGAAAACTATATTAGTAAGAGTGATTATCAGATCAGATTTTAAGAAGCTGAACATAATGTCATGTGGCACCTATTTTCACATAAGTTCTTTTTATACAGCTTTTGGTATCTTTGGTATCTTTTAAGTGTCTTCTGGTATCCTTGTCTAGCTACTCAGAAAGACTGTGATTTCCATCCCCTTTAATTAGAAAAATACTGAAAAATGCATGCTTTTTAAACTAGCTATTTTGTTATTGGAAAGAATAGCATATGTATATTTTATCAGGGCAGTTAATTGATTAGGATGTCATGTGTACAGGTGGAAAACAGGTATTACATGCATATATATTTCCTGGATCATGGAATACAAGATCATTGCATTAATCTGCATGGCTAGATCCATTACTTTTTTTTGTTTGTTTGTTGTTTTCCTTTTTTTTTTTTTTTTGTTTGTTTGTTTGTTTGTTTGGGGTTTTTTTCGGGGTTTTTTGGGTTTTGTTTTGGTTCTTTTTTTTTTTTTTGTTAGAAGAGAGTTTACTTAAGAAATAATCTTAGTGATAAGAGCTGTAAAAAGCATTTTTATAAGTCCATAACACATCGTGAAATAAAATTTATGAACCACAAGCTAGTGTAGCTCTGTGGATTTACCATTGCTAAGTGATGGGTTTGGTTTTTTTTTATTAGACCAATTAATATGAATGGAAAAAAAAAACCCAGAATGGCTTTTGGGCACAACAAATTCTTCTTCACATTTGAAGCAGAGGTAAATTTGAAGAACAGCTTATGTAGTCAAAAGTCCAGTGGAGCACCTCTCGTCATCCTTGGTAATGTTAGCTGATGTAATAAAAGATAGTACAGCTACCATGCCACTATTCAACTAGGTGTATAAAGGTGAAAGGGGGCTTGTAGCCTCTAACAGCAGTAAACTCTTCTGTGGAGGAATGTCTTCTTTTAACGAATAAAAGAATATGCAAAATAGTTGGGTTTTTCCACATCATATATTTTGAGAGTAAAAATTTGTGGTCACTGTACAAAGTTTCTAGTTATATATATCCCAGCCATATATCTTACCTGTAACTTTGGAATAAATTGGCTTAAGAAAGAATTACTGGGGGCTTCTTTTAGCTGGGTTTTTACTTTTTCATGATTTTTACCACTGAAAGGTCCCTCAGACCTCATCTGGCAGTTCATTTTTCTGTAGCACGCAGCCTCCAGGAAGTAGGAGTAGTATGTTGTCTTTATCAAGTGTAGCTGTAGCTTTCACATACATTGCAAAGTGGTTGATCGAGAAGGTGATGGTTTTCAGGCCTCCTGAATATGCTGGAAGTCAAGTGTGGACGTGCTATGGTTGAAGCTGCCTCAGGTCTTCTGTGAGCTGGATGTGTAGGACTGTTCAGTGTTGAACTGCAGCTCTGGCACTCTGGATGCTTCTACCAGCTGATACTGCTGATCTGATCTTTTAGCTCCTCCTGTCTTAATTTACATAGATTATGTGTATCTTCAGTGCTTTTCCTTTTAATTACAAGGTCTGAGTTACATTATCACAGACCTACTCTTTATTTTGGCTGTACAAGAGAACCAGCAGCCAGCCTCCAATCAGAGACTCTTTGTACTCCTGACTATAATGGAAATGCTTAAAGAAAATGCATATAACCTTAGGATTGGTGAGTAATATGTAGGAAAAGTCTGAATACACAAGACTCAAGTAGTTTTGATAGTTTCTACTGTTATTTTTCCTTTCTCTGGTCCAGGATTTTTGTCTGGCTGTGAGGGCAAGTTATTTGCGAGTTACTGGGTCTGCTGGTATTACTGAGTCAGCCAGTGTTCCTAGGGCAGCTGCTAACCACTTTCACCCAAAGCTTTTGTTTTGTGCTCAGTGCTGGGTACTGCCAGATGTCACTTCCTGATGCTGGTTATATGAGAGCTAAACTTTCTTGGAAAAAAATAAATACTGGCCTTGTCAGCCAACAGAGATCAGAAAAAAAAGTATCAGTTTTGTCAGCAACTTTCCTCTTTTTCCATTAAGGTTTAGCATAGTAGAGTGAAGTGTAATATAATCAATTAAATTACAGTGCTCACCTTACACACCAGATATGCTACCTGTCCTTAAATTCACTTAATATTTAGAATGATATTTCTGTAGAACTTAATATTTTTCCCTTTTAAAATACATTTTTAAAATCTAAAATATGTATTGCATATTGTACTGAGGATGTTACAAAAAATTCTAGAATGGGGAAAAATTGAAAAAAAGGCTTATTTTGAAAGCAGCTTACATGTGGAGCATGGCCACCACTTGCCTTCTGTTTCTGTCATGTTTGTGCTAGGATAAGACAATCCCTGGGCTTTCCATTTTGAGCTGTGCGCTTCATATAGAAGAGTCTCATTTAGCTGCACATCTTGCTGTACTTCAGTTGGGTAAATATTGGAGATACCCTGTCAAACATGCCTAGAGCATTTTTTGGAGAAATATTGTTTGCCTCCACTGATCAGAAACACCTCTGACAAAGGAGATTCCACAGTCTCACAGGCAACTTGTCCTGGTTTATCACTACCCTGGAGAGAGAGCTTTTCCTGTTATCCAACCAGTGCTGTCTTTGCTGTAGGTTTGACTGTGCCTTCCTCCTTCTTTGCTTGATGAGACAGATTTATCAGTATATGATAATTATGTGAAAATTGTTGTCATGCTCATCACTAACTACCTCTTTTATAGTTTCAGCAGTTTCCCAACAGTTGTAGGTCTGTTATTTCCATCATGATGTTCTGGACTGCTTTGTTTTGTCTATCATAGAATCACAGAATCAGATGGGTTGGAAAGGACCTCTGAGATCATCAAGTCCAACTCTTGATCCACTACCACCACAGTTACTAGACCATGGCTCTCAGTGCCACATCAAGCCTCTTCTTAAACACCTCCAGGGACGGAGAATCCACCACCTCCTGGGCAGCCCATTCCAATGGCTGATTATCCTCTCTGTAAAGAATTTCTTCTTAATATCCAACCTAAACCTTCCCTGGCAGAGCTTGAGACCATACCCTCTTGCTTTTCGGGTAGTTGCCTGAGAGAAGAGACCAACCCCCACCTGGCTACAACCTCCTTTCAGGTAGTTGTAGAGAGTGATGAGGTCTCCCCTGAGCCTTCTCTTCTCCAGGCTAAACAACCCCAGCTCCCTCAGCCTCTCCTCACAGGACTTGTGTTCAAGTCCCTTCACCAGCCTTGATCCTCTTCTCTGCACCTGCTCCAGCACCTCAACATCTTTCCTGAACTGAGGAGCCCAGAACTGGACACAGCACTCCAGATGTGGCCTCACCAGTGCTGAGTACAGGGGAAGGATCACTTCCCTGCTCCTGCTGGAGACACTGTTCCTGATGCAGGCCAGGATGCCACTGGCCGTCTTGGCCACCTGGGCACTCTGCTGGCTCATGTTCAGCCTCTTGTTGATCTAAGGTCCCTTTCTGCCTGGCTGATCTCCAGCCACTCAGTCCCCAACCTGTAGTGCTGCAGGGGTTGTTGTGGCCAAAGTGCAGGACCCGGCACTTGGCCTTGTTGAACCTCATCCCGTTGGAACCAGCCCAACTCTCCGGTCTGTCCGGGTCCCTCTGTCTATGCTTTTCTTTAACAGTAAGTTTCTTTAACACCTCAAAACTGTATTTTGGGGTGATGCTAGCATCAGATCATTAGTGTGATGTCATATATCTGCTTCTATAAGAGTCTAGCATTTTACAGTGCTTTCCACAGCATTGTTTTGCTTGTGCCTACTTATTTGCGATGTCGAGAATTTGTTATACTCTTGCATGCATACTTGTTGTACTTTTGCTTACACGGTTGTTTTTTATTCTGTTTTTTTTTATGTACATGATTTTTGCTGCCAACTACTTTGTATTTATTTTTTATTGAATTTCATCTTGTTGACTTTGGGCAATTCAGTCACTTTCCACCATTTAAATCATTATTGAAGAGGGAGGCAAAACCTCTTTGGTGACCTCACTTAAAATGCCTTTTAGTTTGATAATGAACTGCTAACTATGGGAGTTTTCTCCTGCAGTGTTTTTGGGCAGCCATGTGCCCACTTACTTAATTAGCATAAGCAACTGCCACAAAGGTGCATTAAAGTTCAGATAAATTACATCTTCTCCTTTCCTTAAAGCATCTGGCAAAGAAGAAAAATACAGTAGTTTTAATGTACTTCTTCATTGTGTTGGTTGTTTCTTATCTTGCTGTCTAGCAGTTATAACCTGCCTGTTTCAAATAATTTATTCTAGTATTTTTGTGGATATTAGAAGTGGTATAGTTGACAGTCTAATAATCCCTGAACTTCTCATTAACAAAAATTTATATCAGTTTCCTCTTTTCTACCTGCTCAAGGTCTTCCACATCTTTTTTTTTTTTCAAAAAATATTTTGAAGTTCTGGACAACATCTAGAAATTATAGATGCTGATTAAGCAAGGCCTTCAACTATTTTATATCTCAGAAGTAGCATCCAGAGAACTGGTGGTTGTTGTTTGGCTGCCTAAATATGGTTTGAACTTTGGAGGATTAGGGCAGATTAAGTAGCACTTGGGTGTAAATTGATCATTACCATGAGAGAGGTGAAGATATATACCATTGCCCTCACTTTGCCCTCACAATTTCATATCAAATGATTTCAGATGTTCACATTTTTGTTGCAGAATAATAAAATATGACAGTACTGGTGAAGAAAAAGTTAAAAATGGGTAGTTTACACAGCAGACGTTATAGTGTCTGGTGTGACCTAATTTTAAGTCACATGTCAGAGGACTTAAAAAAGGGAAATGGTGCAATTTTAAGATTTTTTTGTTCTTTGAAAGTCATTGTAAACATTTCCTATTCATATTTTTATCACACTTTCTGATCTGTATTAGTGTGCAGCAGCCTAATGTTCTACGTGTTTATAACCTTCAAATATGCACCTCTGCCAGCATTTCTATTTCTTGTTACATAAGCTGTCTGTATCCTCTCATGATCACAACTTCTTTAACCCTTGAATAGAAGTGCAGGTATTTTATGGAAGACTTGCACTATCTCCGTAAGGTTTTTGCCTCCTGAATGATGGGGATAATGATGGGAAATATGGGCCAATATATCTAGAGCAAAACAGTATTTTCTCACCAGTGAGTTGTATCTGGCAAAGATGGAGTGGATTAAGGCAGGTTCTTAACTTAAAGCCTGGTATAGTTGTTCCTGAAACAGCTGTATGTAAAAGCAATTCTACAGTCAAGGTGCAGCAGCTTGTTGCTATCTTAAGGAGGACGATGGGTTCATCCTTTCTGCCTGTCTCCTTTCCTTCCTTTTCTCCTGTGACTGCTCCGCTGCGTTTATACCCTTCCAGTGATTTCCTTATCTCACCAAATTGGCAGAAAACTCTCCACAGTGTTGACTTAATTTGTTTCCTCCTTGAGTTCATTTTGCTCAGCATTTATGAGTCCCTATGTAGGTGGCAAGGAGGAGGTAGGATCGCTAAGCCCCAGCACAGAGGATGAGGGGAAGTGATAGGATGTTTCGTGCTCAGTGCTGCAGAGCTGCCAGGTTTGCTCAATGGCTCTTGTGTGATCACACTGATAATTTAGAGCAAGATGGTATTGTTCCAAGTGAGTTTAAGACTAAGGTAAACAACTAGAAGGATGCTCTTAGTTAGGCATGGAATTATCTACCCTAACTTGCTGGAAAGCAGTTCAGCAGAAGCAGCTGTCCATAAAGGCATTTTAAACTCTGTGCCTTTTAAACTGTAACTAGCGATATGATATTTGAATAAATCACAAAAGTGAAGACTGGCAAAATCTAATGCTAAATTTCAGTTCTAGTACTTCATTGGTTAAATTCTGTTGTTTTATAATTATTTTGTTCCAGACTGTTTTATGTGGTGTCATTTGCTGTGTCTGTTGTCCCTCTGCCCTGGTTTGGACTTCATGTTTTTTTTTAGCTTCTACAGGAACAACTTAAAGTCCACTAGAAATGAGGCAGTCCTTTTTGATGGATTCAGACAAACTTTTGTTCTGGCCCATCAAGCATATAAATAAAGTGTAACTTTTATAGTAACAGTTGTAAAATCTTCATGATCCAGAGCAAGCAGTAGTAGTGCGATGGTTTATGTAATAACACTCTTTCTCCTTTTTGCAGGTCCTTTTGTTCTGCATCACAGCTGCTCTGTTCATGTTCTTCTTCAGGTATGTTGCTAGTACATGTATTTTTGTTGTAAAAATTTTTTTAAACAGCGTTTCTTAGAGCTTACTTGATTTTTGGTATTCATCTCAAAACTTCTATGTTCTCAACTCCAGCTTTCTGAATTGAGTGGAGTGCTTCTGTGGCGTGAAAACCCCAGTGCTGTGAACATAATTGAACTGAAAGGGAAAATGTTGAATTACATTTGTTAAATCTTCTGGAGGTTATATTCGTTACTTAAGGAGCCTCAGCTCGTAATTATGACCCCGGAGATCCAACATTGCATAGTACAAAACCAGCTGAAATCCTGCTTTTCATGTATATTCTCACAAGTTGTGAGTTGTATTCCTTTTTTAAAACATACAGTAATGGGGGTGGATGAGACATTAATTTTAATTACTTTTTTCTCTCTCACTTTGCAAGATATGTCATTTACCCTGTCACTGTTTCCCTTTAAATACTAGACCTCTCAAATTTTTTTGTATCTCAAACTGGAAAGTTGCTTTTCAAAGTAACCTTTGACTACAACCCTTTGACTTAGAATTTTCTGTGGCATGTAGCCATCTATGGTACTTCAATCTGTATGATCCCGTGGTAATTGCAAAACTCTGGAAGCTGCAGCTTGTTTTTTTTTTTTTTGTAATTCCATTACTTACGGATATTGGCCAAGAACAGTCTGTGGATAGAGGAGGGCTGTTAATTTAGAGGATTCGAAGAAGCATTCCTCCTTTCATCTATAACCCATTAAGAACCTTGCATTGGCAGTCTTCTTGCTTTATTTTCTTCTACATCCCAGAGTTAAGCTGTAACAGTCTCAGAGAATTTGACTTGTAAGTTTGAGGTTAGACACCTGTCTGCATGAATGCTGATCAAACAACTCAAAACATTAAAATTCTGGTCAAAAGTATAAATGTCCTGTGATTTTGGAGGAAGCTAATTGTCTTTGGGAGTGAACCAGTGTTTTTAGAGAGAACCTGCAAGTTAAATCACAGAATCCTAGAATAGTTATTGCTGAAAGGAAACTTCAAGATCATCAAGTTCCAACCTCCCTGCCATGGGCAGGGACACCTTCCACTAGACCAGTGTTCATAGCCCCATCCAGCCTGGCCTTGAACGCTTCCAGGGATGCGGCATCCACAGCTTGTCTGGGCAACCTGTTCCAGTGACTTACCATCACATGGTATCTCACAGCTAAGAATTTTGTCTTAATATCAAATCTAAGCCAACACTCTTTCAGTTTGAAGCCATTACCTCTTGTCCAGTCACTGCATGTCCATGTAAAAAGTCCCTCTCCAGCTTTCCTGTAGCCCCTTTAGAGGTGAGAATTGATGCAGACCCCAGAGGTGTTTGGTGAATTTTTCCCTGATCTGATATAGGAATACTCGCAATTAAATGGGTGCCAAACCATTTTCTCCTCTTGATTTATTTTCCTTTTCTAATATAATGGTTTTTATTTCAGTATCTCATTATAATGTCTATCTTGCATTATTTTCTAAACAAATTCTGTAATAATGGTCTGTTGGCCAGGCACACGTTTCACACTAGTTGGAAACTTCAACATCACAGTGATGTTTGGGAGTTTCTCCCAAATTTTGTTGGACTGTTCGAACATCATTGCATCTGCTGCAGGACAACAAGAAAAAGAAGGTGCTAAATCTCAGGAGTTTAGAAGTGAGGTTACAGAACTGAAATGGTAGAAGAAAAAAACCAGTGATAATTACTTCAGAATTGATAAAGTGAGAAGGGAGTCAGAATGAAAGGTAAATTCAGAAGAGCAGTACAGAAAGGCAAACAGTAGGAAGAGGGAAGGAGAAAGTGATTGAAGAGGGAAAGAACCACAATCATGTCAGCTGACAGGGCAAAAAATAAAAGAATAAACTAGGAAAAAAGCAGCTGAAATGCAGATGATAGGTTTGCAAGCAACAGAGTTATATTTACAGACAGAGGAAGCATATTTTAGTTAAGTATTTTTTTCCTTCTTCCATCCTCCTCTTCTTGTAGTTCTCTCCTAACTTACACCTCTGTTTTCTTCTCAAGATGCTTCTGCTCCACTCCACTGGAAGTGATGAAATTAAAATGCATTACTCATTTGTGGATAGCTGTGGAATCTGACATATGTATATTTAATTCACATATATAGGTAACCACAGTTGGCACAGTATTCCTTCCACCCATTTTGTCCTAAAACAGTTAGATACTGAAGTGTGTCTGGGAGGAGGAACGTTCCTGTATCTGTAGGAATTAATTTTTAGGTGACATTGAAAGCTAGTGAGGCTTAGTATTCACTGCTTACTCAAAAAAAATAGTAGTTTATGGTGTCATCTGATGTCCAGTATGATTTGTTTTTAAAATGCTCCATTCTTCAAGTGTAATGTAACAAAGCACACTTTTCTTTAATGCATCTATTTAAAAAAAACCAAAACTGCAATTTGCTTTGAATTAAGGTTATGGATATAAAGGTTTTGATTATACCACGGTTTCGTGCCATCTTATTTCATTCTGGATAATTCATGTTACTCACTGTCTAGAATACTCCTCTAGAGTAATTAAATAGAATGAAATAAAGAAGTAGAAGGATCCTATAATGCGTAAAAGAAGTATTTGTAAAATACAATTGAATTGTTATTTTAATAGCAGTTCTATTTTGAATATTACACGGGGGATTTTTTGGAAGAGTGATGGAATGGCTGTGCTTTTTTGTGTTTGAAGAAATCCACATAATATAAAACTTGCAATCTCTGTACAAAAGATGAACACCTACATATAAATCCTATCCATATAAACTTAGAAAATCCAGCAATTTCTGTGAATATGTGTTGGCAGACTACAGTACTGGTTGCTATAGTAGTTAATGCTTAGACCATATACTAGCAGTTTATAATATGCACATGTTAATTCGTCTGCTCTGAACCCTAGAAAGGAAAGCTCCATGTACAAGGTGAAACCAACTATTAAGGGAAGCTGGATGTTTCTGATGATTGGCTGATAAGTTGAGAATGAAGACTGCCTTTTCTACAGATAAAGGTTAAAGTGTTATTTTCTGAAACAATAATTTCAGGCAATCAGAAGTTACTGCTGTGATTTCACAAAGCAGAGCATCATGTTTTTCATAACTCAGGATTTGTATAGCTCACAACAGAAAGCTCTTGATCTCTTAATGTCATTTACGTATTATGTGCCGATTAAAAATGGACAATGAATGTCTAAGAAATGCAGATGCAGTGTCATATACTGCCACTGAGGTGGAGTATTGAAACTTGTGTAAAGTCACTGAAAACCTTTAAGAAAGGTCCTTTTGTTTGCAGAGCCCTTTATGCTATCTCATTAAGGAAATACTAGCCTCCCAAATTACAGCTATTTGCTTTTCTTTCCCTGTGAAGCACATATCCTGTAATTTATTCAGTATTTTCTATGTGAGATTTCAAAGTGCCTTTATTTTCTTTTAAAAATGTGTTGTAGCAGCACCATGTTATTCTCTTGTTTAATCACCTAAACTGCCTTTTGTACCAAAGCAACTACTTGAAAGATATTTTTGCCTTATAATTCTACTTTCTTTTTTACAGTAGAATGAGCAACCTTAACAGTTGGAGTTGCTGTTACATGGATTTAGTATCAAATAATCTTCCTCTTTCTTAAAAGGATTATTTTGAAGTCTTCTATGTTTGCTGTAGAAATACAGGAGTGCATTAAAAGTCCTCTGCTATTGAATTATTAGGTAATAAATCAGAAGAAAAAAAACAGATGGGGATTTTTTTCCATGTTTATTTATGTTTTTTACTGTCCTTATATAAACATCTCAAAGTCAGTGATTCAAAGCGTTGTTTTGGTAACTGTCATGAAACTTGATTTCTGAGGTATTTTGGATGACCTGGTGAATAGATGAAAACATGCAGCTTCCTAAGAAATGCTATAAATATCAGTTTGCTTTATTTAGTGTGAGCAAAAGTGAAACATGGATTGCGGGAGGGGGTTGGGATGAGAAGATAACTTTCTGGGCTGACTCAGGCACTTCTGCCAGCGACCTGCTGCTGGACTTGCTTAGGGTGGGTTCAAATGCAAGTATGGGTAGAAGGGTCAGATAATCCATCTTTTGTGTATCTACCAGTAGATAAAAAGTGAAAAAGGATTTTTACTTTTTTCTTTTCATGAAACGTATTTTTTATTCTCTCATAGTCTTTTACTAGACTTCTTCTGCATTTCAGGTTTGTTTTTTGTTTTTTTTTTTTTTTTTGTTTTTTTTTCATTAAACGTATTTTTTATTCTATGATATTCTTTTTATAGA
>JAWWES010000001.1:33624492-33690042 GCA_035583135.1 Lophotriccus pileatus
TGTTGTTTTTTTTTTTTTTTTTTTTTTTTTTTGGTTTTGGTGTTTTTTTTTTTTTTTTTTTTTGTCCCTTAAAACTTGCAATGCCCTATAGTACTTTTGGGTTTGGTTTGAAGGGAAGTTTTGTGGACTACCGAATTTTGCAGAGCTCTGGTCCCAGCTCTCTGCTACATTCATAGGAGAGGGAGGCTGATCTCCCAAGCATTAAGAAATTATAAAGATGCATCTTAAGCATATATTTTAAGTGCAAGAATTTGATATTATTAGATTTTTTTACAAGTAAGAAGAATGTCTGGACCTAGAGGTTTTACAGAGAATATGTATATTAGGGTGGAAAATTTTGGTGACCAGTGGGATTATGGGGGGCCATCTTTATTGGTTTGTGATCTCTTCTAACACTCTTACACCTTCATCAGTCATTTGCAGTGGCTGCTACTCAATGTCCTTGAGCAAATCCCATTTCTGTGTTCTTATATTTGCAAGTGCAACTCGTTATTTCTCACCTGTTTGTTTGGGTAGTACTGGAGGAATAGGACAATAATGGTATTCAGGAAATTAGAAGAAATCAATTTTGATTTCCAGTCTAGCATTACAGAGAACCTTACAACAATTAGATCTTTAGTGTCTCCATGGGGCTCATTTTCAAGTTTTAGGCACCTATCTGAGATATATAAGTTAGGAAATAGGAGGGAAAAATGGGCAAGTCAAGAGGGCAGTTCCCATCTTGTGTAGGTTTGATTTATGTTGCAGAGCAGCCTCTCTCTTACTGATAATATAGGTGATTGTGCACCAAACTTACTTGTATAGTTCTAGGTGGAATAAATCTAGGGTACCATCTTTAAAGTTACCTAGAAACCATATTAAAATTATTCTGAGAGTTGATAAGTGTTTAGAATTAATGAAATGCTGAGATAGAATGATTCTATTTTTTTCCCTAACTTATTTTGCATGCATGGCCCATATTGTCCTTCTAATTCATGGACCCATTTTTTGGGACCTTGTGTTCTGCTAATAAGAGCAAAAATGAAGGAGATATATACATATATATTAAAGTATATATTTAAGTATTGATTTTTTATGGATTATGGCCAAAGTTTTTGAATGGAAATTACAGGAGAAAGACTTACTAGAACAAACTGCTTTCCTGCAGGGAAAAAAAAAAAGAACGTTTGCTTCTGAGTTTTAAATAAAATTATTATAATTTTTACAGTAATACAAAGTGCAAAACTGTAGTAAACTCTGTGGTCTCTTTAGATCCTTGCCCAGAGTAAAAAGAGAAAATATTTATACTTCTTTTATGTCCTGCAGATGGATCTTAGGAACTGAAAAGGCAGTTTAAATTAGCTGCTGTTTGTTTCTGTCTTTCAAAAATGCATGCCAATTTGGTAATAGCATTTAAAATATTCCTCTGTATTAGAGATCTGTCATATAATGTTAATTTTACTAAGGTTTTTTTCCCAGTACCTTTTCCTGAGAAAGTACGTGTTTAACAGTATAGTAAGTTTAGTGATTAGAATGTAGCATTTAATATTAATATTTACCTTCTGAATAAACATGTTTGTGATATTTAAATGTTACTACATCAGACTTATTTAAGATACCAGGAATTAGTGGACTAATTTCCTGAAAATATCCCGAGAGAAGACTTTTGACATTTTGGTGATGATTGCTAATTGTGTGATGCCTGTTGCATTTGCAGTTTCTCCCAAGGAAATGCCTTCCACATGAGCCTTTAATCCTTGCACTCAGTATTTTGTGGTCAGCCATGGTATGGCTGCCATGCCAAGCCAAGCAATGTCACGGTGTCCATGCCTTATTCCCAGGTATAGGTTGCAGAATGCACATCCATATACATCACAGGAAACAAAACCAAACCTGAGAGCCTCCTCTGCAAGATTTAGGTGTTCAAAGGGATAAGCATAAATATTTTTACAATATTTCAAACATTCTTTTTGATAGTAAGATCAGAGCAACAGTTACCTGGTGCCGACCTGTGCCAGTGCCATCTCCGCCTCCCCCCATCCCAGCTGGCAGCTCTGCAGTCTCTGCTGAAAAGCAGGTGAGAGGATAGGAAAGGTGAGGTAGTCTACAAGAGCGGCAGTGTTAGTATCAGGGGAGAGAGATGATTAGCATCGCTTTCCCAGAGTTGTGATCGATTGTTGGCAGTGGTGGTGGGAGCCGAGGGGAGGGAAGGGACTCTGGGAGGAGGCTCCGTCTGGGGCTGTGTGTGGTGGGAAAAGGGGTGCTCCTCTTGAGTGCCTTTCAAAGTGGTTTTTTTTTCCTTTGGATTCCTCTCACTCCTTTGACTTTGTATACACTTGAGGATGACTGATGGGCTATGCTGAATTCCAAAACTGGCTGCTTCCCCTTTACCCATTCCTGTTATCAGATGCACTGCTTGACCAGAGAAGAAAAGAGAAACATGAGGAGGAGAGATCAGACAGTGTCCACAGTGAAGGGGTAAGAGGCTAAGCCTGTTCAGGGTTTCAACCAGCCGTGAACTGTAACTAAAGGAGCAGGAGAACATGGATGGTTGTGTTATTAGGGCTGTAGTGCAGCTTTGTGCCTTTGGTTTTACTAAAGCTTTTAGTATTTATCATAGAATCATAGATTTTTAAGGGGTTGGAAGAGGCCTTAAAGATCATCTAGTCCCAACAACCGCCTGCCATGTGCAGGGACACCTCTCACTATCAGGTTCCTCAAGGCTCCATCCAACCAGGCCTTGAACACTGCCAGGGATGGGGCATCCACAACCTTCCTGAGCAACCTGGACATATTTTAAAGCATATTGGATCATCCAAGTAACTAATGCACAAGTCCCTAGGTAATTTTTTTCCTTTTTTTTTCTGACTCTTGATCTAACAGAGAAACATTATATGCACTTGTGGCACTCTGTCTTCAGCTCTGTTTTTATATGCCTAAGCAGTACCTAAACCTTTAATATGCTCAAATGATAGCCCAGAATGAAGGTGATCATTGTCCTTTTGGCTTTTTAGAAAAAGACAGTACATTCTATTTTTCACTTTGTCTTTCAAGATAAAAAGGTAATAGTGGATTGAATGAGTTAGCAGGTATTTTATTGTTGTATTATACTCTTGTTTTCAAACTCTCCCTGGTCTTTCAGATGGTAAAGGTATATGCTGTGGTTAGGTTAGATCCAAATGAGGAGTATCAACTGTGTGGGCCGAATTTGGGCTAGTTTTTATTTTCCCCATGTTAAATCACACTGCTCCTGATCCTGCAGTCTACAAAAGGACTGCAGAATAGGCTTTCTCAGCTGCCAGTGAGGGAAGAAAATGGTATTCTGTCTAATTCCCATCTCTCCAATCTTTTTTTTTTTTTTGTGATTGTAATTTTTCATATTGAGATATGCTGGTACATCTGTTCTGTCGTAATACACATGTTAAAATTCAAGACGATACTTTAAAGAATATTCAAAGCGGGTATCTTCTCTTTTTTTGGGCTTCACTGCTTTTAAACAGAAAGAAAACACATTTATACTAAACTCAGATATCTTGCTTCATTGCTTCCTGCAGATTAAGTAGTACAAATAATTTGATGGTTATATGGGAAGAAAGGAATACATTTGGATAAAAGTATCATGGTTTCCATTGCCACTTTGCATGGTACACATGCCAGTTTGCATGGTAGAAAATAACTGAAATAGTTACTAATTAGCCTATAGGAATAATTAGTTTCTTTAGGAGTTAAAATGGAACACCAGTTATTGCAAACAGTTTGTTGCTTTGGCTAAATCAGTTAAGTTTACTCTTGTATAGAAAATACTAACTTTTGAGTGTAATGTGAAGAGATTAAATTTAATTTACCATGTTTGGTCACTTTTGGACATATGGTATGTAGGCTCCTGGAATTTATTTAAACTTTTTCTTTCCAACAGTAAATCTTGTCCTCGTTTTAACAGATTGCTTTACATGTAGCTGGATCCAGTTGCGCAGCCTCCTCAAGAGAGGAAATGCATTGCCTGCAGACAAGCGGTACAAGAATTACGGCTGTACAATAGGGAGTATTTTTCCACCATTATCACTTTTCAGTGGAGATTCTTTTTCAGATACGTAACAGCGACTCAATGAACCGGGAAAGTGTTTACCTGCAAGGTGATCTGGTGGTAATGGGAGAAGCTTTTGAGGGCTAAAATTTCAGACGTCTCTGTACAGAGCCATCCCCAAAGGAAGAAAAAGAGGGTCTCCTCCCCTTCTTTAGGTTTCATCAGTCAATCACAAAGGGCTTTTGTCCGGCTAGCATATTGATGTGTCTGGGCTTTGGCTGTTTATCATCTTCCTGTCATTCTTAAATGCAAAATAAAAGAAAGGAAATAGCTTCTGGTTCTCAGACTTTGAGAATAAACTGCTTGTGGCTGCTGTGGACCTTGATGTCCGAGCTGCCCTGGAATGCCTTCTTCAGGGATGTGATCTCTGGCACTGTTGTGCACATCACCCATGTAGCTCCCAGGCGCTGGCCAGAACAAGGCTGATATTACAAGTCAGATGATGAAAAAGCAGTTGAGGTTCACAGATTTGATTTCTCTCTTTGATCCTGGCATTAAAGTGCCCAAGCTCTGTGAGTGGAAGCATAGTGCAGACAAGATTTCCGGTTGCTTTAATCCTGCTGCTAAAAAGATCCATTCACATGGCATAGCAATTGGCTTGTATTTTTGCAGGATTTCAAAACTGTTAGATAAATTTTGTCTGTGTTTATCACCAAACACTATGGCAAGTTTTTTTTCCTTATTTAAAATTATTTTCCTGTAAGATTTTTCGTGTGTGTATACTGTATAGTAAAGATTTGGCAGATCATTGACTTACCCTTTCACATAGATTTGAAGCACTTTACATCTACATGCAGAGTACTAAGGGAGAAGATTAAATAGCCTTCAGAAGGTCAGAGACAAAATTTGTGCGCCTTTGAGTCATAGAGTTCCAGTCCAGTTCTTAAATCATGGGGCTATCTCTCCTGCATTCCTGTTACAGGACATAATTTAACTTTAAAAAATGGGGCATGGTACAGAATTGCTGCCAGAGAATTAAGGTTGGAAGTAGTATATAAACAGCTGTATAGAAACTCAGAATGAGGCAAGAGACAAGGATATTATGCAGGATAGTGTCGAATGCTTTGCCCAAGTCCAGGTAGGCAACATCGCTTACTCTTACCTTATCTACCACCACTGTAACGCCAGCACAGAAGGCCACCAAATTTGTCAGGCACAATTTGCCCTTAGTGAAGCCATGTTTGTGGTCAACAATCACTTCTTGTTTTCCGTGTACCTTAGCATAGTTTCCTGGATGATCTTCTTCATGATCTTGCCAGACACAGAGGTGAGACTGGCTGGCCTGGGTTCCCTGGGTCTTCCTTTTTTTCCTTTTTAAAAGTGGGGATTTTGTTTCGCCTTTTCCAGTCAGTGGGAACTTCACCAGCCTGCCACAGCTTCTCAGATATGATGGATAGTGGCTTAGCAGCTTCATCTGCCAGTTCCCTTTGAACCTGCAGATGCATCTCCTCAGGCCCCATTGATTTGTGCACCTTCAGGTTCCTTAGATGGTCTGAACCCTAATCTTTTCCTGTAGCAAGTGGCTCTTCCATGTCCCCGTCCCTGACTTTGCCTTCTGCAGCTTGGGTGGTGTGGCGGGACCACTTGACGATGAAGACTGAGGCAAAAAGGTCATTGAGTACCTCAGCCCTCTCCATATCCTGGGTAACCACGGCTCTTCATTTCCTTCCAGAGAGTGCCTACATTTTCCCTAGTCTTCCTTTTGTCACTGGTGTACCTACAGAAGCTTCTCTTATTGCCATAAATGTCTCTGGCCAGATTTGATTCTCTCAGGGCTTTAACTTTCCTGACTTGATTCCTGGCTGCTCAGACAATCTCTGTGTATTCCTTCAAGGCTATCTGTCCTTGCTGCCATCCTCTGTAGGCTTCTTTTTTTTTTTTTTTGAGTTTGTCTTGTTCATTCATAGAAGCCTCCTGGCATTTTTGCCTGATTTCCTCTTTGGCATGCATCACTCCTGAACCTAAAGGTGGTGGTCCTTGAGTATCAGTGGGCTTTCTTGAGCCCCTCTTCCTTCCAGAGCTTTATCCCAGAGTATTATACCAAACAGATCCCTGAAGAAGCCAGTCTCCTCTCCTGAAAGGGTGCTGAACTTGCTGTGCACCCTCCTTGCTGGACAGCAGCACCTTGAACTTCATGGTCACAGCAGCCCAGGCTGCCCTTGAACTTTACTTTCCATACCAGCCCCTCCTTGGTGAGAACAGTGCACCATAGCTCATCTCCTTGTTGGATCCTTTATGACTTGCAAGTTATCATCCACACATTTTGTTCTCTTTATTTCTTTGTTTTCTTTAATGTCACAGCTCATTGGCTTAATATCTTTTGCCCGACTATACCCTGTCAGTTCTTCCTGGTTTTGCTGCTGCTCTCTTAAAAATAGTTACCAGTTTTGCTGAGCTGAGGGTCTGCACAGTTGCTTGTTTAATTTAGAAAAAAAAATAAATCTTCTGACATTGAAGAAAGAAAGAAGAGATCCCTTTGAGCAGCAGTTAGGAAAAATTTAAGAACCATCCATGTATTTACAAAATGCACCTAGGAAAGGAGAGTCACACCAAGAAATAAACTCTAATTCTTAGAAGATGGGTTAGATTTCAGAAATCTCCACTTGTCATTTGAATGTTACCTGTGTCTGTTTGATTGCTGCAATCCTTTGCAGAGAAACTGAGCTGCTGCAGACACCATTGTGGTCTTGAAATGCAAGTCCTAAACTGGTAACTCACACTCATCACATGTTTCTGATTTGATAGCAGACAGGGCAGAAAATCTCCGTTTCATGAAAAGCAGAAGGCAATTACATTACATTAGAGTCTACATGTTTTGGTATGTATTTTTAAAATAAATAGTCTTTCTGTTTATATAAGGGGTTGCACATGATTAAATATTTTACAGGTAACTACTGTGCCGATTGAATATATATTTGTAGCCTAAAGACTGCAGCCCCAAATATGGTTTTTAACATATGACATTTATATTTCATTTTAGAAACAGACATATTTTTAACTACAGGCATTGGAAATACTTGGAATTCTGTTCCTGTGAGATAATTGCTGACTAGAATAGGAAAATAAGAGCTACTTTGTGGTTAGATGCTTGTGGTCTTTCTTTTGGCTTTTGTCCCTAAGATAAAATGTCAGGGAAAACACAGTAATGGATAATAGTATCTATCAGTGTATCCTGGACATAATTTGAAGCCTGTCAAATGTTTGCTACTTTATAAACATTGAATTACATCGTCCTTCTTCATTCTACTGTCTGCTTATATGTTATTTGGTTAGAAGAGCATAAATTATGTCATAGATGATTTTCACAGACATGCTTCAGTTCATAGTCTCAGTTTCACGGGAAAAGAAACTGCTGCAAAAAAACCCAGTTTCTTCTGTGAAACTGAGACTTTATGGGACATTTCAGATATTCTAAAGAATGAGACATTCTTTATTCTCTTTCGTATGTTTCATATATTGTCTAGAAACTGTACTGAGGAAAGGTTTCTAGTCTTACATCTTTAGCCTAAATAAGCCTTGCCCCGAACTAACCAGATCTGATTAATATAATAGCAAACTATAATTCAGAATCTGACTCTTCTCTTACATTAATGTCAAACCATGAGTCTAATCATCAGGTGAAACTGTGGTTCAGAAATTCAATGGCAAATTTTTGATTGATTTTTTAAAAACCTGAATTTCACTTAGGGTGTGAATAAGAGAGCTGCATAAGTAAATAGGAAGTGAGGAAAAACCTGAGAAAATTAAAAATTTGAGATTTTGCTCAAAAGAGTGAGATTACAGAATCACAGAATACGCTGGGTTGGAAGGGACCCACAAGGATCATCGAGTCCAACCCTTAGCCCTGCGCAGGACCATTCTCAAGAGTCACACCATGTTTCTGAGAGCATCATCCAAACACTTCTTGAATTCTGGCAGGCTTGGTGCTGTGACCATTTCCTGGGGAGCCTGTTCCAGTGCCCAACAACCCTCTGGGTGAAGAACCTTTTTCTAATATCCAATCTAAACCTCCCTGACACAACTTTAGGCCATTTCCTTGGGTCCTGTCACTGGCCAACACAGAGAAGAGATCAGTGCCTGCCCCTCCTCTTCCCCTCACAAGGAAGTTGTAGACTGCAATGAGATCTCCTCTCAGTCTCCTCTGGGCTGAACAGACCAAGTCACCTCAGTTATTCCTCACATGGCTTCCCCTCAAGGCCCTTCACCATCTTCATTGCCCTCCTTTGGACGCTCTCTAATAGCTTAATATCTTTCATATATTGAGGTGACCAAAACTGCGTTAGTGCATTTTAGGTTAAAAATCTATGTTTTTTAAAGTAGGTAGAATATCTTAGGTGTTTTAAATAGTAATTTTTTTATATGTTAGAGGGTTTTTTTCCTTATAAATTTGAGTGAAAGCATTTTTTTTCAATGAAACATTAAAACAGTGTTTAGCTCAGTATCATGCAAATGTCAAAAATTCTGAGATGATTCCTCAAATACACTCTTTGAAGACACTTAGAAGAAACAAGGAGATAAGTAACAGTCTGAACAGTTATTGTGAAGAATGAATTGTGTCAAGTCAGTCTGGCTTCCTCCTGTGAAGATTAAGGGCTTTATTCATTCAGAAGTAATAGAGGATAGCATATATCTTCAGTAGATCTTTAGACAGACTCTCTTGTGACATTTTCATAGGAGAAGCCTCAAAGAATGGTATAGAAAAAACCCTTCTACTTCAAACTGGCTGAAAAACTTTAGTACTGAATTTACCATCAGAGTGGAAGTATCATCCAGGGATAACTGGATCCATCCACAGATTTAACATCAAGCTCTAAGTAATAATCCTGGTCATTATTAAAGTTGTTGAATATTAAGGTCAAACTAGTCTTCCAAGATGTCTGGTTTTGTTCACAGATACAATAAATATGTCACTCAAAACAATTGGGCAAATTGGAAAATATTCCCAAGATATACAGTGCAAACTGATGGAAGGTTCTACACTTTAGAATAAAGAATCAACTGTACAGATGGAGAATATGGAACCTCTTGCTAGGTCACGCCTCTTCACAGCAGGGCATAGAAGTTAGATGGCAACCTGAACATGAGTCAAAGTATCAGGACGTGGAAAAAAGCAATTGTAATTGGGTGTATATGGTTGATGGCTGGATGGACACAGCCAGAGAGTTGTGGTCAGTGGCTCTGTGTCCAGGTGGAGCTGGTGATGAGTGGTGTCCTCAGGGCTCTTTAATATCTTCATCAATGACAGAGACAGTGAGATCAAGTGCACTTCCATCCCTGGAAGTGTTCAAGGCCAGGTTAGATGGGGCTCTCAGCAACCTGGTCTAGTGGAAGGTGTCCCTGGCCATGGCAGGGGAGTTGGAACTAGACTTAAAAGTCCCTCCCAGTCCAAACCATTCTGTGATTCTGTGAGTATATAAATAAGAGTACAGCATGCAAAACATGAAGTTACCATTGATGTCTCCTTAGTGTCAATAATGTCAGCTGGAGTAACAAAATTTATCTATACCTGGACACATTGTGCAGAACCCAGAGCAGAATGAGAGTAATCAGACACTCATAGACCATATTGTTTGAGGAACTTGAAATTACTTGAAATGTTTTGTTTAGTCTAGACAAAGCCTAGGCTGATAATAGTCTCTCGTGTGCAGTACTTCTGTAATGGGGACAAGAATAATTAATTCTCTCTTGGGTAAAAAGTAAAATAAGAGGCTAAAATTGCAGGGAGGTAGGTGTGGGTTAGAGATAATTATATTAGAGAAACTTTCTATTATTAATACTTACTACATAGTGGGATAGTTTGTTCATCCATCATGGAAGGCCAGGTTTGATATGAATGGTAAAAACTGCAGTCCTTTTTGTTGGAGAGTGGAGTATATGAAATTTCTTTTATACTTTTATGTGATTATTCTGTATAACTTGTGGTCTGAGTTGTGATTATGATTCTGCCTCTGCAACTGCATGTTGATGCAGTCATTTGTACATGCATGCAGGCATGGAGACTAAATGCGTGGTGTCTAACATGGAAATTTTGGTATTTGTATTAGATGTTTCACAAATAATAATTTCTGTTCCCTGAAGTAACTCTGCCTGCATAAGGAGTGAACCATCATTCCTTAAAGAGAATCTGTTGGAAATGCTATGTTTTATGTGTGTCACCTAGGTGCCAAAGAACAGTAGTAGTATGTAGTGATAGAGTTTCTGAGGAAGGACTGCTGGCAAAATAAATGATATGCCACCGAGGCAACAAAGATCAGTTGTAAAGAGGCAGATGATGGGCTAAGAAGTAACTGGAACACCTTTGTGACTTAATGCAACATAAACATGCATTACAGTGTTCATGGGCTGGGTCCCTAGTACCTGCTTGTATGCATTTATTCCAGGAGTGCAAGGTCTCCTGTAGAGAAAGGAAGAAAAAATACATGATTGTAGCCCAGATCTTTAGTTAGTGACTGCTGTAGAAGGCTGTTTGAAATCTTGTCAATCTTGAAATCTGATCAGTTGTATGATGGAAATACCAAGGAGCTTAAGGTTTTTCCAATTATTCATTTCCTGATTTAGAATTTATGTTCTCTCTCTGTTGCTGCATGAAGAATTACTAAAGAGAGAACTGCCTATAGCACTTGGGGAAAAGCTAAAGTCATAAGATGCTTGAAACCAGAATGAAACAATAAATGGAAAAGCTTCTTTCTGGGATTCTGTTTCAAGTTCATTCTTTTACTTTTGTTAAGATCAATTGATAAAATAAGGCAAATTTGATTTGTCCCTGTCCTTTGGAAAAGTTAAATTTTAGACCCAGCTAAAAGGTAGTGCTATTAGATTTTTGGCATTTGTGGACTTCAGAGCTGACTTAATGAAATTGGAATTTAACTCATTCTCTGTTGTCACTCTGTAATACTGACTGACGGGTTACTGATAATTTCTTGCTGATACACCTTTTCTCTCAGGGACAAACAAAGGGTAAGCCTTACACTGAAAGCTAAGCTTTCAAATCATTTAAGAGGTTTGCAGCTTTATTTGTGGCTTCTGATAAGAATGTGAAGTGTGAAGTTTTCACTGTACTGTGGGCTACGAGTAGGTGACAGGGCAGTGTCAGTGTGGTGATTCTTAGCTGCACTTTCACTCTCAGCACATCCTTATTTCAGTCACATTTGATTCACAGACAGCTGCTATTAATTTTAAAAGACTCATTTTATGCGTAATTCCATGCATTTCCCTCTTTAAAGTTCCTTTGCAATCAAATAGCATAGCAGCAATTAATAGAAGTATGTTGAACATGCCACCTGGTACTCAGAATTATAGATAACGCTCTGACTGATATGCACATTTGCACTCAAATGTATCTGTTGACAAGTGGTTATCTAAGTTTCAATGAGAGGCATTACAGAAAAATGTAGCATTACTCAGGAAGGAAAAAATTAATATAGGCAATTTTCTTTTGAATATTCTTAAATGGAGTCTCCTTAAATAATATACTTTAAGGTGAAAATGCCTAGACTTTGAGTTCCCTTTCAGTTCTGATTTTGAAGAAGTCATCTGTCATTGGATCTACAAATTCATTTTAGGGCTTTAATTTATACTACTGTATTAATTCAATATAAAATAAACAAGGCTATGATGGTATGTTTTAGGATCTAGGAGCAGTTTGGTTGACCACCTTCCCCTTATTGAATTTAATGTGCATTTGTGTTACTTGCCCTCTAATTGGTACCTCTCTTTTCTTCCTCATAAGGAACAACTTTAGCTCAAACTATTCTTTGAGTTTGAGCAAGAATATTTTATATATAAATACCATATTGTGTGTATATATTTATATTCAGAAGCCCTCTATTACTTGAAATAAGATGCCATATTAGAGGAGATCTGATGTTTTAAATTTGCAGAGCATCAAGATGAGACTTGCAAATACTTAAGTTTGAGGTCTTGTTTTTTCCAGTCTTTTGTGCTCTGTTCTGTACATTACTCCAAAAGAAGTCATCTGCTTAGAGGGGCTTTTCGTGTCAGGAAACTGGAAATGTTTAACCCTCAGTTCTGCTCATGTTATCCTAACCTGTCCATTAGATCAGTCCTGGAGGTTTCGTTTCCCCAAATGAGATGGTCTGCTAGGCTTGTGCTTTTTCTGTCGTTTTATTTGCAAAAGCAGGCAATGAAGAAAAAAACACACACCCCTCAGCATTTCAGAAACTAACTGGTAGTGTACAGATAAAACTGATTCAGGTCTAAAGTTCTTTTATATGTGTTCAATGAAGGATAATTTTTCACTTCCACAATTGCTCTGTGTCATCCTGTGTGCCACTAGACTGCTAGTAAACCTTAGTATGGTATTTGGACATACCTCTTACTCTGCCACTGTATAGAGTGAGCTTTAGGAGAATGACTCTTAGGCATTCATCTCAAGAACTCAATACCTTTCCCATTCTGCTTGGCATCCCTTCTCCTGTTCTTTGCTCATTTCATCTGAAGTCACATCTAACTTGGTGCAGATGTGTTGTTAGGTAGAAAATAGGTGGATAGAGAGACCTTGTCTACATTTTTATATTGACAAAAGCTTCCCAGAAATCTCTTCACCTAAGATTTGTCAAGTACTGTTATTTTAAAATGTGCACTCAAATGTCCTTTCTAAATAGCAATTTCTGTGTGATTTATTTTACCCTGTATGAGCATTGCAGCTTAAAAGATAAAGACAGATGAAAGAAAAAGGAAGTATAATAAAATTAATCTGAAGTGCCATTGCATTGGTGCTTCAGAAGGCACTGCCACTTAAGGTTCATTTAGTGTTTTTTTAAGAATTAATAGTAAATTACCTTTCTTTTCTTCCCAAATACCAGATGTTGTAGTTCTACAATGACATTTCCTGATTCTTGAGAACTTTTTACTTCTGATATTGAGTATGCTAGCAACTAAAAAGGCAGGGGAGTTAAAATAAGGATTATTTTAATTTTGGTTTTAGTTAAAGTATTCTTTGCTGTTCCTTGTTGGAATACTAGATGAGCATTTTTTTAGATTTATTGTTTTTAACTATTTTAAGCGGAATGTTGCCTGAATTATTTTGTCTGATATATTAAAAGTAACGCTTAGGAATTGGATATTTAATCTAATATAATCTCAAATGTTTTCTGATCTGTACATCTAACAAACATACAGAAATTGCTCAGTTTTCACTGTCACATAAATTAGTAATTGATGGTGAATGCGTTGGTGCCCTCCAGCTTGACCAAGACTCAGTAATACAAAATATTCATTGTTTTCTTTGCATAACTGTATGGTGAATATTTTGTAAGTAACATCCTCCAAAATCTCAGACCTTCTTGGATATGTACAGAAAAAATTTGTGTTTGCGTTGCATCTGGTTTTTCTGTAACCAGATAGTTTTCTTGCCTTTATACTGGTTGCCAGAGTTGCTCAAGGTGGTCCATTAGACGTAAAATGGAGCTGCAGTGATCAAATTGAGCCTCATATTTCATTTGAGGAAAACCAAAGGGAAGGCACAGATGCAAACTCAGTCTTTTTGGAGCCAGCGAGGTGGCAGGAGGGAAGCAGAGCTACTCTGGTCCTCAGCCTTATGGCACCCACCTGCAAAGAGGAGGTCAGGGTCCCCACAGGGAGCCTGGAGGTCTCGGTGCTCCAAAGGCTTCACAAGTTACAGCTTCAGAAATCTGTCTGTAATGCTCATTAAGGAAATATGCCATGAGTCCTGAGCCTGGAAAATGCTGGTGTTCTCTACCATATGTGAAGTACATGGGATGGGGGTTTTCTCTTGTGCAGAATAACAGGAAACTTCTTTAGCTCATTATTATTATTATTTTTTTTTCCACTTGTTTTAAAAAGTGATGCCCGTGGGCTCCTGGCTGTGCAGTGGTAGAGAGTTACTCGAACTCTCTGAGTGTTGGCAGTTGTAGTTACTTTCATCTGTGTATGACTTCCTCTGACCTGCATGAGCTTGATTGAGGCAGAATTCAGGGAAAATGGTCAAGGGCTGGATGTCTCTCTTGCTACATTTATTTTATTAAGTAATTAAATTAAGCTTTTCCGGGGCCAAGGCTTTTATGAGAGTAACATTGTCTGATATAGTTAATTTATGAATGATTTATCTTATAGAAAGTTTAAATTCAGACCTAAATTAAGTTCTAAGTGATGATTGTATTTTTTCTAAAATTGATTTTTTAAACATCCAGATATAGGCTGCAACAATGTAAGTGTACAATTTAAATAAAATTTGGCATTTAAAGCTGAGCACTGAGCAAGCTAAATGCATGTTCAAATTTTACAGAGATTCTTCCAAGGTTATGAACATACATAGAAATTATTGTACTGGAACAGATCAATGATTCATCTATTCCTGCTGAGAAGCACTGGTGAAGCATGCCAAAACATAAATCAAGGACTTGATCGGGATTTCAGGTCTGTCACGCAATGCTTAACCCAGCTGGAGGCCTGGCAGCGGAGTGCAAATCATGGGTGACTAACCTCCCCCCATCTCTGTCTTCCTGCACCACAAGAAGCCTTGCTGCTTCATTGAGTTAAAAAGTCTCAGTGCTAGAAGGTACTTCCAGAAAAATCCATAATGGAGAAGTGGTCTTCTGGGAGGCCACTGCTTGTGAGCCCTTGCTCCGTGCTTGCAAGAAGGGGTTGTATGGCCAGCGTGCCTGTTAGAGCTGGGTCTGTGCCACAGGTCTTCGGTACCTGACCTGCCCTCCCCAGGTGCCAAGGTGGTAGCTCTTCATTCTCATATCTCTGCACAGTCCTGGAAGAGTAGGAATCTGATGTAACATGGAAAAGTGATAGACTGTGTAGTTGGGGGCAGGGGGACAACGTGTATCAAACGACTGTTTTGTTAAATAAGGTCCTTATGTGTTTTTCTGCTAATAAACAAGCCTTTGGCCCGTTCCTTGGAGGAAGATGCTCAAGTGGTGACTTCTGAGTGGCAGAGTATGGCACTTACAGAGTATAGCGTGTCTTGTGGAGGTGCAAACCAACCCCCATGGTTCTGCTGTAGCTACAAGAAATGGCAACAGTCTTCAGATCTGTAGCCAGGTCTGCCTGCAGTGAGGCCTTGACATGTGTAAACCAGTCTACAAATGGTTGGATGTATGGTTGGTAATGGGTTTAGAAGGAGATGCCTGAGTGACCCTTTCTGTCGAAAAATTGTGAAGTATCTTCAGTTTGATGTAGCACCTACTCAGATGTGGCAGGAAGCAGGTTGCTGAGTAGTCCATGGTGTGTGGGTTATGAGTCCTCTTTGGGGGGATGGAAGAGAAGGAATTTCTCTTTCCCTCTTGGCAGCAGTTGGGAGAAAACATGAATAACTTATTTAAAGCCTGACTGTTATAGGTTAAGGGAATACAGGGGAAGCCATGTCTTCCTGCAGGGCTACCCCATCCATTTCAGGGTTGGGAAATTCTTCAGTACTGAAGAAACTAGTATTGTCCGTGGTGGTGCTCTGAGCTTAGGTCACGGCTAAGTCATCTGTTAGGCTCCTGTGGAGTCCCGCTTCGACAGCACGTGTCCTACTGTGGTCTCTGGCAATGGCACGTTTTGGTGAATATCCAGCAGGACTGTTGTTGGATGTATGTTGTTAAAAATCTCACAGCAAGTGTTCTAGTTCATTTAAGTTGAAGTTGTTTGGGTTTCAAAGCTACTTGAAAACCTTTGGGTGAAATAACGTGTTAATAAATGTTTGCTGGTGGAAAGATGCAGCACAACTAATATATGTGTTGTTGACAGACCTGAAGAAAATATCAGATTTTAGATTAATTCTCTCCCCATTCTTCCACCCATTACTTTTTTTTTTTTTCAAACCCCAACTCTGTGACTGTGTTTCTTTAAATATAGTGTTTGACTAGTGTTTGTCGGGTGGCATGGTGTTTTCATGGTTTCATATGGATGCTTTACATAATTAAAGGTGACATAATGTGGGTTTTGGTCTCAGAAAATTCAGTGCTGTATTTAGCACATTTACTGTTGAAATATCAGTAATACCAAAAAATAATATATTCTCTTAATACTTACTAGTACTTAGCAATTGTTTCCTGTGTAAAAATCATATATAATTGGGAATTATGAAGTATAAAATAAAAATTCAAAGCAGCATATTTGTGAGATACATAATCAGAAGTGTAGTATGACTTAACAAGATTGGATTGGATGGAATGTTAATTTTATATTACAGTTAAGAATTCATGAAGTGTTGACTAAGCTTGAGGTGCTTAGCTCTATACAGATGGTCATATTACTGAAACTTTGATTTTATGACAGAAGATGTCTTACAGGAGGTAGTAGCTTGATACATTGATTGCTTCAGCAATTTATGGCAAGACTCAGTTTTACAGCTCTTTTCTGCCTCGTCAGGTTTTTTCAGGCTTCAGCAGAGTTCTGGCTACACCTCGCACATAGCTAATTTAACAGAGGGAGAACTGCCTTTTTCTTTCTTTTTCTTAGGACATGATTAAAATGAGGCTTTTGATCTATTTATGAAACTGTATAAAACCAGCATCTTCCAACTCTTTGTCTGCTCATCCGGTTGTAGTAATAGTTTTACTGAAGGGATCCCACTATTTTGAATTGAAGAGACGGCGATACACACCCAGCAGTAGATGTAGAGGAACAGTACTATCAGACTCTACCCCATGATTTTATTGCAAAAGTGGATATAATCTATTGTTTGAGGAAAAGAAAGGAGAAAAATATTATTTTGAAGGTGAGCCAATTTACATATTCCTGAACATTACACAGGCCACCCAGATCTGAAGCCATGTTTTATGTCTCTTAAATCTAAATAGATTCAAGTGAATGTTAAGCTGCTGGCCCAAGGCCAACAGAATGCTTAGAGAGGGAAAATTCACCTTTTCATTTCCTTTTCATGTCTTCCTTAGTGAAAGGCTCTGCAGTGAGTAAATTTGAGGAGTTTCTGGAATAAGGAATAAGATTGGCTAATTAGAAGTAGAGTGTTCCTTGCTGAGAATTAAATTTACTTACTCTTGGGATAATTAATCACTGAAGAAGGAAAATAGGCATGATCCTGCAGTACAGTCTCCTTCCAACCATGTTTCTGTATTGCCACAGTCTGTGCACAGCATCTAACAGAAGTTGTATCCCTGAGGACAGATGTCTCTACTAGAGGACAAGACAAAAAAGATGTTTGTGTGCATATATTTATGTATATATATATATATATATATATATATATATATGTCTCATTGATTATGATTTATAAAGGAATTTGACATAATTCAATAAAGCTCCACACCTATGCCATGTCATATGGTAGGGTGGCCCACCAGATATTGTCCAGTTTAAAGCTTTTTTTTTTAAGCTAGTTTATTGTTTAAAAAAATGGCTCATGTAAGTTTTAAAACTGCTCATTTAAATGAGTTTTTAAGCAACAAATGGTATGATTTTCAAATTCACTGTAGATTTAAAATTGAGCTGCTTTATGTGGACAGAGTGAGACAGTCTGAGAGGAAAGAAAGGGTGGAAAAATGACTTATGGGAGTCTCCCATTTCAAAATATAATGGATTGAATTTAATATGCAACTTTTTGAATGCATATTGTGAACATATGTTAATAGAAACTTCCCACAAAAACAGATGACAAGATGTGAAAAAGATAAGAATCAGGGAAAGTTTGTTGTTCTTAAGTATATCTTTTTCACTTTAACCTTTTAACAGACATAATTTCTGCTGGGGAAGATAACTGCAAAACCTTCTGTGTATTTGTGAAGTGAAATCCTGACCTCGCCTGGTTTTTAAAGAGGAAAGATGTTTGCCACAGCGTGCCCTTGTGTTTTTGCCAGTCTCCTTCCTAGGAACCTTTGAACCCTTTAGGGCCAGGTTTGGTCATATTTGCAAAAGCATAAAGGTCCCAAAGATACTGAAAATTCTGCTTTTGTTGGTAACAATAAGCGGTTGTGTAGGCAAGACATCTGTGCTGGTGATCACAGGTTCTTGGATGAAACCGGTCCTTTGTAGACCTCAGAGAGTGCACAGGGGTGGTATATGCCTTTGGTGCAAATTTCCCAGAAATCAGGCACTGTGGATTTCTTTGCTCCTGGAAGAACTTGGTGCTTTAACTGAAAAAACCCAAAACATACGTAACCTAACTGTTTTTAAACAACTTTGCTGCTCTCCTGTTGGTTATCCATAACTGGGAAAGTTGAACGTAGATGATCAAAATGCCTTAAAGCCTGTATGGTCAATAATAAGGGGCATTTAAAAGTCTTGGTATTTTTCTTGTCTCTAAAAGGGCATGACTATTTAATTGCACTGTTTTCAGTATCAATTCCTTTTTTTTTTTTTTTAACTAGTAATAGAAAAAAAATACCTTATAAAAATAACTGTAAAGGCAAGAAGTTCAACAAGATACACTTTTATGTGCTGGCGAGTTAGGTAAATAGCAGTAAATATGCTCTTTGTGTGCAGATACTCAAAATCTGAGTTGTATAAGACATGACTTGGAAGTATCAGAACAAAAAGCTGATGAATACTGCTTGACAAGAAGCTCAACATGAGCCAGCAATGTGCCTTCGCAGCCCAGAAAGCCAGCTGTGTTCTGGGCTGCAGCAAAAGCAGTGTATCCAGCAGGTCAAGGATTGTGATTCTGCCCCTCTACTCTGCTCTGATGGGAGCCCAGTTGGAGAGCTGCATCCAGCTCTGGGGTCCCTAGCACAGGAAAGACATGTAGGTATTGGAGCGAGCTCAGAGGAGAGTAACGGAAATTATCAGAGACCTGGAGCACCTCTCCTGTGAAGACAGGCTGAGGGAGCTGTGGTTGTTCAGCCTGGAGAATAGAATGCTCTAGGTGATCTTAGGACAACTTCCAGGGACTCTTTACAAGGGCATATAGGGATAGGACAGGGGGGAATGATTTTACACTGAAAGAGGGTGGGTTTAGATTAGATATTAGGAAGAAATTCTTTACTATGAGAGTAGTGAGGCACTGGCACAGGGTTCCCAGAGAAGTTTTGAATGCCCATCCCTGGAAGTGTTCGAGGTCAGGTTGGACCTGAGCAACCTGATCTGCTGGAAGGTGTTCCTGCCCATGGCGGGAGGATTGGAACTAGATGATCTTTAAGGTCTCTTCCAGTCCAAACCATTCTGTGATTCTGTGATTGCTAATTCTTAATTTAAATTAATTTGGAACATAATTTCAATATAACTTTTAAAGTTAAGTTACTGTTTGTAGCCATACAAATTCCATATTGATGAGACAAAAAAAAAAGGCATGTACAAACCTCAAAAAGAAACTGGGCAACCTTAAGAGAATCTGAGTTCTCCAGGAGGGTAATATAAATCTGAGAAGATAAAAGCTGTCTTTTCTCGATCATCTCTCTGTCCAGCTTCCTTATACAAAGCACCAGCAGCTTTGGTGTGTGTATGCATGCTTCTCCTCACAGCTTTGTAACATTTGGAAACCTCTTGTGACAAGGCAGTGGGGTTAATACAGAGGTGCAGCATTACTCTGTTTTTTTATTCGACACTGCTACCACAGAGCCTCTTGCATCTTGATGAGCTTGCCATGTTAGAAGTGGCATTCTGCAGCCTGTGGTACCCATTTGCAAGGCATAAGAGGGTCTGGGACTTATTCCAGATAAGATAAAACTATGCAGTTTGATCAAGAGAAAGCTAAAATGTATCTGATGAAATAAAAATGGCTCTGTGGAGCCTCTGTGACTTGACCACACAAATATTCTGAAGCTTCACGGCATGCGCTGCTTTATCAAGGCTGTAGGAACAGGGTACATGAGTCTCCTGGACATCAGCATGGCTCACCTCTGTCAATAAGCCTCTTAATTCTGGAGTATTTGCCCTGAGAGCAGGAATACACAATATTTTGGAGGATTGCCTTCCAGAGAAGATCTTTAAATAGTGTAATTCTGTCCACATTATAAATACACACCAAAAAAACCCCTTTGGGAACTTTTTCTGAAACATCTCTGAAAGCACTGAAGCTATTCCTGGTGCAGATTGCTTGTAATCAACTTTCCTCTGCTCCTTATATGCTGAACTTTCTTGCACATGTTTTCTTCTGGCCCATAGGGATAGATCATGAGTTTGAAAATGACCAAAGAATTAAATACTCTTATTAAGATTTTGCATGCATAAGGCAGACATTGGTTATTTTTTCTTTTCAAACTGCCAGGTTTAGATACCTCTGCTTGTGCTGCATGACATGGCTCTTGAAGAGGATGGTGGCTTTCGGATGTTTAGACTTCACCATTAGTAGTAGGATTAGAAATACAGCTAAAATGTTCTCCCTAATGAAGCCTAAACTGATATTCTAGACTGGAGTGTGTCTTTTTCCCCTAAAACTCACTTGGATGCATTCCACAGGTCAGTTTTTCACAAGCTCACCATGAAACACATTCATCACTGAATGCCATATAATGTTGTTTTGCAAGATAAATATATGCACATATTTTTATGTGTTTTGAAATGTATTTATGAAAGAAACAGTTACACTTAAAATACAGAATAGATAAATGAATATAAAAAAACTCAAATCATCCCAAATCCCCAGACTCCACCCTTTGCTCCATCATAGGAAAATCAACAATGTAAAATTGTTGTTTTTCTCTAGAACAAAAGTCTCACAGCTGTATTTAAAAGTATGTTGATGAAAAGTGATTCATAAGGTGAAGTAATCATTTTTATACAGTGCATTTGGCAGACTCTAGCCAAATTACACCATAAAAGAAATATTGTATTTTACAGCAGACTGTTAGCAATGTGAAATTTGAGAATGAAAACTGACCATCCAAAGACTTATTTATGACTATGCTGCTCTCTGATGGTACCCTGTGTTTCATAACCAGTTGTGGTCAGTCTGTGTTTTTCCCATATTTGTTGTAAATTTAGGCTAATGTTTTTCCATTGTAAATTAGTTCACATTTGTTTGGTTTAGACGTAATTGGAGGCTGTTATATCTAATTCATCTACTACAAATTGTTTACTACACAAAATTCTGAACAGCTAAGTATAAAAGTAGTTAAACTTCCAAAGTTTTGGGCTACCTTAAAGGTTTTCAAATTACATCCATTTTGTTTGTTGTATTTTCATTTGAAAAGAGCACGTGTGATTCACCAAATTACTGTGTACATACTGGCTAGGTGACTTAAAACTGTAACAAATAATTACAAGGATTTAACAGAATGGAATAAACCTCTTTATCCCCCTTGGCATGAGTGACTTGGGAGCAAAAGGTTGCGACCTACAGGGTCAAGAATACTGTGTGGAGTGTTTGAGGGTAGTAGATTTATCAGGCAATCCTATTCATGCTCTGCTTTTCTATTGAATCTGTCCCGATGCTCTGCAATTAGTAGACACCAGTTACTAGGGATGTTAATGTTCCTTCTGGGATTTGTTTGTTTTGTTGTTTGTATAGAGTACTGATTAGGGCTTTTGAGTGTGGAATTCACTTGCAAGTGATTTATTTTATATCTCTAGGAAGGGTTCCAGCTGTTTTGGGATTTTTTTTTTTCCTGGTAAATCTTAGTTTCAAATAGCAGCCAGAATAGCAAACTTCAAGAAGTTGTGACCAGTTCTTCTTGTTAAATATTTCTTTCTAGAATGAGAGAATTTAATTTTCTACCTATCATTAACTTTATTTCTATTTTTATTATCCTCCTCAAAAATAATTTCTAATATGTTACTCTTTTTAGCATTAAATGAAATGTTCATGGCGGATTTATAAGAACCTATTGAATAAAGTTAGAAGTGAGGATGTCACTACATCTGTGTATTCTAGGAAACCCGTGGGATGCTTTACAAAAGAATGTGCCCTTGCTTAAGCTTCTCATGCAGAAATTAAACCCCTATTGATACATGGAAACAGACTCCTATTCATATGTTCCATATGATTTGTAGCATCCTAATCCTTGCCATGAATCCTTTCCTTATTCTCAACATCGTAGACTGAAAACATCAATTCAAGACATTGCTGCTTCACATTTTTTTTTGAAAACGTCAGCTCTTGGTTGAATACAGTTCCAGTCGTCTCTTTTTCACAAGTGCTGGGGGTTTCCTAAACTCTGTTGAAGAGTAGTTTATTTTCAGTAATTTAAAAACTTGTCTTCTGTGAGTATATATGTAAAATTTACCATGAATCTGCACATTCATATAATTACCTAATTTCATAAACTTTAAATTTCTTCACTTTTACTAGTAATCACATTTTTTACCTTTAATTATCAGTGTACTTTGGGTGAAACATTTAAAACTCCAATGTTTTTAAACAATGTTGTATGCTAGTAGCCAGTGGAAAATAATGAATGAAATTAAAGTTTAGTGAGTAGACTGAAAGACCAGGCAGCTGCTACGTACTGCCTGGTTCACATACTTAATAATAACCTACCTGATTTAGGCATAATTTTGTTGACTTGTGATTGCCATACTAACGTAAAGCTTTTGCTGTAGTTCCTCACTGGATTACAAGTAAAATTCTGAAACCATAATAACCTTTTCCACAGTTGGCCTCTGTGAATTACATTTTGTAACTTTATTATAAACACTTAAAATGGTATAGGTCCAGGACTTACCATCTGCTATATGAAATTTGGAATACTGTTTACATAACATTGATGAGTATATTAAAGTGGTAAAAGACCGCCAAGAACATGCCAGTAGAACTTGGATTCATCCCCACCTAATGACTGCAAATTAAAAATCAAGCAGCCTTGTGTAATCTGCTCTCATGGCTTTGCGGTGTCCAGAGCAGTCTGTGAGTCAGCATCAGGTGCAGTTAGAAAAAAGGCACATTTTGGCTTGGGGAGAGATAGATGGAGGAATGTAATCTCCTGAAGAAAACAGTCCAAACATCCTGGATTTACTCTAAACTGAACTTTTTCACTGGAAAGCTGTCAGAGCTGAGGGAAGGTTCATGGTGCAAATCCCTTCTCCACTGATTTTCTTCCTTTCCTGTTAAAATATTTAGCATTAGCAGGTCAAGCGGGCCAGAGGTTTCTTTTGCATATTACACTCTTTATTTAGTTTGCCATATTTAGTTTGGTGCTTTTGATGGAATTAAAAGGACATGTCACTGGCAATTCCTGCTTGTTTGTTTAATGCCTTATAAAGGGAACTCCTCTCAAAAGCAAAACAGACATAAGAGATGTCTCCTGAAGCACTCTGGGCAACAAAAGCTCTCAGGAAAAGGAGGGAAAGCATGGCCAGGTTAACCAGATAGATACATGCACGACCCGTGTCTTCATATGGAGTCCTTGGTCTATCAGTCACAGCTGACATAGTTTCTTTTGAAATGTTGACTTTGAAAAAAGTCCCTGGCACAGAGCAGCAGAATAGTTAATTTCTGTTGGCTGCAGGTTTTCATCAAACACAGAAGTAATGGCAGATGTGCTTTCTGGCCCTTCTACTGCTGTCTCACGATTGTGTTCCACAGCCAAGCCAGTTGTGTCACTTCTACAGTTGTGTATTGTGTCCGTGGGGATTTATTTACCTGGCTGTGCCTCTTCCATTGGCCCACAGCTGAGAGGCATTGGACAACACCTTTGCTTCTTCTTTATGAAGTTAAGCTCCAAAACTGACCTTTACTTTTGGATAGCAAACACAATCTAACACCTTCTTTTCCCAGGCCTGCTGGGTTTGTTTGCCGCATCATTTTATATGACTTAATATTTTCAGTGACAACAAAGTGCTTTGAGCTTGTTAGCTAAATTTAAAATGTTGAGGGCAAGATGAATTTTATTCTCAGAGGGCAAATGGTTGCATTTGTGACTTGAACATTTAAAGTGAAGAAAAATCCTGATAAGAAACAGGTGAGTTTAATTTTTTTTTTCTTGTTTAGTATTTTTTTAAGGATTTTTTCAGCTGAAGGAACCAAGGACTGACCAAGTGCTGATCCCATCTGGATCCTCAATCACTTCAGTGATACTTCTCTGTTATTAGGACAAGGAAACCTTCAGAACAGCTCTGGAGGATTTTCACTTTTCCTTCCCTCCTTAAAAGGTTCTGTAGTTGGTTTAAGTTTTGCATGTGGAAGGACATTTTAGCTAAATGTTGGCTAAATTTTTGAACCTTCTAATACAGAGTAAAAGGGCTTGAAGTCATGAGATATTGTCTAATTTTCACTCTATTCATGTAAAATATCTGACTCACTTTTTCATTAAAATCTTCAGTAATGGAGAGTCCATGACATCTTAAATAATCTAATCTTATTCCTAGACATTTTTAGGACAAGATTTTTACAGTGTCTGATTGAATATATTGTGATACAGTTTTGGTCTGTTACTTCTTCTACCATCCGCAAACACAAGGAAAACAGATTTTACTTTTCTACTTTGCTACTTTGTAGCAAACTTCAGTAGTGAAGACTTCTCACATCTTTCCAGATTTTTTCCCCCCTTGTCTCCCTCTACCCTGTTCCCCTCTGTGATGCACAAGACAGTTTTATTTCAGCTGACAAAGCTTGATAAAAGTGATAAAGCAAGACAGTCAATTCACTGTTTTGCAGGTTGTAGCCTTTCTTCTGCATCTCAGTGCATCTCTGCATCTCTTTTGCTTTTTGATACTTCCCAGTTCTTGTCCTGTAGTTGTGTAATTTGTTGTTTCTACATACATATAATGCACATACGGTTGATGAATAGCATCCTGTTTTTTTTCTGAGCCAGTCTCTTCCATTTCATAAAATCAGAGAATCACAAAGTGGTTTGTGTTGGAGGGAAAGTTAAATATTGTCTTGTTCCAACCCCCCTGCCATGGGCAGGGACACCTTCTGCTAGATCAGGCTGCTCATCCAGCCTAGCCTTGAACGGTTCCAGGGATGGACTTCTCTGGGCAACCTCTGACTATCTCACCACTCTCACAATAAAGAATTTCTTCCTAATATCTAATCTAAATGAACTCTCTTCTAGTTTATAGTCATTCCCCCTTGTCTTATCAAATGTCCTCCTGAAAGGTCCCTCTCTGGCTCTCTTGTAACCACTTTAGGTATTAGGTCCCCCTGAAGCCTTCTCTTCTCCAGAACAACCCCAACTCTCTCATCCTGTCTCATAGCCCTTGTAGCCCCTTTCTCCTTGGTATTATCTGCAAATGTAATAGGCATACACTTTTTTCTCTGTCACCACTCTACTGAAATTAAGTAACAGACATCCAGTATTGGTCCCTGTGGAGTACCACTTAGTATGTCCTTCCAGTTTTTCAGGAAGCCGTTGACAACTGTGCTCTTATCTAATCACTTTTGTATTCATTCTAGGTATCTTCCATTAGATTATGTTTCCTTAGTTGTTTTTAAAAGAAAATATCTCACGCTGTAGGTCCGAAGCCTGAAATAAGTCAAAAGCATACTGCTTTCCATCTCTAGTCACAAAAGGCTGCTCAGTGTTAAAAGGGTGGGTTTTTTTACCAGTGTGTGTTGATTGTTCATCATGTCCTGGTGATTGTCTTCCAGGTGCTTACAGTGTCTGTTTACATACAATGTTTTCTCACAGTCAGGACCTTCCTCTTTAGGAAGCCAGTTGAATTGCAGTTTTGTCTAATTCCTCCTTTCCCAGACAGTACAATAGTTATTTTTTAACAGTGCTTTTTCTAAAAATAACTAAACTTCCCAAAGTTACGTTAGATTTCTGACTACCAAAGTCACATGAGCGTCTCACAATCAGTCTGTAACTGGCTTCCTCTAGAAATGAGATGATTTGCTGCCAGGAAGATAAAGATTATGCTGCATACTTCATAGTTGATAAAAGCGGATGTGAGTACATCACAAGTATGCTATTAGCTATATTATTGCCCATGCTTATCCTGAGCTTAAGGCTGAATAGGATCTTTTGTTTTTCAAAATGGCAATGGTTAGGCCTAATATATTAAAAAACCCCAACTTTCTGTGATTTTCCAATAGCAGGTTAATTTTGAGTGAACAGATCTTTGATGGAGACATGAGCATTCATTGTCATTGACTTGTTAGGGTCTCCAGAAGCTTTTTATCCATTGTGAGATATCAGCACATACACACTGGATTTTCCCGATTTCCTTGTTTCAATTCATGTGTTCATGCTTTGTGTCTTGGAGATGCTAGAAATTGTTCTGTAAAAATTAGGTAAAGGAAGTTGGTAATTTCCTGGAACCCAGTCAGCTCAAGAACTGAGACACTGTGATGGAGTCTGGATGTGGTGACACTCTCACTGTGGTGATAGGAATTTAATATTATCTTGTAGCTGTAAATGTCCACGGTGTATTTAAAGAGTGACATAATTGTGGGGGTTTTTATTGATCTCTTAAATCATATGAACATTAATTAACTTACCAGCAATATTTTTTGAAGATTATTTTCATAAATACCATGTTCTTGGTTAAATTAGTTAATTGCAAAAAGTATTCCATGTAACGTAATTAATTTTGGTTTTCATATTTTTGAGGAGATTCTCGGTATGGAGTTAATTTTTTCTTAAAAGTTGTTTGTTGTAAAAAATCAAAATTGGAAGCAATACAGATGTTCAGAAGCCACATTTATGTGATTATTGGTCAAGAAAGGATCAGAAGTCCATCACAGGAGTGACACTTCCACTCTCCGAATGTGACCTGTAGGCTTGGGCTTTGTGTCAGGTCACTCCAAGTTTCATGACCAGTCTCTCAAGTTCTCAAGTTGGTCATTTGGTTGTTTGGTTTTTGTTGTTTGTTTGTTTGTTTGTTTGTTTTTATGTTTTTGTTTTGTTTTTGTTTGTTTGGTTTTCTTTTTGTTTGTTTGTTTGTTTTGTTTTTGTTTTTGTTTTGATTGTTTGGGGTTTTTTTGGTGATGCAACTTTCTATTTCAAATGCTGCAACTGGATGTGCAGCACTAAAAATATGATCCAATTGGCCAGTACTGTAGTAATTTAAAATAAAACTGTGTTAGAGTAAACTGTAGTCCCTTGCTACAGTATAAGCCAGCAAGGGAGTTAGTGAGGAGTAAATTTCTGTGGTAGCACTGAAATTTGGGTTTCAAAATAGTGTTTTCTTGAGGCACAAATACTCTATTCACTCTGTGGTTCTTCCAGCACAGTTTCAAGATTTTAAAGTATTTTCAGGACTTCCTATGATACTTATGAACATCAGAGGCACACACCACAGCGTCATGAAGGACATCTGAATGTAAATTCCAGGTCAGAAGGTAAATCTGCATCACAAAGAAATACAACTTGAATTTCAACAAACTTTGCAACATGATCATTACACCTTAAGGTGTAACAACCTGCTGGTGTTGTCCTTATGCTTATGTCTCAATATTTGTAAGAGTCTTGGTGATTTTGGCACCATTCTGCATTATACACAATTAAGAATATTTCTGAATAACAGAGTGAGGATCTCACTTCAAGTCAATGCATTACAAATAACTCACTGATCTTCACTCTGTATCCGAGCTCAGCAATGGCCAGGACACATTCAGAGTAATTGCTAATTTCTTTACAATACTTTTATAGCTTTTCATTTTCTTATAAATTTATTCTGATCATATAATTTGTTACGTGTCAGAGATAAAGTTAATAAAATATAAAAATATAAATGGATTGTCTCCTCTGAATCGCATTTTCCCCAAGTTGAAACAAAGCAAACAGCCAAACATTTTCCTCAAATCCAATTTGGAAAATCTAATGTATCAATTTCTCTTGAATGCTTGAAGTAATCAATCAATCTATGAGAGGTTTAGCCTACTGAAATTTTGAATCATCTGCAAATAGCATGAAGTACGTTTACAGAAAATGTAGACTTTTATTTTTTTCTTTTTTTTGAGTTGCAGAGAGCCAGTAAAAAACGCCAGAGGAGAATTTGGCAGTCGATAAATTTAGCACAGGTCCCTGTGTCAGATAGAATCACTGCAGGTGTAACCATTATTTAATAATGAGCCAAATCCGATGTGTATTTAAGATTATTTGTTTTTTTAATCTCATAACAGTGTGTCCTTTTAGTGAGTGACTCATTGTTCTAACAACAATGAAATGGCATCTGTGCAGTCCCGGCTGCAGAGGTGGACGTGGTTTTATACATGCATCAAGGTACATTTCTCTGTGTCCTTGTGCCCCTAGAGACAATTTGACTTCCCATCTTCATGTCTCCAGGGTTATTTTTCCATTTCCTATTTTTGTTGTGTTCCCAATTTGGAGAGAGTGTTTGGGAATTGCTGTAGCAGAAGGTTACTGGTTTTTGATAAAATGCTTGTAAGAAAAAGGTTAAAATCTGGTAGTGGAAAAATGACGTCACTTTGCAAAATTCAACAAACCAACTGAACTAAGCAGATAAATCCTTAACTTCATTGTTTAGTCAGCACCTGTCCTGTGGTGGGTGACAGGCTGAAAGAGTTGGGGTTGTTCAGCCTGGAGAATAGGGGGCTCCAGGAGACATTATAGCACCTTCCAGTACTTAAAGAGGGCTTATAAGAAAGGTGAGAACAGATTTTTTGGTAGGACCTGTAGTGACAGGACAAAGGTTAATGGTTTTAAACTAAAAGGGTAGATTCAGTACGGATATAAGAAAGAAATTTTTTGTGATGTGGGTGGTGAGGCACTGGCACAAGTTGCTCAGAGGTGGTAGATGTCCCATTCCTGGAAACATTCAAGGCCAGACTGAGCAGGGCTCTGAGTAACCTGATCTAGTGGAAGGTGTCCCTGCCCATAGCAGGGAGATTGGACCTTTAAAGGTCCCCTCCACCCCAAACTGTTCTGTGTTTCTGTGTTGGTTTCTTGTATTAGCTGTGTGAAGCAGGACTTTGGTGAAGGATTTTGAGATGGAAGCATGGCCACCTCAGTGATTCAGTTGCTGCTCCTGAGCCCACAGCACAACCTTGTTGGTACATAAAGGAATGGAAGGGCTGCATCCAGCTAAAATAACAAAAAATACTTTGTTTTTGTTCTTTGAGATCTTTAAAGAGAAATTGCACTTACTCAAAATGCAGTGGCTTGCACATTTCAGGAACTGCTAATCTCTGAGGAAATAAGAGCGTCATAAGTAGTAGGATAATTAACATTACTAGAAATCTAACTTCATATTTGACAATAACACAGAAAACTTGATTAGCATTCAGATGAGAAGCGTTGATTGATAGCAGCTTTGGTTTACAACTCTGAATCCAGTATTGTAATTTAACTTCATTATAAACAGCTATCTTTTCAATTGTGGTGTCACATTCTTGACAGAACTGCAGAATTTTTCTTCTAAAATGTAATTCCCTGGATTTACATGAAAGCTTAATGGGACCATAGTTCACTGTTGATTACACTGTTTGTCATCTCTATGCACCCTTTTTTTCCAACTGTTGTAACTGATGCATTCAACATATGTTGAAAAAAAAAAAGAAAAGTGCATCCTCTACAGTGCTACTCTCACCCTTCTCCTTGAATGTTGTCCTGACTTGCTCTTTCTTTGTTCATTCACTTTTTTATAAAATGTGGTTTTATATTTGCTGCATGGAATGATTGCAAAACCACCGTCTTTTCAAAAGGTTGTTTTATACTTCAAGCCAAAAGGAATGCCATGGATACATTCTTTCATGTTTTATTTAAACACACAAAAGTTAAACTATCTGATTTCATCCCAGCTTCATTTGTTGGAATCAAATTTAAGAGTTGAAAGTATAATTTTTATAAACTACAGCTCTTCTGACTTCAGTTATTTATAGGATTTCTGACATGTTTTCCAAAACCTGCGTGTGTTCTGTGGGGTACAAGATAAGATTTTTTTGTTATAATTGCTTCTTACAATATTTTTCATAGTCCTGTCTTGAGTAGATAAGACCTGTGTGTAAAGACAGAAAGAAAATAAATGCTTCATCCAGAAAAGGGGAAATTCAAGGTACAGAGAATCTGGGTATAAATAATTTTTCCCTTTAAATTTGCCTCTGGATTTTATCTGCACAGGTCACAAGTTGTGCCTTGTGATCCTGTTGAATCTCGGAAGAGGCAGCTCCCAGAGTGCTGGTGATGTTCTCTGCCTGTAGCTGTGGCTGATTCTCCTGGGGTTATGTGGTCCAACATGGTGGCCTCCTTTCTGACCCATGGAGGGAGAAATGGAAGAAAGGCTTTTCCATCAGTTTTTCCATCCTACTCCTGTCAAAGTCGAGGAAGAGGGTAGTTATAACTGCTCCTGCATCATCTGGGAAAAGTTGAGATATGGACATATGGCATGAAGGAAGGCATTAATTAGGTTTTATACTGGGGGAAATGTTAAAGTTAACAGCTGGTGCATGGAACAGACTGTTTTTGCTCTCAGCATTTCCAGGTGTCTTGATAGGATGATTTTTCAGTGTCTTTAAGAGATATTTCTGTCTGGATGTACAGGCTGTAGCGTAGTTTGAAATACAGATATACTTTCTGGGTTATCTTTCTGACGTATGCAAGTTTTAATGTCTTTAATATGACACAAATAAAGGTGATCAGTTGAAATGCATGTTATTACAAAAGAGAAAGCAAAAAAATCCCGTTGAACACATGCTGTAGCAACCTGGCCATCAGGTGTCCCTGCCCACGGCAGAGAGGTTGTAACTGGATGGTTTTAAAGGTCCCTTTCAATCCAAACCATTCTGTGATTCTGTGATTTGTTTTGGCTGGAGTAGAGTTAATTTTTTTCCTAGTAGCTAGTAGTGCCCTGGATTTAGAATTAAAACAGTGTTGATAGTTCAGGGATGTTTTCATTGTTGCTGAGCAGTGGTCACACAGCATCAAGGCCTTTTCTGCTTCTCACCCCACCCCACCGGTGGGGAGGCTGGGTGTGCACAAGGAGCTGTGAGGGGACGCAGCTGGGACAGCTGCCCAAAGGGATATTCTATACTGTCATGCATACGGCATCATGCTCAGTAGATAAACTGAAGGGGAAATCTGAGCAGGGACCGATTGGGCATTGGTCAGTCGGTGCATTGATTGTTACTTGTTTTGTGCATTCTAACCTATTATTATTTATAGTTATTGTTATTTCTTTCCTTTCCTGTCTTATTAAACTGTCTTTATCTCAACCCATGAATTTTACTTTCTTTTCTCTTCCAATTCTCTCCCCCATCCCACTGTGGGGGAGTGAGTGAGCAGCTGTGTGATGTGTAGCTGCCTGCCAGGTTAAACCACACCACCATCTATGAAGGAAGCTTCCTGTGTTTTGATCTCTTGTGCCTCGTGTAGAACAAATCCTTTGTGTTTAGTTTCTACTCAACTGCAGATAGTGGGTTTGATCCAGAGGAATTGCATCTAAATGCCTCTCTGTTTCCAAATAGGGTGCTGCAATTTTAGATTTCATGCACTTTATTTCTGATAGCAAAATATATAATCAGAGTAGTTTTTCTTTGTAAGATAATGTGAAAGTCATGAGTAGTTTCTGAAGTCAGAAGACTCTTGTATAACCATATCTACTGAGATATTTAGGATCCTGTTTCCCACGGATTTATCTACATTAGGACCAAAATGTCTTTCTGCAACCTCATCATAAACCACTGACAGCTCGATGGATTTGGGCACTGTAATTAGCACAATAATCAAATTGTTCTTTGGTCACTGAGAAGAATCTAGATCCTCTTCAGATAGTTGGAAAGTTCACCACAACTAAATAATGACAAGTCAAAATAGATTTTTTTAGCCAGTCCAATCATAATTTTTAGAAATCAGATTTTCTACTTGAAAATGTGTGTTCTTCCACTGGGAATAATATTTGCAGTACGCATTTCTGAACAACCTTTACTTTCGGTTTCCTTTGTCTAACCAGATTTTAATGGATTAGCTCTTATTTTATATCCAGAGATATTAAATACTTCATTTTAAAGTAATATTTTTCTACATAGTTACAACACTGAGAAAAGTTGTGTGGTTTGGAACTCTTCTTGGATCTCAGAGCCTTTTGGAAAACTAGTATTTTCAAAATGTGATTTTATGTTGCAGTCATCACATAAACAAATTAGTCTCAAAACAGTTTAGAACTGAGCTTGAACTGATTCTTTAATTTCTCTGATTCAGAGTGATTGTGTGTCTGAGTCTTGAATTTCTTTATAATCCTGTTTTTCACTGGTTCTAGCTCCACACTTTCAATCTTGTAGCCACAACCCACTTGATTAGAGTGGTGGGCAGTCTCCATGAGGAGGTATGGAGAAAGTATTGATGAATTATTTTTTAGGAAAAAGAAATGAGATTTTGAGGATAACATTTAAAGGACAGGTGGGAGCTCAACTTGCAGGAAGAAAGGGCAAAAGAGAACATGGAAAGAGAAGCGAAATGGTTGCAAAAGACGTCTCAGAAAAATGACATCTGTTTCTGTTGACTGTTAATACTGGGTACAGGATGAGGAATGAATCATTTAAGATCATGGAGTCCAACTGAAAAGCAACCTCTCTAAGCAATGGATTATGCTCTAGAGATCAGCACAGATCACAAGGTAGTGTAGATAGCCTTTAATTCCTAAAAGCAAGGATTTAATAGCAAGGGGTGTAGCTGGCGTGCCCAGACACAGTCACTTTTCATCACTATGATCCTCCCTTCTCCATAAAACAAGACACCTTAACTCAGAAAAGTCCCCCTGACCACTTTTTACAGGCAGATGTGCTGTGGCAATGTGCCAGCACATGTCCTATGCTTGCAATGCTTCCTTCCCACGTGGCCATAATGAGATCTCTGCATGTAGGAGTTTCTAATTTACTCTTACCCTGAAGGATAACATAAGCAATATGTTGGGGATGTTTTTAAACATGGCATGTTGTTACTCCTGTGAGCTGCTTTCTCCCTACAGATTCCATGGGTGAAAAGTGACTTGTTCCCTCAGGAGTTTCTTGTGCCGTGTATATCTATAGGTCACAGAGAAAATCTTCAGAAGAGCTATGACAAGACATACTAATTAAAAAAACCAAAACATAATTGCTGGCACCCAGCCTTACAGTTCAGTATATGAAATTCTCCTTCCCACAGGATGGAGGGAGAGTAGGGTAAACTCATGTACAGCACCTCTTTACATACACAAACGTAAATAATTAGAGTTAGTTCGTGTCTTGTTGGAAGTATAATTTGTATCAAGCCTTGGCTCTATTCCACTTTTGCTGTTTTCTTTATGAAAAAAATAAATGTGTGTGGTCGTAAGTTAAATTTATCTTATAAATATGCATGATTAAAATCGACCCTATTTGCTCATGTGCCAGAATTGTCCCAGCAGGGGAATTTTTAAGAACCCAAATTTATTGCCTTGGCTCCTTGATTCTTCTGCTCGTTCGGCTCCAACCAGGGCTCTGGCCAAACACAAGCTGGAACAGAGCAGAGCATTTCTGCTGTGTGATCAGGTACACAGTGCCCAGCAGGGACAGCTGGCAAAAGTCACTGGTGCTGTTGGCGTTGTATCAGGGACAAAATTCCCCTCTGATGGGAAAATGTAGCCAAATTATACACCATATAAATTATTGCTTGCTGGGCAAAAAACAGTGTTGCCCTCCTGCAGCTTGGAGTTTGGTCCCTGGGACATCCAGGGTGGTGGGAAACATAGAATAGTAGCATGGTTTGATTTTGAAAGAACCTTAAAAATCATCTAATTCCAACCCCCCTGCCATGGGCAGAGTCACCTTCCACTAAACCAGGTTGCCCAAAGTCCCATCCAACCTGGCCTTGAACACTTCAAGGGATGGGTCATCCACAACTTCTCTGGGCAACTTGTGCCAGTGCCTCACCAGCCTCACAATGAAGATTTTTTTCCTGATACCTAATCTAAACCTGCCCTCTTTCAGTGTAAAGCCATTTCCCATTATCCCATCACTCCATGCCCCTGTAGAAGGGTGAGCTACACTGAGTTTCTCTGATGGCATAGAATTCACCTGTTATCTCAGATCTTCCAAGTTGAATCGTACTGTAAAAACAAGCTTATAATTCACTATTTAGATTTTTCCTGTCCCAGGGGTGTCTGCAGTGCTGGGCACATGTAATGAATTGTACTGGGCTCATTTGCAGCTTGAATAGTTTGTGCGGGTCAGCAGCAGAGTGCAGGCTTTTTCACCCCTTGAGCAATGAAGCATTGAGCAAAAGTTATTATAACCAATTAGTGGTGGCATTATTATTACCAATTAGTGGCTGTATGAAGCGAATCGTTAGTCTGAGTTCAGTTATTAGCACACAGGTGTTCATGAAACGTGCCATGTGCAGCCAACATTGTACCTCAGCAGTCGCCGTCTCGGCCAGCCACTGAATTTGTGATGCCTCTCTGCATGGGGGGTTGTCACCACCCTGCTCTCCCCCCCCACCCCAAATTGTGTTTGGAGTCAGTGTGTAGGGTTTTTTTCGTTGCTTCTGTGTTGTGTACCCAGTGAGTGAATAAATAAGGCCATTTCAATCTCTAGACCAGTATTCTGAAACCTTAATAAGTCATTGTGTAAAGCCAGAAATCAGATTTGCAGTTTTATTGTTGGTTGCTGCTTCATTTGTAAGAGCAAAATGGCCATGCCAGAGCAGGAGAGTTACATTAGAAAATTATTTTTGATTGAAAGTATGTTTGTCTAGGACGCATGTTTATAAAACCCTTAATAAGCAATATTTTCACACACCCATTAGTTTTGCCTTTCCAGAAGACAGTTTAGGTAGCAAGGAGCATTAATTGAATTCTATTTAAGGGCTTAAATTGCACTTTTATACTATGTTAAAATTAAGAAGTTGATGGGGAAAAATTATAATTGTATCTTTAGCATTAATTCCATATTGAACTACGTATTTAATTTCGGCTCATTTTCCAGGGATTTTCATAGCTGTAGCTCTATAAATATATAGGACAACTAACAAGTAAAGTAAGCATAGCTAATAAAATTCCAATACACTGAATACTTATCACACAGAGTTAACTGTAATCATGTAATTAGAATAGGCATTAGAAATATCTTTTTTTCTTGGAGAAAAAAAGTAGGGGGTTAGAGTGCTGTTGTCTCTTTTGGTGAGTCAGATCTCTTCTGATTTTCAGTATTAATGAGGAAAGGATTTGATGGTTTCTTTGAGCTATGTTTAAAAGAAATTAATTGTAGGATAGCATTGGTCAGGGCGCTTCAAGAACAGCTGGTCGGGGACATCTGGTGGTGCAGTGAAGGAATCGGTGAACACTTGCAACTGGTAGTGCAGTTGCATTGGAATGATTAAGGAAAAAACATCATTATAGTCATACTGTTGTTACTCTTCTGTTTCGATATTATTGTAGAAACACATTCATGTTTAAATTTCAGTTTATGTATGGTTTTAATTTACTGGAAAAGTAGGAACTAAGGCCCTGTTCTTGAGCTGACAGCTTGCAGGCATAATGTATTGGACACCCTTTACTCAGAGGGCATTCAACCCACAGTTGGTTGTAGATCTCAAATCAAACTCATGAAAGCAGACCGTGGTTCTGTGGATGGAGTGGGGTAGATGTTAACCCTGTGCATTTGGGCTCTGTTTGTAGTTCTGCCAGTGATTTGCTGTGGTCGCTGGGCAAAGCTGATTTCATTTGCTTCACTCCATCACTCATCAGTTGTTTCAATTCATCTTTGAGTCCATCTTTCTGTAAAAGTGCTATGATAGTGTTTCAGCTTCTGAATTGTAGGTATGGGTAAAGAAGCATAAAAAGTAAAATTATTGCGTGTCTTTGATTTCAAAGTTCTGTGTTAATTAAAGATACGGTGAGCAATTTTATTTTTATGTGTTTACCTTGGACCCCTATAGATCATAAAAATGTGACCAATATTTTAACTGTAGTCATTTTAAAAGAGGAACTCTTTGGGATTAATTTTCTACTGCTGTGTGTAACTGTGCCTGATACCTAGCACTGTGCACGTGCTGACAAAACCAAGTCCTTGGAAATATGTGTTGAAGGTCAGACCCTTGGGAAGAGTTTTCCAGGAGTGTTTAATGCTGTGACATCTTACCAGCTCCACACCAGGTGCTCCCTTGCCAGGACAAAGCAAGACTTTCCTCATCTGTGAACGTCTTTTACCTCATTATGGTTTTCCTGCTGTTTGCGTGTATCCAGCTATTGGTAGTACGTGTTGACCACGCATGGTGCCTCCTGGGAGATGGTGTCACCTTCTCTTGGGGGGGCACAGTGTTTCCATGGACAACATGTACTCTGTAGGGTTATCTCTATCTGCTTATCTGTTTACAAAGCTTTTGCGACTGCTGTCCTGTCTTCTCTTAGAGTAGGTGTGCGCTTGGAATGATGGTGTTGATAAGTTACTAGTTTGTTATTTGTGTATTGTATCGGGAATGCATTTTTATCATCATGTATTCCCCATGCAATTCTATAAAAAGAAAAGGGGAAAAAAGCACAAGTGTCTGCTATTTCCTTTGCTACCAGCATGATTTTTCAGGAGGAATCTGCAAGCTTCAGCTTCTTTCATTGCATCCTGGGCAAAAGAAAAATCAATAACCTAGGTCCTTCATAGCCAATTATGGGCTCTTTACTGTGGTTATTATTCACACAAGGAACCCTGTAGTTGGTAAGGAAGGAGATATATATATATAATCAAGCTCAGAATCAGATCAACCACTGTATAATTGAAAAACTGGGACTTTCAGATTGAGAGTCTTCTTAAAGTAAGGAGCTGCAGAGATCAGCACTTTGCAAAGTAGAACAGTTTATCTCAAAGTCAGAATAACTATTCCCTGCAGCTTTTCACAAGAGAGTGGGTATTTCATCGAGATTCAACGCTCCTTTCTCTCCTTGCAGTAAAATTTATATTTTGTAAAACTCCTCATGACCTCTTTTCCGTAAAGCAACAGTTCTTTGTCATCTTCTGTCATCACCCTCATGGTTCTGTCACCATCCTTTAAAAGTTTCTCCACTTGTAGTTTGGATAAAAGAGAGAAGCACTGGCATTTGATGCTGTATCCTTTGTTTCAGAGCTGTCCCAAGGCTGTGGTGACAATTATGAACTGAGAATAGCCACAGAGTTGTTGCAGATGTGCTGCTTTCTGTTAATGAAAAGCTGGTGTTCATCCACGGCCCTTCTATGCAATATTTAATCTGTAAGACTTTATAATGCAAGCAACCCATTATAGAGAAAACTGTTGGTTTTATGTTTCAGATGCAAAGACGGCTTGAAAGGATTTACGTACTCTGCACTAAAGTAAGTAAAGCTTCTGTAAGTCTATAGCTTCAAGTCAAGATTTTGAGGAATCATGCGTAGTGGCAGATGCATTGTAAGAAAAGAGTATTCCTAGGAAGAAACATGCTGTCTTAAAACTTTTCCAGCTTCTGGGGTATACGATATATTTTGGAGAAGACATATTCGTAGAATCACTAAGGTTGGAAAATACCTCTAAGATCATGAAGTTCAACCATTAACCCAACACGGCCAAAGTGTCCCCACGTGGCACATCTACATGTCTTTTAAGTATCTTCAGGGACGGTGACTCCACCATTTCCTGGACAACCTGTTTCAATGCCTGACAATCCTTTCAGTGAAGAAATTTTTCCTAATATCCAATTTAAGCATCCCCTGGCACAGCTTGAGGCCATTTTCTCTTGTGTGCTGGCAAGAGAGGAATCCTTCTATGTTTGGGACTGTTAATGAAGGAAACTGAGACATATGATTGCATATTTTTAAATGAGCATTAATCTTCTGTCTTTCTAAAACTGGGATTCTTGATAACCTATATTTTCCTGGAAGAAAATGGCTGCTGTATTTTGACCTGGAGGTTATTTGCTGCATTACAAAATGTTTAATAAATGCAACGGTAGTTCTGTACTCAGTGTGCAACTAAAGCATGCCATTGCAAAAGAGATTTGTATTATTTAGGAAATATTTTGGAGAGCTTACAGCTATGGAACAGCTTCTATCATGGAATATGATAGAAGGTCCCAATAGTAAATTATTCGATCTGTAGTCAGAAATATGGGCATGAAACATTCCTGTGACAACATGCAGAGACAGTGCTTTCTGAAATCACCAGTTCACAGTGACCTGTCAAATGACAAAGTTTTTATTCCTTCATTACCCTCAGCAAGACTACTGCTGTACAGTGTAACTTGAATTACAGTGCAGAGTGTTAGGAAACATCTTGCCATTGTGTCCTCTGTTGCCCTTGTTACACAGTAATTCTACACTAAGATGAACCAATATATTGACAACATCAACTTCTGGGTGAAGAAAGAAGGCTGAAGGTGAAGCCAAGCAAAACAAAGTTGATGCTCTTGGTGGGAGCAAAAACATTTTGAAGATTTTGTTAAACAGATATTTTATAAAAATATTATAGTAATTATCTACCTTATGTAACCCTATTTTGCTGGAGATAATTGAGATATTTCATGCCTTTTTATATTCTTGTTTAGTGTTCTTCCTTTGTTTGAGAGATGGACTTCCTTACTAATGTTTTTGTTCCTAGTTTTAGAAAATTCCTGGCAAATTTTGTCCATTAGCTAAGGTTCAAATATATGTCATGGACTGATCTTTTCAAAGAGGTGTGGGGTTTGGCAGCTGTATAGAATGAGTTTTTACAGACCTAGGGGTAACTTCAAGCTTTTCTTAAAGACTTAGAGACTTGTACAGGACTTGATATATTTCTTTTAGTTAATTAGGTAATTGTTTTGTTCTGTTTTTTTTTTTTTTTCTTTTTCTTTCAGGTTCATTGTAGGAAAAGAAGAAATCCCCACTCACTCTTTTTCACCTGAAGCAGCATTTTCAAAAATAGATAGAAAAATCAAGCATTGTGAAAAACTATCACAGCCAATGAACATACTGGCTCTAACAAAAAAGCTCATGGACAAAGTGTGAGTCAATGAAAACAAAAGAAAAACAAACCAAAATGAATCATTGTTGTGTGGTGCATTTTAATGTCTTGTTATATTGTATTTGATAATATTTTATAATACTTCTGCTTTGCATTTAAGTGTTTTTCTATTTAATTTTTCACTGGGTACCTAGCAGTGCCAAATGATGAACTCCAGTGAAAGCAAAACTTAAGACCTGTATGTCACATCTATGACTTGCAACGTGCAGTTGTCTTAAGGAGGAGAGTAAATTCCCGTCAATGCTGAATGCGGGCTGGTGGTTGCTTTTTCTGCAGTTTTCAGCAAAATCAGTTCATGGCATTGTTCTGCTGGAGCTAGTGGTGTTACTAAGGAGAGAAATTACACAGCAGCAGACCTTGCTGATGTCACCATAAAGTGACCGTAACATTTTCTTTTGGGGGACCTCCATCCCTGTGTTGCATAAAGGAGAACTACCTAAAAATAAGATTGGTGGCACATGGGCTGCCTCCGCTGTCAGGAGATAGGAAATTGAGGAGCAAAGAGTGAGTTTAAAACTGTTTTGCACAAGGTCAGGTCTAGGCATATGAAGTTAGGCAAGGTACGTTCCCTCCCCGTCTGCAGGATGCAGTTCATTGTCCTTTAGTATAAGCTTAAGGAAGTGACAGCAGATAGCTTTTCACCTACCACAAGGAGTCATATATTTACAGGTAAGATGGAGTGAAAAATGGACTTAGGTGTGTGTTCACACCACACCTATGAATCTTCACTTGCATTGACCTCTTCAGGAGCAGCTTTATGACCAGTTCTCTATCTGCTGGCATGCAGGAGAGTCTTCCAAATGCATTGTGTTCTCAGGGTAGTGGCTTATCCTACTTGCTCAACTCATGAACAAAAATGAAGTGACCCGCATCATATGGTGACTTCCTATGATTTGCTGTAGATTTTAGTTGAAAAACATGAGGGAAGTCAGCAGAGGCTTTTCAGGCATGACTGTATTAGACAACAAAAGACGAGGAAGAGACAGCTCCAGACATGCGCACGTTCTTTTAGCTGAGTTGCTTATGCCTATTTTGTCTTAAATACCTCTTTTTCAGTTTGCTGGAGATAGTTCATAGCTTTTCCACTGTTCGTTAAATACAAGGATTGAGTGACTACAGGTGAAGAAGAGCATATTTTCTTTAGGGCTTTGAAATTCCCAACTCAGACATTCAAAAAACTTGCAGTTTTTAGTTCCAATGCTCTCACACGTTTCTCTTCCATATGGTTCTTTTCAGTATAATTGAGTCTAAATGCCTGTAACCTGAGCACATTCTCATTACAATTTTTGCTACATAAACTGACCTCACAGATGATTTATGGCCATTGGACTTTATAGTACACGATTCAGAACTTCCAAGATATTTGACGCAGTATATAAATAGTATAATTTATTTTACATTAAAGCTAAAATACTTGGATATAGCAAAATATTATGTTCAGACCAGGTATGACATTACTTCTGTTAATTCTATGTAATACAGGCCTAGAAACTCTGTAATCCACACATCCCACCATCCCAAGCCAGTCTCTTTGAAAGGCTCAAGGTCAAATTCTCAGTCTAAACGGAGAGCTAAATAAAAATCTACACTGTAGAAGAAAGAGCCAAAAAGTGAAAGGCTTGCAATTGAGAGAAGTCTCACATGGTTGTCTCTATGTGTTTCTATGTTCTGCATTGCCCTTTAATGAACCTTCCAGTGGTATGAAAGATGTAAGGACACAGGTAACAGATGGTTGGTCAAGTACCCTTCTAGAACCATGGAGCAGAAACAAACTGGGAAAGGTCAGGTCACATCACTTCTCCTTGTTGACCACAGCAGAAAATCTGTTATTTAATTTAGCATTTATTGTGTAGCATGCCAAGAGGTTGGATCCAAATAAGTGTGCAGACACCTTTTTCTTGGTATACAACTAAAGTATTGTTAGTTTTTATTGTCCTTTTATGGCATCATAAAAGTTCACAGTGCCCTTCAGTGGGGTAATGGGGAGAATGAGCACTGGGCAAATAGCACTGTATGTATTTTTAGGCAAGAAAAATTTATGAAGTCTCCTGTCGCTGACGCTGAAAACAGCTATGAGTTAATACGTGTTTCATTATGCTTTTTGCAGGTGCAAACATGGCCCGAGGCATAGATGCTGTAAACACTATGGAGATAATTGCATCTCATACTGTATTAAAGTAAGTGCAGAAAAACTTCGATTGACAAACTCTGGCAAGGACAGGGTAAAAGTCTATAGTCAGGAAAAGCATATGCTTAGGAAGTGAGAAAGGAGCCTGTTACTCATTCTTCTTCTATTGAAAATGTGACAAGCCTGAAAACAGATTTTCTCAATTTAGGACAGGGTGTTGGTGGGGTTAAAGTTCTCTGGTCTTTCAGATTAGCTGTAGTGAATGAGTAACATAAAAAGTGTGGGAAAAAAATGGACTAGTAAGCAAGACTCTTGTTTAACTATGTGATGCACTTCACGGCTGAGCCCACTTGTGACTCCCCCCTAAATAAAGCACCTGGAATGTGCTGCTGTGGCAGGCGGCCCCAGTTCACGTGCAGCTGCGCGGCTCTGGCACGTCGCTGCCGGGCACTGGGCTTACTCCCCCACTCATTTATTTTAAGGGGTTGGGGTAACGAGAGATTGGTCACAGTTGCTGCGCCCAGGAAGAGCTGTTTATCTCCGGTGGTATATAATTCATCCTCCATTATTAATGTGATCAGCGCATTTTTTTTCCAGAGGAGCACTGTGCAGAGATTTGCCTTGGCTGACACGGGGTTGGCACAGGTGGTACCACCTGCTATGCCTGTTTTGGGAGTTGGTAAGACTCCAGACAATCTCAATCACTTAATAGTTGACCTGTTTTTATGTAGGGAGCAGCAAAAATGGATTTGAGTGTTTTCAGATGCTTTTGACATATATTACTTTCAAAAATAACTTAAATTAGAATTTTATATACAGTTAATGTTATCTCAGAAATGCTGTGCTTAAATTTAGCATCAGAGTAGGTGTAGCACAACATGTATTCATGTGTGTTTACTAACAACGTCATTTTTTGTTGTGTTAACACTCTTTCTATACTGCAGTGTGTTGGCATACTGTGGTGTAACATGAGTATAAGTTGTGCTGGAGTTGATAGAATTTGAGATGGTGCTTAAGTGTTCTGCTGAACTATGATGAGACTATTCAGTAGAACAGTCATGAATAGTTCAGGATAGTTATGTCACTTTTCTGTTGTAGGTATGACATATATTTAACAGACCCAGAATAAAATTACAATTTTACAGCCTGTCACCACTGTCTCAGTCCACTTAATGTTTCGTTCATGGACTCTTTTCTTCAAGGCATAACTTCTTTGGGGACACAGACTTTCCATTTGCTTTGTGCTTGTTCAGTGCCTTGCCTAGTATGTTTGCTGTTCAGTGCTTCCTGGCCCATTTTGTCTCCCATCTCCTGAGTGCTTATGTTTGGTCAGGTCAGAATCCTCTGGGGAGCAAACATTCCTGTGCCTCCATCTGCAGGGTATTCTGTTTTCCCCATGGATATCAAGTGTCTGGCCTTCAGAATCAATGTCCAAGACTGCAGTGAATATTATATTCAAAACAAAGATTAAAATTAAGCAGAAGTGATTTTACGCAGATTTGATATGCTGCATGTTCAGATCTCTGCTGATGGTAGCATATTCTGGTGTGCATCTGTTTTTTCATGGTATATCACTATAACTTCAGTCTGCTGCACTTATTTACGCAGTAAAAGTGCTGTCTTTCATTACTTAGGCATGTTTTACAGTAATCAGCTCTTAACTACGATTAGTCCAGACTTGCTTTCAGAGCTTTTTATGAATATCACACAAAATCCTTATGCATCTTGTGCTACATGCTTAGCATGCAAATCTGTAAGTACTGCCATAACACTGTATTATTTTACAAACACAGTTAGAGCAAACAGCTAAGGATTTCTGTTAGAGTACTCATGGTGGAATGGATGCCTCCTCTCCATGGAAAACTCGTCGTCTCTGGAAGAATGTGTGTGAGACTTCATGGGTAAAGAGGTGTTTTAACCATTATGGAATATAATGAGCTTGAAATGGCTTTAAAACAGAAGGGTGAAAAAGAGATTGGAATTAATCTCATTGAATTACTCTAGTTGAGAGACCCAAATTTGATTTCAGTTTGTGAGTTTCTCAAATTATAGTAGACCCACACTAATCTCTGTCCTTTCTTAGGTGAGGGAGGAGACATGTTAATGATTAAAAAAATGTGGGGGCGGCGCAGAAAGGAGATATTCAAGAGTACTCTTCTTCTTCACATTTAAATGTCCATTAGCTAGTTCACATCATCCATGATAGCTTTTATATAACATTTAGTAGTGATATACCACCTGATTTCATTTACTTCCCTTCAGACTCTAAATACTTTAAATGCTTTGGGATTGCAGATGTCTAAAAAGAGCTGCCAGAAGCAGTCAAACAATATTTTTCCTCCTTTGGATTCTATTCACTTACAGTGAGGAGATATTGGCCAGCAGTAGAAGTCCAGTTGTCCATTTTTTCTGCCTGTGCTGCGGATGGAACCGGATAACCCTCCCAACTTACTAATGAGTAGAGCAACCACAAAGAAGGTCACAGAATAATGGAATGCTTTGAGTTGGAAGGAATCTTAAAGATATCTCATTCCAACCCCCCTTGCCATGGGCAGGGATATGTTCCACTAGACCAGGTTACTCAAAGCCCCATCCAATCTGACTTTGAGCAGTTCCAGGAGTGGGGCATCCAGAACTTCTCTGACATTGTTTTCTGATGATTGTAGTCTCAGTGTTCTGTCTCTTGAAGGAATATAGGCTGCTGTATACCCAGAATAAATGTTAATTGTCTTAATTAATTTTAAATACCTTAAATAGTTCCTAATGTATTACAACAGATTGTCTGAGTTTTTGGTATGTTACTGAACTCTCTTTATGTGCACACATGCTTTTTGAATTTGAGTTATAACCAATATCTTGACTATATTATTAAGAAATTTGTTTCTGAAAAGCAGGAAAAAGTTTTATTCAACAAATATTGGAGATACGATGTTACACTGTGCTACTACTTCTGGTGGATTTGAGTTCCAACTCAAAATCTCTGTGGAGAAATGGCTCTTAGCAGAGTTTTCTTTGCTGACTTAAGTTTATTGTAGCATCCTGCATATGCCTTCCTGTGTTCTACCTCTATTCTTCTTTGAGGTCTTCTTATGGAAGGCAAAAGTTACAATACTGTACATTAATTATAAGATATAATACTTCCTGTAACTCTGAAACAAATACCAGTAAGTGTGATACACTTTTACCTGGTAGATGTAATGAGCTAAATAGATAGATTTTGTGCAATGCTTGTTGTTTCGTGCACATTGACACTAAACCTCACAGGTTCACTTCAGCACTTCTAAGTTGGCTACTGATAGAAATAAAATCAGGGATACGTTTGAGTGTTTTCAGTTGGAATTTAGATGTTTCCTCACCCCCACCAGAGTCACCTTTCCTGGATAAAAATGTCAAACACAGCATTCTGTTGTTTGTGGTTTTGTTTTGGGTTTTGTTCATAGCTGCTGGGTTTGGGACTTTCTTTTTTAATAATGGGACCTGGCAGCATAATTATCCCTTTTTTTTTGGAAGATGAGGGCTATGTACTTCGCCATGGGGTACCTCTTCATTTTAGATGCAAGTATATGTTCATCTTAATTGTGACACTTCAACTACACGAAATTCACAGCACATTTACACCTCTGCCTATCTCACATACCTTTTGGTGGGCATTTTCCTTACAGAATCAGACAATACTGGCTAGTAAGCTGTTCAATATGTATAATTTACATAACTTTAAGAGTAGCAGATGAAGGAATGGAAATTTGTCGTTCAAAAAAAAGTGCTGATTTATTATTGGATGACACAATGTATTTTCTTCCACTTGATTCTCCTAAACCACTTTTTGAGTAGCACAGAGAGTAATTACTTCAGGAAGAGTTTATTATTAGATGTTTAACCACAATAAAAATTTTTGAGATTTATGATACAGTATAAAGTTCTGCAGGAGGCAAAAATGGTGTGAGTTTCTGAGCCTGAAAGGTTGCTCAAACCCTCTGCCAGTTTTCCCTGTCACTGGAATTCTGTCTTTGTCACTGGATTTGAATGCCTGCCTTATTTGCCAATGGTGAGTGCACAGATAGTTTTCATGTAAGGCATCTTCCAACACAAAACTAGGTAGATTCTATTCAGAATTAATAGAAAAGTTCAGCCACAGGGTAAGAATAATGATAGGAAGTTTTGGAGGAAGTTATAAGAGAAACTAGGGAGAATAATATGGAAAGAAGAAGTGTGGTTTTGTGACAAGGTAAGAAAAAGCAGATCTGTATCCAAGGTGGAGTAGTAAGTAAATTCACTGGAACCCATGTTACCCTTTCTCAGTAGCTCTGCACATAAACTCCCTTCCAGTTTTGCTCTTTCTGTTGCTGCAGGTGAGGAAAGTCTGTGCCAAGCCACCAGGGTTAATTTCTAATTCTCACACTTTCTGAAATTTATTTTTGGTGGACTTTTTCATCCTTAGTGTTTTCGCCAGACATTTGAGTGTATAAGCGCTCTTTTTTTTCCACCTCATTGCTTTCCTCTATAAACACATTTGTGGTTAAAAGCTGGTCAGTAACCTGGAAATGAAGTCATCAGGATTATTTCAAAGAACAGAATTTTGGAGTAGAAGAGAAATAGAGATTTCTCTCTTGAGGCCTTTCAGAAATTCATAGAAATTAAAGAGGAGTCAATTGTCTGTGATTTTATTGCTTTTGCTATTTTACAAGGGATGCATTTATGCATTTTTACATATTGTCTGCAGAGTGGGTTTTAAACTGCTCAATGTCAAAAACAAGTCCTTCTGTAGATGGTTTTGCTTTTCCTTTTTCTGAATTTGTGGTTTCTTACCACAAAATCTTTCTTTCTTTTCTCTAGGGCTTCATTAGGATGTTTAGCATTGGTTACCTGATCCAGTGTTGCCTTCGGATTCCTTCCACCTTCCGGCATCTGTTTACGCAACCATCACGGCTATTTTCCCTCTTCTACAACAAGGAAAATTTCCAACTTGGAGCTTTTTTGGGATCTTTCGTCAGTATATACAAAGTAAGCGTACAGCATACAGCAATGACAAATGGCATGGTTTTTATTTCACTTTTCAGAATATCACAAAGAGCTAAAAAGCCCAGCCGCTTAATAGTACTGATGCTGTTTGCTACAGCGTGTCACTGACAAATTCTATACTATTGCAATAATCAAATTGTAAACAGAAAACTAGTCTTCCATTTCCTGGTTTTTTTTCCTATAATTTCCAAATAAACCTGATGGATTTTGCAGTGTTGTTTTGAGATCAGGAGATAGGGAGTACTTCAGAGAAAGTGCATTCAGATTTCAAAGGGAATTGCTGGTACACAAAAACATTTTAGTGCAGACACAAGTAGTGACTGCAGTAGCAGCAGTGTTGCCAGAGAGAAGCCATTTGCAGATTTTGTTGGCTCAAATATCTGGAATTCTTATTTGACACTAAATAGCAGGAAATTGCAGAACATACAATGCATAGTGAGGAGACATTGCACTTACAGCTTGGAAGTCTGCCCTTCTACACTATTATAAGATGACAGATTGTGAACTGATACGTATTCATATAGTATTGTTGGAATTAATCTAATTATGTTTATTTATGCCAAAAGAGGTGGCAGGGAACATGCCCTAAGGCAGATTACGTTGCACAGTGCAGTGCTGAAGTGGCTTTTGCACTTTTATGTTCTTAATCACACTTGCAGTTTTTCTCCAGCCACTTTATTCACGCTGCAAAGTTAAGATCACTCTATATTATTTATGGTAAATACAAGAATTTATAAGGTTCCAGATTTTTAAATTTTTGATGGCAAAATGCAAATAGGCTGTCTGGAGTTTATTTGAAAATTAAGTTTTTGCTCAAACGTTAAGAACAGAACCTTTAGAGAAAATAAATTCTTAAACTGGAAAAGCTGAAAAGATTTTGATGTTTTTAAAAGCTCTTTACTAACTGTAATTTAGTCCTATAGATACTCATTTTATGAGGGTGACCTACTCTGACCTTTATCTACTATTTATTAAGTACTGGCACTGGTGAAGCCACACTTCGAATCCTGTGTTCACTTTTGGACCATCACTACAAGAAAAACATTGAGTTGCTGGAGCATGTCCAGAGAAAGGCAATGGAGCTGGGGAAGAGTCTGGAGCACAAGTCTTAGGGGGAGTGGCTGAAGAAGCTGGGCATGTTTAGTCTGGAGAAAAGAAGTCTCAAGGAGGACCTTCTCACTCTACAACTGCCTGAAAGGAGGTGGTATTCAGATGGTGGTCATCCTCTTCTCCCAAATAACAAGTGATGGGACAAGAGGAAATGGCCTCAAGTTGCCCAGGGGAGTTTTAGATTGAGTAGTAGGAAACCTTTCTTCATCGCAAGGGTTGTCAACACTGGAACTGGCTGTCCAGGGAAGTGGTGCAATCTCCACCCCTAAAAGTGTTCAAAAGGTGTGTGAATGTGGCGCTTGGGAACACGGTTTAGTGGTGGACTCGGTGGGTGCTGAGTTAACAGTTGGACTTGATCTTAAATGACCTTTGCAGGCTAAATGGTCCTATAAATCTATGGTTCTACTGTATGTTAAATTGCATTTTATAACTTACACAGATCTGAGTTACATTATATTTTTTTTCCAGGTTGAGATAAGCATGTAGGGCAGCAGAAATTCTAGTCACTCAAAAAAATTGGACCACGGGCAAAAAGAAAGGGAAATGCGTGGGCCATTTTGAATCTGAAAGAGTATGCAGTTCTAACTTTTTTTAGGTTAATATGTTTTTGTGGTTCTAGAATTTATTGGATGTATGGAAAAATCTCAAGGGGTGTGGTGTGTAATTGAAAACAGCCTTTATCATGGGAAAGAGTCTAGGCAGCTACATCAAGTGAAGATGATGTGAATTCAAGATTAGCTTTGGTATTAGGTTGGTATTCAAATTAGATTGATCTGCTGTCTGATTTTGAAAGTAATGATAGTGGTAAACTGTAAATTAAAACACTGAAATGTTTTGGGTACTGTGTCCAACTCTCTGACTTCAGTATCACCAGTGCTTTTAAAGATTGTTCTTTGGTTGTGTTGATGTCTTGTGTTTTTCTTGATGTAATTCAATGTTTCTTCATGTGGTAAAGAGGATTACTGAATCAGACAGAACATTTCCCAATAATAAAAGTTTCTAGAGCTCTTAAGAGATTTACAATTGTGATTTTACATTGCTCTTACAAAGCTCTTACAATGGGAAAGTTTGCTGCCTCCCATATCAATTAAATTCCCTTTCATTATAGCAGTCTTACCAAGTAGAAGAATGCATTATCCATGGAACTGTTCAGAGCCAGGCTGGATGGGGCTCTGAGCAACCTGATCTAGTGGAAGGTGTCCCTGCCCATGGCAGGGGGGTTGGAACAAGATGATCTTTAAAGTCCCTTCCACTCCCAAAGCATTCCATGATTCTATGATTATGGGTATTATCACACTGTGCTCTTATCACAGGACACTATTAATTCATACTGTGTGCTGTATTATTAGCTTATAGAGTAGTATCTGCAGTCTGTGTGTTATGAATGTTATGGGGCTAATCCTGCTTTCTTTTCACCTACAGGGCACGAGTTGCTTCCTGCGCTGGGTCCGTAACCTGGATGATGAGCTTCATGCACTTGTAGCTGGTGAGTCCATGAAAAGAAGTTTATTTAGCCTGTGTTGGGACTTTGCAAATACTCATCTTGTCTGTCCTTCCATTCCCTTTTCAGACTTCTGTGCTGAAAATAGGACTGTGTACATTATGATTGTGTCAAAGTGACAGTGATGTTTTAAGTAGCTTCAAAGAAAGGGTTGAAATTAAAATTGTAAGACAAATTCAGTCAAATGGTGTGGGATTTATGGTCAGCTCCAAGGACAGTATGTCACTGTGTGCACAAATACAGACATGTCCTTTCATCTTCAACTGTAGAGATGTGAGAGAGATGTGAGGTGCCAATAGTAACTCTTCCATATGTGACATAATACACATTGGAAATTATGGGCTCCACTGTGTCCAAAGAAGAACCCTTTTGCCATGAAATTTGTGTGGTGGTGCAGGCCCTTCCCTGCTGTTTGTGCATCTGTCACATATTGGAACCTCAGAGGTCTTTTATTCCAAAACGAAGAGAGGTTTGATACCATGCTCCTGAGCATGGAAGTACAGATTTTTTTCAGAGTTTCAAAACTTTCTCTTTTTAATGACACAAACCATATTTGGATGGGCGGCACAGAAACATCACTGAACTGTGTTGTAGCAACAGAAATAAATAGTCCTGTGCAGTGTGTGTTGGGCTGACATACAGCAACAGCAACACAAGTAACAGTGCTTTTGTTTTCTAATTGTTACAGGGTGTCTAGCAGGAATTTCTATGATGTTTTACAAAAGTACAACTATCTCTATGTACCTGGTGTCCAAATTAGTAGAGGTAAGTTATTACCCTTGTAAGAGAGGACTTCATCTGTTTTTTCAAGGCAGAAAAAAGAAAATGAACTTCACAGGCTTTGTCTGGCAATTCCAGTAAAATACAAAGTTGTGTGGCTACAGTGTGTTTCAGTACCTCATGTGTGCCAAGAGGCATTGCTGCCATGGGGTCTCATTTCTTTCTTATATTCTTTTCTCTGACTCATTTTAAAAGTCCATTATCCACTGTTCTCCATGTATATTCTCCATGAATTTTCTTAATCTCCTGATAACCCTTTGCTTTGTAGCTTTTGCATATTTTTTAAATCTGAAAGTTCCAAGAATGTCTGTTCTGCCAGAAACATAAATCAGACCTAGTCCTTAATTGCAGATTTATTGCCAAAAGCTACAGCTTAACTTCCTGTCTTTGTTCCCTAATTTTGGCATTCAGCAGTCTAAGATAACTCAAAATAGCTTAGGTTTTAGTCTATAGCTGGGGTTGTTTGTCAGTGTGCTTCAAATGATTGAATTCCCAGCTTTGAAATGAACTTTGTTCTAATTACTATTCTTCAGACTTGAATTATTTCTATGAACTTGTTAAAGTTAGGAGCCCAGGAAGAAGTACTTACAGAGTTTGGATATGTTGATTATAATTTGCTAACCAGCGTTTGATTTCTTACTGTGATTTTTTCCACAAGATCGAGACTTAGTCATGGTTATTCCCCAAACAGCGCCACTGGAATGAGTTGAGAATGTTCTCTTACTGTGCATCATCCTGAATCACATATTTCTGCAGACCTTGAGGGCCTCGTTCCCTAGTGATATTTATCCACCTCCATTACCAGAGCAGAGTTCACTTAAAAGAACATGAATAGAAGGAACTTTTTTTTTGTTATGCATAAAATTAAACATAAAAAGGGAAGATATTCTCTGTTTATTCCTGCTCCTTGTTATCCTAGACAAAGCTCTGAAGGTAGTTCAGATATTGGTTATATAAAAAGAATTCTGAGTTATTCATATTGACTTTTAGAAAACCAGTTGTAAAAAACTAATATTATCTCTTATTGCTGATGGTTTTCTCTGGACTTTGAGACATCGTGGCTGCAATGAAATGAGGAAAGTGCTGTGTGTTGTTTCTTTCCTTTTTTTTTTTAAACTACTTTTATCATCTTACGCAAGCCAAGGGTAACTGACCAAAGAGGCGTGTGCTGCTTTGCAAGGTCAAGCTGTGCTCAGGAAAATAAACTTTACATGTTTTCTCAGAAAGTAAAGTATGTGATTTCAAGCTGTTTAAGAGCAGTGAATATTCACTTTGTTGGAATGGTTATTGCATTGTTCTTTTGCTTTTTTAAAATGAAGAATTTAAAAGAGCAAACTTTCCCTTTTTTGTCTTTAGGATCTCTAACACCTAAGCTGTTGCTATTCCTTTTCTGTGCACTGGTAGCTTTTTTATTAGGTTGATCTTGGATGTATTGTATAAGCTATCTCAATGAACGTCACATTTGTGGACATATAAAAATATATCAGCATATAGTAACGTTGATGTGTTTTTTTGAAAATGTGGAAAAAAAAATTACTTTTGTTTTACTTAGCATTTATTGTTTACTTTTAGACTATATACTTCAAAGGCATTGAAGCAGGGAAGGTTCCCTATTTTCCTCATGCAGACAGCATCATCTATGCCATTTCTACATCGATATGCTTTCAGGCAGTAAGTATGTCATTCTGTATCAGAACATCAAGTTCTCTAAGTCAAATGTTGAATGAAACGAGGAGCACAGGGACACGGTTATAATAGAAAAGATGGTGTGATGTAGTGATTGCAGCAAGGTGCTGTGAATTGGGGTTCCTGCATCCTGGTTTTGAGTCACTGTGGGAAGGTCATTTCTTGGATTCGATTTCTCATATGCTTATTGCTGAATACATTATACAAACCATGGAATTCTTTGGAAAGGATCTTAAAATGCATTGACCCAGAAGATGAAAATACACGTATGGACTTTCATAAGCACGTGAAAGGACAGTTTCTTGAGGCAAACAATACAATAGAGTATTTTATGGGTTTTTAGATCAACTGAAAGCTTTGACTTTCAGCTGACTTGAATTAATTGAAGTTATTGAATTAATTTCCTAGTTGAAAAAAAAATCTGAAAAAAATAATAAAAAACCTGAAGTTACATTTGAAACAAGCTGTAATTCACATCTTTTGGACTTCTCAAGTCAGTTCCATGCCTGTATCCTCAGTACTTTTATTCTCTGCATCAGCTAGAAAAGCAACCACTTTTCAGTGGTACACAAATTGCTGTTCTATTTCTGCTGAAACATCCCGCTGCATGTTTTCTGGACCACCATAACTATATGTGTATGTATTCTTTTAGGGATCTATGCTGAGATGTTTGTTATTCACTATATTCATAAGTGACATGGAAAAATAATGGAAGAGAAGACAAGGATTTTGCTTTTAAGACATTATTTAAGATAGAGTAACATTGAATATAAATATGACTACAAGAAATGGTAGATCACAAAATGCAGTAGGTGGGGTATAAAGTAGCTGGTAAATTTTGCCTCCACAAGTGCAAAATCACGTACATAGGAATTATGATCATTGTTGCTTTCCTTTAGTGAGATGTAATTAAATTACCACCGTTTGTAAATTATAGTCTTCTGGGAATATCAGTCTGTGCTGCTGGTTGTCACATAGAGCATTCAATTCAGCAGAAAGCAGTGACAGTTATTTCCATAACAATCCTTTTGGTAGTTTTGGCAACATAATGTAGCAGATGAAGCTCTTGCCTGATGCTGTCAGCTGGCTCTGATAGAATCCTCTCCTTGCAGGCTGTCATGGAAGTTCAGAACCTGAGACCTTCATACTGGAAATTTCTTTTACGACTAACAAAGGGCAGGTATGTAATCAGGGGTGTGTTATGGCTTGTCTAAATATGTCATTGATCACATTCAGCTTTCTGTGTCATTCACTGTCAACAGCAAAGCTGTAGAAGTACATAAAGGCTAATTTCCTGAGGATTTACTTTGCTTTTCAAATAGTTTCCAGTCCACTTGAAGTTCTTTGCTGCTGAAGCAACATTGCTGGGTTTAATCTAATGACAGGAGCAAAGACTTAAATCTTGTGAAGACTCTTTAGCGGATGAGTGTTTTACTTGAAGTCTTTTTTATCTTTAATTCACTTGGAGGGTGGAATGCTTTCAGATTTCAGTGGAATACGAAGAATCCAGTAAGCAAGTATACATGTTGAAGAAATCACTCAGTATGTGCAGTGATTGTCAACATGGAATTACTCTGTTTAACAGCATTACTGGAAATGTTGGAATGTCTCTTAAGAATACTTGAATGTTTCAGTAGTTTTTTATAGGACATCTGTTTCAGTTGGGAAGGGATTTTTTTTTTCCTGGAAAAATGAAAAATTTTCACTGATCATAATCATAAATTTACACTTTAATATCTTAACTGGATATTTTCTCTATTATTTGCTGCAGGGATCTAAAAAGCTTTCTTTTTAAAATAGATTTTTCTCTGATTTATAAAAATGTAATTTAGTGAAGCATACACTGTTATACTGGTGCAGTATCTGGTGGAAACATATTGATCTTAATGGCATCCAGATCTTGATGTAGATCAGCTTATGAATGGGAGTGTAAAAGGTAACATTTGTTGTGACAGCGAACTCACTGGACTATAAAAATAGAAGTGAAATCAGAGGCCAGTCCCTGGACTGTGTTGAACCTACACTCCCCATGGCACAGTACACACATGAGATGACTGAATGAATTGCTAGAGGTAGTGGGAAGTTTTCCTTGGGATGCCTGGAGGCAGTCTGCAGGCAGCCTCTGAGACCGTACAAACATGATACAGGGGATGATGTTAGTGCAGATGTCCAATTTTGGCTGTATTTTTCCATCTTGTCTTAATCCTAAGCTTGCCTTAGGTGAAAGAGAGGAGGGAAAAGAAATTCTGTTCTGCCCATTTATTTTATCTGAAGCAAATCTCTGTAACAGTAATTTTGACACTCTCTCCATGGAGGCAATTTCTTTTGACATTTCATAAGTTTTTCAGTCTACAGTTTTGAAGAGTAACAAAATGGAAATATGTTGTAACACCCATAAAATTGTCATCCAGACTTGGACAGGTAAGTCCAGAGTTTGCTTTGCTGGAATGACAGAGAACAGTAGTATATTTTGGTTTGACCTTTTTTTTTTGTGGAGTTAAAAGCAGAAAGGTATTCTCCCCTTTTTCACAAGTTGTGTTATATGAGATATACCTACACAAAGCACTATTAGTCACATTTTTCAATTTTTTTTTTTTTTTAAATCATCATTGCCTGATGTGAAAAACTTGCCATTTTTGAACAGTGCAGGCTGAAGCCTGTATTTCAGACATTTTGGATCTCCTTTCATGAAATGAAACAATTTTAACAATGATTTTATTTTTTCATAAGTGAATTAGTCTTGCATTCATGCTCTCTTGTCTTTTCTTTTTCAGGTTTGCTCTCATGAACAGAAAAGTTTTAGATGTATTTGGCACTGAAGCATCCAAGAACTTCAAGGATTTCACACCTAAGCTTGACCCAAGATACACAGTTGTGCCACCAGAGCTACCGCTGGAGCTGTCTTGAACACAACAGCCTTGCTTGTCATTGAATGTGATTAGCATTTTGTCCTGAAAAGTTAATTAACTTGACAGTCGTATATATGGAGGAGGGCTAGGGCTCCACTTCAGTATTATTTCAATGAGAAATGCTTTTTACCAATCGAAAATACTGAAGCTTTGCAGGAAGGTGTGGCTTAGTGATTTAGCCCCTTCCACAAGCAGAAAATATTTTTGGATTACTGTAGTTGGTTGACAGTATGGTAGAATCCTGAATGAATTAAACAAATGAGTAATATATTTAGAGAAGTAAAACGTAAATATGCATCATAATTTCAAAAACTCTGTACTTCATACCAGTAGAATATTTCTTGGTAAAACTAAAAGTAATTCTTAATTTAGAAAGTAAGACAATTGGCATAGTTTAGGTCCAAAATTTTACCTGGTCTTAAAAATGGGTGAAAATGCCTGTGTGGTTTTCTAAATTACATCACTGATTTGTCTTAAAAGAGCCACTACCCACCCATTAGTTAAAATCAGAGTATTTTTACACAGCTGTGGTTGCAAAATAAGGCATTCCTTAGGAAAAGAAAGTGCATATTGATTCAGAAATCACATTCCAGGGCTGTAAATTCCACTGATGATATAGATAACAGACAAGGAAAACAAGAAGGCGGTCCTGGTGGCTGCTGCACTCCGAGGAGCAGCGGGTGCGGTGGTCAGCATCTGCCAAGTGGAAAAGGACAAACTGGGAAGGAATGACACGTTCCAGCCTGTGAGATGGTGCTGGAAACAGCAGACAGTTACAAAAATAAAAAAGCCAAGAACAAAACAACAAACACCCCTTCCCCCCCGCCCTCCCCCAAATATACTGAAGTGAAATGTTTATTTTTAAAAGGGCTTGACATTGTCTCCTTAGATGGCATCAGGTTGTTTGTCAGGCTGCAATGCCAGCCAGCGTTTCAAGCATTTCTTTAGAAGAGAGCTGACCCCTGAGGTTAGACTGTTACAAGAGAACAGTTTTGACAATCGTGTTGATAGTGTTTTTTCCTTGTACCCAGTGAAGAATGGCTTTCCATCAGGCCCTCAGACAGCCACGACTGGCACAGTTACATTGAATTTGATATGGTACTCAATGCAAATAACTACCTACACAAAGTCCATCTCATTTTTACCGTGCAGATTTGTCTTCTAAAGTGAGACCTTGACGTGCTAATCGCTTTTTTTTTTTTTTTTCCTCTTTGGGGCTTTTTTTATTTAGAATCCATTCAGGTGATGCTGAATGATGTTCGTTACCCTAGAACTTAATGAAAAGATAAACTATATTCACACTCAGCTGAAAAGAGGTAAGATAAGCCCGAGAATTAAAATTGCAGTAGGTTGCATATATTTTAAGAATAAAAGAAGAAATCAGTGTTTTATTGGAAGTCTTTGTCAAATTACATGAATTGGACTAAGTAATAGACTCTTTGTCTTGTAACACTGTAATCCTACCCCAGAGATAAGCATATTTTAATTCCAGTTAACCGAGTACAGAATATGGAGTAATTTTTATCCAATTTACAGAATTGTTGTGATAACTGTACCAATTTGTCCACAAAATCTGCTTCTTCATCAGCTACACTAACAGTGATGCTTTATCACTGTTACTGAAGGTGCTTCATCCTTTAAAACAGTGATTGTCCGGGCTAGTGTGAATAAAGTTGGCAAGCTAGTTTGTATGCAGTATTTTATTGCTTGAAATATTATATTAAAATTCCTCAAAAGGAAATAAAAGTTAATTCAACAAGAACTTTAAAATGATTGTAATAGGTTTGTAGTGTTTTTCCACTGGAATATGGTCTAAAATATTTGACCTTGTAAAGTCTGAGAAGTTATATATTTTAGGTGATATATTAAAACTCACACGCTATATGATGAATACTTTCTAGTGTAACTATATACCATTCTCAAACTTAAAGATGTTTTATAGATGGATTAAGTTTCTTCACTGGAATGACAATTGTGATTGTTTCTCTATTTGAGGTTTTTTTTGAGAAAAAAAAAAAATCCAGGAACTACATCTCAGCAGCTAAACAAGAGTTTTGTCTATGTTTCTTGCTTCCAAAATTCACAGTCCTTGTTTTGAGTTATTCTTATGTAATATAAAAAGAAATTAAATTTTTTTAAATTATTTTTATTCAAATTGAATATATGTAAAAGAAAAAAAAATAAAGTCCTAATGTTCTTCCCAATAATAAATAGTTGCTGCTTGAAAAAGTGACTTTTTGTCCATGTTGTTACTAATAAGCTCCCTGGAATTGTAAGTGGAATAGAGTCATAGGATCATACAATAGTTTGGTTTGGAAGGGACTTTTTAAAGGTCATCTAGTCCAACTCCTCTGCACTAAACAGGGATACCTTCCACTAGACCAGGTTGCTGAAAATCCCATCCAACCTGACTATGAATGTTTCTAGGGTTGGGGCATCTACTGCCTCTTTGGGCAACCTGTTCCAGTATCTCACCATCCTCATTGTAAAAACCTTCTTATATCTAATCTAAATCGACCCTTCTTCAGTTTAAAACCATTAGCCCTTCAAGTAACACTTGGTGGTGAAGGAACGCTGGGAATGTGACCGAGCATTTAAATTGTGGGTGTTTGTTGCACAGTAAAGACCTAATGCAGTAAGTGATGAGGTAACACCAAAGCAGTTCAGCTGACAGCTCAGCTCTGCTCTTCCACGGGTCATTATGTAATATGAGTTAATGTTACTTAATGTTTCTTTTTTAAACACAGAGAACCACATTGCCAGGTCTGCTGGCAGGGAAGAGCCTTCAGCTCTGTCCGCTGCATGGCCCAGATGGTTGGGCTGCATGGGACTGAAATAGCAGCATTTTCTGCCACCTAATGTGGCATGGCTGGTTACTTTTTTACATCATCATATGATGGGTGTCTCTTTGATCGCATCAAACTTCTTGCAAAAGTTGATTTTGCGGAAAGGAAATGGTGGGAAGTGGTGGGTCAACCTGGAATGTCACAGTTCTGTGATAGAGATTTGTGTGTCCTTAGGGAGTCTCCTCATGGCAACAGTTCTTGGCTCCCTGTAGGCATCTCAGAAGGCTGATTCCTCATCTGTGGTCCCTAGAAGCAAACATGCCTGTGGCAGGCAATTTTTTCACCTTTCCTTGAGGTTGATTGCATGTATGGCTCCTCTGGAGTTCCTCTCCATCCCCACTGCTGTCCTTACAGTGCATCTCACTCTGTGGCTGTAGCCCCCATCTTGCACCCAGACCCCCCCACTCCCTGTCAGCAGCCCTTTGCCCCAGTTCCTCTTAGTTCTTCATCTCTCCCTCACCAACTAACAGTGTTAGCTGTCCCCTGTTTTCTCTTCTGTCTTATGAGCTGCAGTGACAGCCCTCGGATGTCTCCATTTGCTTCTCCTTGTCCTCTGTGACGGCTCCTTCACTGGACATCCAGGGCAGTGCTTGGTCCTGCCCGAGGGAGCAGGCAGGCAGGGATGCTGCCCCATGTACCCATCTTTTGCTGCCACCCTGGGGTTTTAGTTGGCAGAGTTGCTTTAGAAGCTGTGAAATTCAGCAGTCCAGATCTAGAGTTTTCCCCTCCCAATCCATGACATTCTGGCCATGACTAAGATATATGTGGAAAATCCCACAGCAAAGGTTGCAATCATTCTTTGATGATGGATGATTATTGATATGCTTTGCCTGCCCCCTTTCAGCTGCTTCTCAGGCTGTGTGAGTTTGCTTCCATTGGAGACCTTCATCCCAATCCTTCTTGGAGATGATGATGATGATGATGTTGACATCTGCCACTGAGAAGAATCCTCCACTACACGAGAGGATTATTTTTCTTTTTTTTTTTTTTTCAGAATCACTTTAAATCTAGCACAAGGCTGAGATTACTGCATATTTTTTGGGGTTCCTGTGAGGTAGATACTTCCACCAGGGAGTGCATGAAGGCACATAGAAATTTCCATCTTTTAAGAAAGCTAATAATAAAAGCAAAGAGTGCCTAGAATTACACATTTTTAGTTTTTGTAGGTAGTGCCATCTCAGTTCATGAGGAAGATGAGTAAAACATCAGAGCTGCTTCAGTGTAGATGAAGCAATTTCACTACTGAAGGTGAAAGTGTGAATGTCCTTGTATTGCCTCACAGCTGGGTCTCCAGGGCAATTGCCTCTCTGCCTTCTGCAGGTGACATCTCTCCAGGCAAGGCTGCTCTCAGAAAATACAGCTTTCTGTTGAGTGGTCAACTAGGTCCGTGCTCCTCATCATTTCTTAACCACAGGGAGAACCAAGGTGCCTTCCATAATATGGACAAGCTGTTCTAGTCGCTTCTCACACCTCTTATAGCAGAACTGTGACCCTTTTAACTGACCCTTCTCAGATGGAATGTTTCCGAGAAATGCCAGTAAGACTCAAAAATAATTTTCAGAAAAATTTTTGGATTGTTCCCCTTTGAGAGACTGCCATGCTCTCATGTTTTTTTTGGGGGCACAGGAAGGGTTTTTTTCCAGATGCCTGGGGACATCTCAGGCAGAGGAGTCTGCTGTGGTCTGAGCCCAGCCCTATACTCACTGAGTTAAAAACTTTTTGACAGCTTCAGTGTGAAGCTTCAATTTTCAAATCTGCCAGAGGGAAATATTTCTGTGCAAGTGGTCCTTGGGTGTGTGTGCATTGACAAGGCACAAAAAGACACCAAGAAAATCGGTGATGCTTTCACTGAGCTTTTACTTTGTTTAGGATTTTTTCCCACAACTCATTTAACATGGAGTGGAGGCAGGGCCCAGGCTGTCTGTGGCTGGACTGAAATGATTTTAGAGGTCTTTATCAACCTATGTAATTCTGTGATTCTGCACCAGGGTTATGAATCCTTACTGTGATGCAGAATAAGCATAGGACTAGAGAGAGGGCAGGATGTAGTGAAATGCAGTTGGATCAGCGAAGTTGTTTTGGTGGCTATGGATTTGTGCCTAAATACCAGTCTGGAGGTTGGCTTTTCTTAGCAATGAAGTCTTAGCCAAGGAAACTGCTAATTCCCTCACTCCAGCTCAGTCCTTGTGCTGCACGTGGGTGGATCCAGCACAGGTGGGTACTTGCAGGATACTCAAATTGTGTGTTGGGGGGTTGTCTAACAAGTCTTCTCCTTTTACAAAACAAATACATTTTCCCCTACACCTCTGAGAATGCAACAGGAGAATTTGACATTTTCCCTTGAGCTACACAATTTCATGGGTTTCCTTATTATTTTATAGCAGATCCTGAATGATACATTAACAGTAAGATTTGAGGCAATAATTTCTCCCTCATAAGAAGCCTAAAATTGCCATTGTGGGTGGACTGGCAAAATCACCCAGTGCTCTCCCTTGCCTTTTAACCACACTGAAATGACATCGCATCACTGAGGACACAACACTCAGCTTTTGCAGTTGATGGATTATGTCCTTCCATCTTCATCAGAGGACACTTCTTTTACCAACACGTTTCTTTGAATGTGGCAAGCAGAAATGTGAATTAGAGCCTACTTTGATCTTAAGGATTTTTTTTTTTTCCTGGCAAAGGCCAGGCAGTTTTCCACTTGCTAATTAAAACAGAGAGCAGTCAGAAGAATTTTAAATATTAATGCCAAGGCTTTACACAGGGTGGAAGGGTCTGGTTGGAAATCCAGGCGAATGATTAATCTTTTCATGCCAGTGGAATCCAATCGATGTTTTTTCCCTTCAGCTGCCACAACAGAGACAAAAAAACATTGCTGTGGCTCTTGGAGCAGGAGCTGATGAGACTGTTCCCAGGACTGCTTGAAGGTTACAGAAGACCTAATCACAGGGTCAGGAACAAAAGCGAGGCTTTTTTTTTTACTTTTTGTATTTTCCTTGTATTTTAGAGTGAAAAACCTGCTTTCCCATTGCAGACAGTAAAAGCTTGCAAGAAGGGACAGCCATTGCTGCTGTGTGGGTTTGAGACTGTATCATCAGTGCATAATGTTCGCCTAGGGAATGGTCACGGACAAAAGTCACCTCCCAGGACTGCCTGGCCACAGCCCTGCATAGCAGGACTGGTGGGACACTGGCAACCCATTGCAGCTCGTCAGGCACCAGAAGCACCAGCCCTTGTCTCTGGGAGGATTATGGTCTGCCTGCAAGCAGTAATATTTACTGTTTCTCACCAGCTTGGTGAGAGATCCAGCAGGTGGGTGTATTTCCCCACTCCTAGAATGTACCCTGGCTAATGCCCACAGTGCTCAGGGCTTATGGAATCATGGTGGAAAACAGGTGCATTTTCACCAGCCCCATCCTCAGTAGTGCCTCCCCCAAAAAGTGGTCCTGTCCCTGTGCCTTTGCCTAGTCCCTCTATGTTTCTGTTACACTGTGCTCTGTCAGCCCCATCAGAGTCATAGAACGGTTTGGGTTAGAAGGGACCTCAGAGATCATTAAATCCAAGCCCCCTGCCATGGGCAGGAACACATTGCACTGAACCAGGTAGCTCAAAGCCCTATCCAGCCCAGCTTTGAACACTTCCAGGGTTGGGGTATCTACAGCTTCTCTGGGCAACCTGTTCCAGTGCCTCACCATCCTCACAGTAAAGGATTTCTTCCTAACATCTAATCTAAATCTCTGTTCTTTTAGTTTAAAACCATTCCCCTTGTCCTATAACTATCTGCTCATGTGAAAAATTCCCATCATTCTGGGAATATTACTTCCTTGGGGGTAAAGGGAACTCGAGGCATTCTGCTTGGGGGGCTCCTTTGAGAGTGCACTGGTCATCTGCATGGAGCTGCTCGAGGCCTCCTGGTCTGCAGCCCCAATTTTATTTTTAATACAGTTTTCACCACTATCAGACAAGGTGGGTCTGTCGTCAGGGTGACTTGGAATAGGATTTTGCTTGGTCACATTTGGGAGGAGAGCTTAATAGCTCTGGCACAACCGCTCTTGGGTCGTGCTCTTGCCAACCCTATAATTCTGTGATGGGTTGTCAGATTTTGCCTTGATAGCATCTTTGAAGGCATATGGCCTTGATTTCCCAGCTCACATACCAGGCATGATGAAGAAATCCAGTTGGTTTTTGCAACAGTTCGGATAAATCTTCTGCAGGGTTACATTGACAGCAAAGAGATGTCCTGGAAATCCTGTTTAGTCAGGTGCTCTGTCCCAAAACCTTCAGTGAAGCATAAACTCAATTACTACTCTTGGTCCCAAAAGGAAAACAGTGTTGCTTATGCAGGGGATATCAGGGAAGTCAAAAAGGTAGTACGTGCCTCAATAGCTCTACTTCATGCTTGCAGGCTTACTAGGATCAAAAGGCATCACCCTTCATATCTGTTTTTTTGAATGGGACCAGCAGCAGAACAGCTTCATGTGCCCAGGCACAGCCTGCTGGAATATGGGCAGGAAACCACTGGCCACAAGAACAAACTCAGGATCATTGAGCCCAAGGCCGTTCACCACCACAGGCTTCCTCTGATGGCTTGGAGTCTGTTTCTCAAGGAGCTACTGGAGTCAACCGGGGACTGGGTGGATTAGACCAGTCCCAGCAAACAGGACTGAGCCAGACTCACCACTGCCATCAGAGCCGTGCCCAGCGGCACCACACGATGTGGAACACACAGAACAAAGCTGCTCTGACAGAAAACCTCCCCCTTTGATAGTGCCCTTCACATGTTAGCCTGCCTGGGAGTTGAACTCTGTGGAGTCTCTGATGGTCAGCTGTTTGTAAGCATGGCCTTGGGCTTCAAGTGTCTCTGGGAAAGAGAAGGAGCCTGAAAAACAGCCTTCACAGTGCTCCTGTGGGAAGGCAAATGTTGAAGTCTTGCTCACCTCAGCTGGAGTTTCTGCTCACCTGCCTGTCCCCCTTCACCTCACGGTTCTTGTTCAATCCCATAGTAACTTACAGCTGCTGAAAATTATCTGCATGCCTGCTCCAGGGTATGTAAAACCCAAAGATGATCCAACAGGGCAAACTCAGCCTTTTTGCTCAGCTGGGAACAGTAACAGTGGAGCTGCCCTTCTCAGCTGAGGATGTCTTTGACTGTAATGCCGGCTTTGATCTGTACACAGATAGGGATGCTGGGCAGGAATTGCTGCTTGCTCCAGCAATCAAAATACCACTCAGCATGGGATTAATTTTTGATTTCATGAGTTACTTTTAAATTATTTTGCTTTAATAAATTGGGGAGGCAGGAGAATATTCTCACAAAGATGAGAGTGAGTCCAAGTAAAACAGCATGTGTAGCAATGCAAAGTGATTTTCTTTGGAGCCTGAGGGACTGTATTTTCAGACTTTAGCTCAGATACTTAGAACAAATCTTTCTTTGAGTTCTTGATTCTTAAAAGTTTTCTATGCGGTAAGGAAAGAGTGACCTTTTGCTTGCTGTATTGAGAAATGTTGCCCAAGACTTCACAAAATACTTTATGCCATCACATGGACGCAAGATCTTCCTCTGCTCCTGTCTGCTCTCTCCTGCAGTAGAGGAGAGCACAGACTAGACTGTTAAGAGTCTCGGTCTCCATTTTTGGACCTTCCACCCAAACCATGATTCTCAAAATCCACCTGAACTGCAGTTTAACTTGCCATTTGTGGCTTTTTTGAGATGTGAAGATCTCTCAGGACCTTCTGTGCTGCCACTTCTCCTGCATGGATTTCCTCACGTGTGTGTGTCTCATCTCAGATGGGATAGTGATGAGAAGCCTCCTGCCTTCCACATGTCGACAGGGATGTAAGGGTCCCTTTGCCAAGGCTAGACCTCTGAGGCAACAAGAAAACAGTCCAGAGGGAATGAGATCTGGCCCATACAAACTCCTGGACACGTCCCAGGACCTACTGGCTGTGTAGTGACTGATCCTGGCCAATATATGTCAAAGAGCTTGCACACAAATTAGGGCTGAGAGCTCACCTGTTTCTAGTCCTGGGCACCCTTCAGTTTAGGGGTATGGAAGGCTGCCCATTGGAAAGGGACCTGGAGGTGCTAGTTGATAGCAGCTGAACAGTGTGCCCAGGTGGCCAAGAAGGCCAGTGGCATCCTGGCCTGTATCAGCAATAGTGCGGCCAGCAGGACCAGGGCAGTGATTGTCCCCCTGTACTCAGCACTGGTGAGGCCACACCTTGAATCCTGTGTTTAGTTTTGGGCTTTTCACTACAGGAAAGACCTTGAAGTGCTGGAGCATGTCCAGAGATGGGTAAGGAGCAGGGAAAGGGTCTAGAGCACAAGTCTGATGAGAAGGGACTGGGGAAGACGGAGGTGTTCAGTCTGAAGAAAAGGAGGCTCAAAGGACACCTTCTTGCTCTCTACAACTACTTAAAAGGAGGTTGTAACCAAGTGGAGGTGGATCTCCCAAGTAACAAACAATAGGCCAAGATGAAAAGACCTTCAGTTTCACCAGGGGAAGTTTAGCCTAGATAATTGGGAAAACTGCTTCATGGAAAGAGCAGTCAAGCATTGGAACAAGCTGCCCAGGAAAGTGGTTCCTGGAAGTGTTCAAAACATATGTAGGTGTGCTGCTTAGAGGCATGGTTTAGTGGTGGACCTGGCAGTGCTGGGTTAACAATTGGACTCGACGATTACAAAAGTCTTTTCCAGCCTTAATGATTGCACGATTCTATGGGGAGGGACAGGGTTTCCCACATCTCCAGCACTGCCGAGGGACCGCTGCCCTGCTCACTGCAGTGTAGAGAGCAGCGAGAAGGGCTCAGTGGAGAGGCATGGAAAACTTAGCTGGCAGATTGGCAAAGATTTCATTGTCGTTTAGACTTGTCAAGGCAAGGTTTTGTCCCTTTGTTTTTACAGGAAGTTTCTGATTCCTAGTTGTCGCTTACTGCTGTTGAAAGGGAGGAAAGTGACTCATGGAGTTTCCCATCGGCCTGAGGAGATATGCAGAGAAATTACTTGCTAGGGACTCTTCCCACACAGCCAAGTACCTGGCAGTGAGGGAGAAATCAGGCAAAGAGCTCTCAGATTCACTAGCATGGCTGCAAATTAATTGCCTGAAACAGTAATGCACATAAACGCATTTCTCCTGTGGGCAATCAGTTTAGGAGGGAGCAGTGCTGCTTTGCCAAGGGCCGAGATCAGACAAGGTGATATGTATTTTATAGCTTTGACCTCCATAATTTACTGCACAGACAAAGCAGGGGAGGAGACCGGATGTGTGTGGAACAAAGATGGATGTGCCCATTTCCTCTCACTCGCCCCTTGGTCCAACTCTCTGGAAATCACTGAAAATTCATTGGGAAGTTCATGTATTTTGCCAACAGGCTGACTGTGGTCCCTGCTGCACCCAGGCTTCAGGGCACAGCAGCCAGTGTGTCTCAGGCAGGCTCACACTCATGGGCTGCTGTGGTGGGGATCTGGGAGCAGGAGAGACGTCTCTGTCCTTCCTTCTTATCCAGAGAAGACCTTCCCAAGGTCTATATTGAGCATAAAGGTGTATCCTGCAGCACAGAAGGAGCATTTTCATTTTTCAGAGGGAAAGACTTGCTGAGAGGACATACTTTGCTCTCATCGACATCCTTTTGCTGTTTCTTTAAACAAAATTACCTTTTTTTCCCTTAAACTCATGAAATGAAGGAAGGAAAGCAGTCCTTCATGACGTATATGAGATTTCCAAAAAACTGCTGATGGGCTGTGTGGACCTGAGATAAAATCCACAGGGAGGACATTACATTTTGTACCAACAAAACCAGGAGGCAGAGTAAATTGTGTAGCCTTATTAGAGACAGAGAGTAGAGTAGAGAAGAGAGGTAGAGAAGACGAGAGGAGAGAGAGAGGAGAGGAACAAGTCTCTCATCCAGAGACTTTGGGAGAAGCTCACCCTTCCAATCTGCAACATGCCTGCAACATGCCGTGGGGTTTGTCCTCTGCTCTTGTCTCCTTTTAGAGGTTTGATCCAGTTGAAAGAACTGAAGAAAATACAGTTTCTTATTACAGGCTCAGTTGCTTGTACTCTCCAGCCACACAGCCCTTGCGTGCGTGACTGTCATGAACGTTCAGGTCCATTCCTGCTTTCTGCTTGCGCTTCCCCCATGGATGGTAAGGAGTCCTGCTGTGCTCAGATACCAAGGCGAGAAATACCTCCCTATCAATAAGCATGTTTCTAAAACTCTGCACCCAGGAATGTCTCACATCCCTAATTGCTTTGATGCCATAAGATGCCTTAGGCACATACACACATGCAGATGACCAGTGTAGGGAACAAAAGGTCTGGGGCTCTGCTGGCTGTGCTTAGTTTCCCTTCATGTCATTTAATTTGATGCTACAGTGAGAATTTTCTTTTTTAATCAAATGAATACAAAGGAAGCACATTTTTAATAAAGATGAAGTGTGTACATATTACTCTCCCATCAATGCCTTATAAAATCTCTACTACTGAGGGTTGATACCAGTCTTTTTCTGGTAAAGCTACTTTTATTACAAATGAATGATAGAAACTAAAACCACAGAGCTAACTCACCTCTGGCAAATAAACAGTGATCAAAATTTCTTCCATCAATATGTACTTCCTTGTCCCTTCTCTATAGACTATCTTCGAGAAGGATTTTTTGCATAAAGTCTTGCCCTATTGAAGTCTTTGAATTCCCTGGGACCAAAATTTATCTCCTGATTTTTGGGTTGTCTCTAGCTGAGAAAAGAAGTAAGCACAGGCTCAGCCCCACCACCATGGACTGGCTGATGCTCATGTGTTGAGCCTGAACTTCCCACTGTTGCTTCTCCTGCACCCTGAA
>JAWWES010000001.1:33694609-33707447 GCA_035583135.1 Lophotriccus pileatus
GACTGTGGGAGGTTGTCTGGCCCAGCTCTTTTCCCAGATCTGGTCACTGGATGACCATGAGATTTTGCCAGTGGTAACAAGTATTCTGCTTTGTTTCTGGTTAGACTTTTCCATGCTTTAGTCTCCTTTACTTTATGCGGGTAGAAATAGGTACTTATGAGAGCGGGAGAAGAATGGTAGTGCAAGTAATAGTGTAATTAAAGCCAAACATAATTAATAAGGGTTGACCTGTTTTTAATACAGCCTATACAGAATTCATCCACTTTTCACTGTTTGGTCTGCTATATAGAATTCATCCTTGGCCTTTGAGAGTTGAGTTTTCTTGTTTTCTGTTCATTGTCAGCCCCCTCGGGAGTGGTGCACTGATACTACATCATCCAGAAAGGCAGAAGACCAAGACATGCCCAAAATGGAAATTTCTTCTTCTGATGATAGAGGGTTACCAGAAAGAGCTCAAAGATTAGTACTGCATAATTACACATACATGGGAAATGGCAGTGCTTTATCAGCAAGGGAAAAGCCCCAAAGGGTGTCATATTGCCCAATTCCCTCCCTACGCATCACTATTCCAATCCCATAACAGCTGTATTTCCAGACTTTCAGTACTTGTAAAGAACCTGTGAGAAAGAAGGGGACTAACTTTTTAGCAGAGCCTGTTGTGATAAGACAAAGAATAATGGCTTTAAACTGAAGGAAAGATTATTTAGATTAGTTGTAAGACCAAATTATTTGACAACGAGGTTGGTGAAACACTGGAACAGGTTACCCAGAGAAGTTAATGGATGCCCCATCCCTGGAAGTGTTCAAGATCAGATTGGATGGAACAACCTGATCTTTTTGAAGATGTCCCTGATCACAGCAGACAGGGTTGAACCTTTAAAAGGTCCCTTCTAATCCAAACTATTCTATGAGTGAATGAATTTACAGCCAACACAACAAGCAACGAATCAACCTAATGGACCTGTGGTCCCTTGTGTCATCACAGGACATTAGTACCTCTGGACCCAACTCTAACCCTGTACAAATCAGAAATTTTTGAGCTGAACACTCTGTGTCTGAGCTCAGTAGACAACTTAGTGCTGGTTATCTTCGCATGAAGGCTTAGAAAACTGCAGCTTGATTTTCCTCCAGTTTTCAGTAAATCAGAGCTACTGAAATCAGTCAGATTCTCATCTCATTTCAGGGCAATTCTCACACCTAACACTAACTTGAGCAGCATTTCACTGGTGCCTGGTTTAAGAGCATGATTCAGCTTAGTGAAGCTACACAGCTGTACCACAAAGGCGGGGGGAAAGAACAGCCCATTTTCTAAAGAAGAAAACCTGCATCTGTAGAAATTGATAAATCCTCAATTAAAAAAAAAAGCTGATTTGAGACCAAGTTTCTCTAAGACACTAGCTTGTCCTCGGCACTAATGTTTTAAGCATGTTATTTTAAAATCATAAACAGACGAAAACCATAAAATCTTATGTTGGTGTATAGCAAACAGTGTAACATTGAAGACAGATCGTTCTACAAGTAAATAAGAAAGTATTTATAAGTTTGTGCTCACAAATGTACATATGTTTTAAGAACATAATTCTTGTATTTGGAATATTACTTTATCATGAGGAAACTGGAAAACTTTGTTCAGCTTCACAGAACTGTATTATTTTTACATAAACAACGCGTTCAGTTCAGACAGCTATTTAAAATTCTGCTTCAATCCTGTTTGCTTCGAGCTTTGAGTTCCCATTAGTGCTCTTTCAAGTTAAGCATAGGCTTATCAGCTTTACTAGATCAAAGCCCAGGCCAGCAGGTGAAAATTCTAGCTATCAGTGAGACTCCAGCGAAAGACAAATTCTTTGGTCTTCCTTTTACCTCTAAAGCTGTTTTGCTCAGCTACAGGTGTGCATTTCTTTAACAGACCATTTGGTGAGTTCTTTATAGGCTTGAGGGTCTTCAATGGCAACCAGTGTCCCTATTCTATCACTCTCTGCCTGTTTGCACTGCATCCCATGTCCCCATTCTCAAGGCTTCTGCTATCATATGACTGTTGCATCCCCCCTAAAATGTATCATTATCCTGGGGTCATAAATATTTCATTTAGTGCAGAATAAGTATTGTCTATATAAAAAAAGGTTTTGCCACATTATGATAATAAAGAAAACAAACCAGGCAATGATGACCATGGTCTCTAGAAAACTCTGCTGTTGGAGTTGAGCAACCTAAAGCAAAAGTTTTAGGCAAGCTAAGACACGTTTGAACAAAACTGGGCAAGCCCTGACACCTTGCAGTGAAATAATAAAGCCTGTGGTCTTTTATAGCAATAGCAATCCTGAATTTAGTGGGGTACACACAACACTGAAATAGAAGCATTAAATAGACTTGGTGCCCAAACTGAATATTGGGAAGCAGCACTAACAACCTATTGTTAGTCTGGTAATTCCTCTTTCAGGAGACCCTATTTTAGGACATGAAACCCTATATCCAGTACTTGCTTAAAAAAAGACAAATTAGTTTCTTGTCATTATACTTATGTAAGAAGTCCATTATCTCCTGAAAGAAGTCCAATTCCCTAAACACTATGTACCTTAGATAAGACACAGTTTTAGCTCTTGACCTTAATTATCCTTTCCTTCCAAGTCTGTTCCAAGATCTTAAGTACAGAGGCCTAAACAGTAAGCTGGTTGGTAACAAGACCTTTTATACTCTCTTTCAAAATAACACTTTTTTTTGCCCAATACTCTTCTTTCCTATACAGAAAATAGGATTCCGCTTACGTAACTTTGGAGGCTGCAGCGTGGAGGTCTGATCAAGGCACTGTGGCTCCCTTTATGCAATCACAGAATAGTTGAGGTTGGAAGGTTTGCTCAGGTCCATATTTAGATGGCTTTTAAACATCTCCAAGGATGCAGACCACAACCACTTTAGGAAACCTGTGCCAGTGCTCAGTCACCCTCACATGAACAAATGTTTCCTCACATTCAGGCAGCACCTCTTGTGCTTCAGTTTGTGCTCCATACTACAACACTCCTGTAGAGGCTCTTTAGAGTGGTTCACCAGAACATTATGTTTCTGGACAGGATTTGGAGGATTTCTCCATAACGGTGCCTTGCAGGCAGTTCCTTGCTTACACGCTGCAGGTGATCCTGCTTAAGCCCCATTTTGTTGGCTTTGTGATCCCTTCCATCACATTACATGACACACCCTTTGCTCAGTGATTCTGTCCATCACTCCTTCACAGGACAGCTAGTTACTCTTTCCCTTCTCCATTATACTGAATTTAAAGCCCTCCTTGTGACGTCAGCTTAGCAAGCATCTTCTAAGCAGATGCTGCTCTGTAGACACTGTCCCACAGTTATTGAATCCCAAACCCTGCCAGATCCAGGTTTCCACTGGCAGTATTGCTTGTGCCCACATGGAATAACAGTAGAGGGTAGTAGTCAGAGGACCAGATGAGCTCCAGCAGTCCCTCCGCAACACCTGAATCCTGGCCCATGGCAAGCAGCAAGGCTGTATAGATGTTTGATCAGGTGGACAGATGGGTGCCTCTGTCCCCACAGCAGGGACTGACCCACAAAGATGACTTACTGTTCCTTTCTGATAGTCTTGCATGATTTAAGGCAAAGTGGACCAGATCTTTTGCTTGTACTCACATCTGTCTCCCCTTCAGCTTTGATGGAGGTGAATCCATCTTGCAGCTGTAAGCCCTGAGGTGGGCAGGAGCCTTTACCCTGTTGCCAGGGGTCATTAGTTTCCACTCTTCCCTTTCTCCAGACATTACCTTGATCGTGGAAACAATAAGAATTAAATGCCTTTTATTCATTCACAGCCACATTATTACACACACTATAACAAAAAAACCCCACAGGGAAATTGGAGATAAGGAATGAACTCTGAGCATATAATCTAACTGCTGATTTTCAGTAGCTGAAAAGCATTTTGGTGACAGTGTGCCAGCAGACACTGATTTTTTAAACAATATTGAGTCATCTTTGGGTAAAAATAGGTTGATCAATACGACACTAGGTGGCATTGTATAAATGCATATAAAGTCTTGAGCTTTTTCTGTTTCAAAGGAATTATCAGGTATGAAACTCTCATTGAAATGTGAGGGATTTTCTCACTGATTTTTGTTCTCTGTTCATTGTAGTCTGGGATTTAGCATTACTGAAATGCATGGAGTAGTCCAGTAATAAGCTACATTTTGTGTTTTTATCTGGTACTGAAAATCTACAGTTCACAGTCTGTCTTTTATTTACGTACAATATTTACTCTTGAACAACAGTATTTTCTAGAATATAAGTGAGAAGAGATTCAAGCCTCATGGCTACTCATCTTTTGTGAGCGGCTTGGAATGTGACTGGTTCAGTCCCAAGGTGGCCAGTGAGTTTCTGTGAATCTCCATTCAGCATTCCTCTTCTGAAACAAATTTCACCTCCTTGTTTTTATGAACACTTGCGAGGTAGGTTGTGCCTCTGCAGGATCGCATCAGGACTGTGTGATAGCCCCAGCTGGTCTAAATGGGATTGAAATTCTGATAATACCAAACAAGAGGATGTTGATAGGTCACACGCATCACAGGGAGGAATGAACCTGCTTTGTCGGTAGTGGGAGATTTTGGGGTGTCAAGTGTAAAATTAGTCAGCAGGATCATGTCCATATTGGCAAAACAGAAGCACGCAGAAAGATGCAATGCTTTAAAGGTATCAGGTGAAATTTTTTCTTGGAAGCAGCAGTTTCACAGGTTTGTTCTGAACTTGGAGTTCTACAAGTCCTTAATAATGTGTACAGCATGGGAGAACAAATCCCGTTCAATGCCCAACCCTTCCAGGCAGATCCAGGCCTTTTGGAATGACAGCTACAAGGAATGGGCTCTGGTGAACCTGTGACAAACTGACTGGAGTCATCACACTGGAGTCTTCAGCAACCTGGTCAAAACTTTAAGGTGGAGAAGTTTTCATGCCTTCTCTGAGAAATCAGTATGACTGGACAGCTCTCTGAAGTAACAGGGCTACAACCTCTTTAGTGAGGCCACCATGATGACCTGGTGGGATATTTCACACTACTGGAGTGCTCCAAAGGTTGACCCCAAGCTCTTTGTGAAGGAGGCAAGGAGTGGGAACTGCCCTCAATGCAAGAGAGCATTGGGAACTCATGGAGCTCTGCCTTGACACAATCTCAGCCATAAACTGAGATTTTATGGGTCTGGATTAGAAGATGCTGTTGTTGCAGATTCACTGGATCAGGAGAAAGTATTTGAGATCTTCCTCAGACAGACGAAAGAAGTCTCACATTCATAGGTTCTCATCTTCAGTGGGAAACATCCCAACGTCTCCTGGTGGGACAATCAGCAGGTGAATGAGTTGTGGGTATCCTAAGCAGACATCAGTGCACATCTGTGTCTAACTGTGTTCAGTGCAGGGCAAAAGGGAGGAATAAATATCGTCTTGCTTATCTGGGACAGTTCTAGTTTTTACAGTCATGAAACAGGCCATCAGCAAAGCTTGGTGATGAGGAAAACTGGATGGATGCTTTGGCTAGTCATGCTCTTTCAGTTACTTTTTGTTATTTCCTTCACCCAGTGTCACCCAGTGTCACTCCTGTCTTCAGATGGGTGAGAATTTGGATTTCAGGAGTGCCAGGCTTCTTAGCCTCACCTTGAGAATGCATTGAAGACAATAGTCCTGAAAACCCTTTCTAAAATATGAAGTTCAATAAGCTGGTTGGGAGTAGTTACTGGGGGTAGGTTAAAGAAAGAGAAGTCTTTCCAGACCAACACAACAGCCTTCTAGAATGAAATGATGAGCTTAGTAGATGAGGAGAGACGACATGGCTTTCAACACTCTGTTCCTGTAGCATCCTCATATGCAAACATAGAGTAGATAAATAAATAGGGAGGTGGACTGAAAATTGGCTGAATGGCTGGGGTAAAAGAGTTGTGAGCACCAGCATGAAGCCCATGGAGATATTAAAAATCCATCTGTACCCGGTCCTTTGCAACCTGCTCTTGCTGAGCCTGCTCTGAGCAGGGTCTTAGACTAGAGAATCTCCAAGAAATCCCTTGCTATCTCAAATATTCCGTGATTTCATGAACAGCAGCTTCTCTGTTGGCCTCAGCATTGAACCTGTAGCTCAACCTCCGATTTCATAAGCATATACTTACAGCAGCAGGCTTTCTGGGACTCATCCCCACTGTAGATCCATGCAACCTAAACAAAAAGAATGTGGATTGCAGCTAGAAACTTGCACATGTGTTAGGAGAAAGTCATCCTTGTTTAACCTGAGGGAACTACAGAGGCAGACCCAGCTACCTTGATGGTCCTGCTCAGGTGGGAGGAGGTTTACATGGGCAGTGCAACAAAAAAAGTGATCTTCTAGAAATTTTTTAGGGAATAGAAATGGTAGAAATTATTTTTTTTTAAATAAGAGTTATTTTTCTCTTGGTCAATTCTATTGTCTTTCAAATACATGTTTCACAGTTTGAACAAATTTTAATTTAAAGAAAGAAATGATAATCTGTGTCAGTGTTTCAACTCATATCTGTGTAAGATTATTTAGTTAAGTTTAAAACAAAGCAAACTTTAAAGCAATTTCAGTGGTGATAGAAAAGGGTTCTAATCTACAGTATGTTTTTCAAAAGATGACAATAAAGCAACCAGAATATTAAAAAATAAATCTAGTCAAGCTGAACCGTGTAAAACACAGTCTAATTATTTTTTTATTGTTCTACTTTAAAAGCTTAATTCAGTTTTATGCTCTCTGGAGAAAATCTGAATGCTGCAAGGATTATCAGACCTTAACAATTGAACTGACCCAGGAAAATTTTCCTGTGCGTGCCCTTTCCTAATGCAGTTTTGGCTGATACAGCCTGTTTTACTGTGTTAATGGATTGTTTTTCCTATTTCTTAGGAGACAATAGGGATATGAAAGAGTGCTGAGATCATGGGCCACTAGAAGTCAGTATATTAGCACAAAGACCAGTTATTTCTATCTTTAATAGCCAAAGGGAATGGTGCAGCATCTGTTCTTTGCAACTGTGGAAAGTATTTGGTCAACCTGAAAATCAATGATTATTGCATGGTACTGACAAGAATGAGTGTCACATTATTTCTGACATATGGAAGGTGACTGTTGGGGTAAGTTTCAATCTGAATTGCAGAGCTGAGCCAAAAATTCACAGTAAATGGTTTATATGGCAAATCTGGATTCCTTTCTGCCTGTGGGATATTTTTCTAATTTATGAGGATTTTATGCTGTCTGTAACTGCAATAACTAATTCCTCTTTTACAAAATTATAAGGAATCTCCTGGGGTAATTTTGAGCAGAAACAGTGGGTCCTGAGCTCCACTTTGGCCAGGGATTTGGGATTCATATGCACATATTGCCTGCACATCAGGCAAATAATAATTCATGGATGTCCATAGATATATTTTTCTTTTGCTCATCTTAGTTTCAGAAAGGGCTGTAACATGGTAACTAGCTCAGTACCCTCTGAGAGGTAGTTCAGAACTAATAGCTGAAATAGATTGTCATTAATGTTTTAAGAAGTTATTTTTTCTCTTTGTCGTGTTGCTGCAAGGGCACAGAAGGGCACGCTTATCTGGTCCTTGGTATGAATGAAGAGCAGAGAAGAAAAAGTGCAGGGCAAAAACCTCCCAAACTACAGTTGCTGCTTGAGGAACAGGGTCCTTGCACAAGCCTGAAGATCTCCCAGCCTTTTTCCACTTCCTACCATTAGTCATTTATTCTACCTCTGCTACCCAGGAAACATTTTACCCCTTGAGCTGAGCCAAAGAAGCTGTAACTGCTCCAAGGGGTAGAAACTCTGGCAAGGAAAGTGAGAGTGCCTCTACTACAACTGTTCATTTTAAATGAATTGCCTTTGGTACACAGAAGACAGATTTACCAGCCTTGTTTTCAGGATTGATGACGGACTTTTTCACACAGTTTCCAAAGAGGGGATCTGGGCCTCTCAAGTAGCCCTCATGATCCTAGGTCTTTCAGTGTTATATTTCCTTCTGTCTTTAAAATAAAGGAAAAGACACTTCCCTCAAACAGATACCAAACCACTTTCTGATGAGATTGTTATAGAAATGCTATAAATTTTACCCTGACTTGTATTGGTTTTGTCTGGAAGAGAGTTAATTTTCTTCATAGTAACTGGTATGGGGCTATGGTTTGGATTTGTGCTGAAAACAGCTCATTGACTGCAAATGTTTTTGCAGCTTGCCCTCATGTGTACAGCACTGAAATCTGTTTTCTGTGAATATCAGTTAAGGAAACAAGAATATGGGAATTTTCAGAGGGGATGATACACGATGAGGAATGGGAGTTGCCCAGGGCAGAGCATTAGTGTTAGGTCTGGCCAGCTTTACTGGGGATCATGGAGCACTTCAACTCCACAGGCACATCACTGATCTTTTCTGTAGCAAGTTTTTAGTTCATCAGGTAAAGCCAAAGCTGCTGCTGATCTAGGGGATATTTTCATTTTGACATTTTGGTGCCAAATGGTTGCGTTTTGGACCAAGTCACTAATTGTCAATAGAACCAGCATTTGTGTGTGTGTGATTGGATAAAGAGTAGTAACATTTTAGTCACTGAAGGTACCATTCTTCAAATCAAATAGCAAGTCCTCTTTCACATGCAGTGAAAGCATATTGAACAATTTTACCATACAAAATAGAGACTTTGTAGGACCCTCTGTGGGTTATGTGACATGCAAGTGGTCACAGAAAACTGTGTATGATGCTGAGATCCCCACTTCTGAAAGGCAGCGTTCCTGCCCAGGGGGTGCTTTGCAGCAGGTTCGTGTTCTGCTTGAGTTATGTTGGCATGTTTGCCCTGATTTCTGGGTGACACTAGGCCTCCCAGCAGGCTGGCATCAACACAGTGTCCTCTCCCACAGGATCAGCATGGTAGATGTCAAACACTCATTTCTAATGTTGTACACATTCTGTCCTTCACTCTCTTCTGCCTCTGGATTTATTTTTCATGTGCTGGGGTGAAGCAGAATACAACAGAGTGCCTGAAAGCATTCAGCTGTAGCTCAAGGACTACCATGTCTTGTAGAGCAGCAGCTTTGACAGTACTGTTACGCTGTCCTGACTTCGACATGGTGTTTCCTAGCTTGTATCTTCTGTGGGTGATTTTGATCAGTGAAGGACACTGTGGCTGTAGACGAGATCCCCTTCTGTACTGCACAATCTCCATGTCACAAGTACAACCCATGAATCTACAGTACACTGCAGCTGGTGTAAAAGTGCTTAGTCCAGCATAATAATGACCAGTCTACCTCAACATTTCCTAAATTCTGCTGGTGCAGCTTTTCTGAGCTTTGGGTTGCCAAAATATCCTCTATAAAGATCTGAACAAGAAAAATGCACTAAAAAGTCACAGATTACCCTGGATATGAGCATAGTTTTTGCTAGTGTTTATGGAAGGGTAGTAACTGGCATCAGATGTAGTGTGAGGGAAAGGCAGGGGCAAGTGGCCAGTGACGTGTTGGGTGGGTCTGTAGTCTCTTAAGCCAAGGCAGCACAGCATGTCTGGCCATGCCATTGGATCATGTGAGTGAGAGGACTCAGACAGTGAGGACTTCAGGGAGCAGGAGTTCAATCTTGATCCCTAGATACTAACATCTCTTGAGGGGTGGATTCTTGCTGTAGCTGACCTGCCTGTCTTGTCTCTGTTAGTGTGCTGGTGTTTAATCGATTCATCACTCTTTTATGTTTTATACAATTAATTTAATTTTTCCTGGCATTTGAAAGCCCTTTGATTCCAGACCCTCGATTAATATCCATGTTCCCACAGACACATTAGTAGTGTGCTCCAATAACAGATAAGTGGTGTGGTAAGTACCCTTGGGTCTCATTACCATTCATGAACTTACTGTTTGAGAAATATGGTTCCAAATGTGTTGGCGAATGAAAATAATTAGTCATAGCCCATTATGAACAACTGCTCAGCTGTGCCCTCTGTGTGTACTCAATAACATGTGTGTAAGTACTACCTAGCAGTGGGTGTCTTTTCCCCCAGGTGGGGTCTAGCTCGAGGTGGTGGTCTCTTACCAACCCCTTTTCTCTTACTTGGTTCTCACCTTGTTTATGGCCATCTCTGCTCAGTTGGCTTGGTGGTCCTTCATCCCACCATGGGGACCCTCATAAATCTTTACTGATGGGGAACTGTTCCTGCCAGGAGACACCTTTCCTTGGAGTTCATGAGCACTGCTCTCTCTCTGGTTGGGTTTTTCTCCTGTAGCAGACTTTGCAGACAATGCTATAGATAGAACATGACCCAGAGAAAAGATAAAAGTTCCTCTCTCTGTTGATTTCACAGACCTGTTGTGCAGAGCTTTGAGGTTATTCAACTGCTGTGTAGAAGCTTAGACCTCAGAGAATCTTTCTGGGTAAAGAAACTACATGGGAACATTTTATCTTTCCCATCAAATAGTTTTATTGGGAGCATGTTGCATAAATGTCATTTCCACAGCTGCTGTTACTGCCCTGGAAGATTACAGTAGTTTTCTCAGCCAGTTCTCTCAGTCATTATTAATTTCTCGAGCATTTAATCAACCCTGTGCAAGAGGCCTGTGAACACTCCAGCATTCTGCATCTCTTGAATTTGCGGTGTGACAACCTGGGTTACTAAATAGCTGTGGCTATATGGAGAGAAAATCAAATCATGGCTCTGCAAGCCTTTTTATTACGGTAAGCAGAAGGGACTGTGTGATTGTTTTTTATTTTTTTTTAATTTTTTTTTAGCTTTAATCCTTTCCCTATTCATTGCTTCTGAGTGACTGAGGCACTTTGAGGTCATTTGGAATGTCCTTCCCCAGTTCCTTAATCTGGGCAACTCCTTTGGTCTTTGCACCTGGAGACTAACTTACAGCTGTTTCTCGTAAAGAAAGAAAAGTGCTGGCTATAGGGCTGGGTTGAACCAGCCCTAAGGAGGTGTTCTCTCACTCAGGTCTATATATATTCTCAGTTTCTGAGTATATATATATTCACAGCTAGTTTCTCTTCTTTACACTGATACATTCCTTAGATGGCCTGCGATCAAGGGATTTCAAGGTCTGATATCTCATCTCATCTGAACTGAACAGGAAGATCCTTGCTCTGGCAATCACTGTGAGATCTGGAGTCACCCATCTGGCCTTTTGGCTGGTCCCCTTTGAGTACGAGTTATTTTCTCCACCTTGCTTGTTACTCAAGGAGAGCAATGGGTAAGCTCAAGACTAATGCAATGCTGAAGTCCTGACCTCAAACCTCAGCTCTGTATAGTTGGTGGTTACATTATTCAACTTAAATGCAGTGTAGTTGCTTGGTTTCTAGGTCAGCTTGCTGAATATCTTGCTATTCTGCTATTATTGCTTTTTTATGGCTAAAAAGCCCTGTCCCCCTGTTCCCTCATTTTATTTACAATTACAGTTTGAAGGAGTAATAAATACTTCGAAAGAACTTGTATAATACTGTAACAGTCAGAGGATATAATTTTTAAGACTTAAAGGATAAACACATTGAGTTAGGATTAATTCGACATTTGAAAGAATAGCTTAATATTTTTCAGATAATAATGCCAAGACTGACTTAAAAAAATTATTTGTGTTTGTGAGTACTGGAAAAGCTGCTGTGTATATTTGAAAAGATTTAAAACTCCTGAAAGTTTTGTGGATATTTGCATGAATAAATAATCTAGAAAGTGAATTCTTCTTTTCTGAACCCCAGAAAACCATTCGTAGCATAGTATTCTTTAGCTTCTGGTGTTTCATTTGCCACTCACAGAGTGGAGACAATTTTTTATGATTTTGTAGTAACTCACACAAAAAACTAATGGATAATCAAACTGTCCATTTGGAAAGAGTCCAGGATTTTACTGTACAAGTGCTCAAACAAGATATTGACAAAAAACTTCTAAACAAAGAGGCAATTTTTATGAAAAAAAAAAAATCATATGAATTGGTGGAAAAATACAGGGGAACCACTTTTGTAATGGATATTATTGTACCACTAATTTGACTTGTTCTATCTATAAAACAGATACAGCTGTGGAAAAGCTTTATGAAGAAGCCCATAAACACACAGCTTTCATTCACTTTTAACTCTGAACGGGGAATAGGTTCTTCTTCCTATTGCCAAACTGTATAGAATTTTTATTTTTGTGTGGAAACCACGTAAAGCTGAGTGGTGGCTTCATCCAGTTGTAACACAAACCCAGGGTAATTTTGTGGTTTTGGCTGGGGTTTTATTTTATAATTTGATTTTAATACAAGTAAAAACAACCTTCTTGGCTGGGATCTCAATTGCCTTCTCTCAAAGTTAAAAAATATGTGCTGTGAGAAGCTGGTGAGCATTGGCTGTCTGTGGGTGAGCCTTAGCCTCCACCTGCTAGATCCATGAGTGACCTGCCCTTGCCCTCACCAGACACAAAACTCCCCTCCCCTCAGCATATCTTCAACAAATAAGTATTTAAGTTTTTTTCTCATTTCCATTCCCTTGGGCTGGACCGATTTCATAATTGTTTTAATGTTGTTTTCCCTCTTCAGAGAATGGAAACCAAGTGGCTTGTCACCTTTCTTTGCAGGCAGATTTGCTTTCAGATGTCTGTGTTTTGGGTTAAAACCACTGAGGAAGGATGTTTCTTTGCACTGTTTCTCAGGGAGATTTAATTGCAGGAATTCATGTTAACTTACGTTAATATTACCTTTGGCAGAAACCCTGTTCCCTTTTGATAAATACGGTCTAAAATGACTGAAGAATTTGGAGGAACCGACCAACTTATTTTTCTGTTGCTCTCAGGCTGCTGTGTGTGAAGGGAGATTTCACAGACAAGAGGTTCTCTAGTGATAAGATACAGT
>JAWWES010000001.1:33707547-33725989 GCA_035583135.1 Lophotriccus pileatus
CACCAAAGGAAATTATTCCAGTGTCACACTAGTGGAAGCATCAGCAGAGATTATCACTGCTGAAAATTCCCCTTCTCTGCCCTTGCAACACAGACAGAGTTTGTCTTTCAGACCCAAGTGATGGCATGGATGAGCGAAGGAGCTGTTTGATATTCTGTACCCACACAAAAATGTTTGATACAAACAGATATGGGCTCCTTGCTGCTAATGTTCTTCTGTATCTGTTTGCAATCAGGGCAAAGCTGAGTAAGACCTCAATTCTTTGGAAACTTGGCAGACTTTACAAACAAGATGAAACGTGATCACAGAATCACAGAATATTCTGAGTTGGAAGAGACCCATGAGGATATTTGAAGGGAGCTGGGATTTCACTCGTGCTGTCCTGAGCAGAATGGATGGCTGCTGAGTGCTTTTCTATATTCTAAAGGGCAATTAGAATAAACCAGCTGGATTTTAAATGCATCAGGCAGAGTGTCAGTTAAGCAAGTCACTTTGGAGTGCTTATTTCTTGTTCTGCCCTTTGTGAAAATCTTAGACATTTATGCCTAAAATTCGCTTTTGCAAAACTGGCCTTGTTCTGGCAAAATTTTGCATCCAAAGCACTAAGCATGATTGACAAGGCACATGTATGTGTTAGAAGATAGAAGCCCAGAGGCATAAACACCAGCGTTCTCCAAGATCCTGTAGATATTTTCTTTTGTTTCAGTCTAACTGCTTTCACTTATCTTCTTAGACCTGAGCAGAAAAGATCTTTAACCTTACAGAAATAATATATATAGGTTTTCTCTGGAGAAAATAGTAGTTGTTCTGATAAAGTAAGCTCTATGCACTCTTAATTCAATTTAAAAATATTAAGACCTCTCAGCACGCATTTATTCAGCTTGAATTCAGGTTACAAACAGTGCTGAAACCTGGCTTGTGACCTGCACTAAGCAAGTATCTTTAGAAGAGATTTGGACATTGCTCACATAAAAGTAGACGCACATTTAGCTAAAAATAAGGAAGAAATGGAAAATTAAAAAAAAAGAACCTTTCCCAAGCAAATGTAACTGCTGTGTTTTAAACTGATGTCCTTTTTTTTCCTCACCAAATTATTGCAGACAGAGCAATGAATGACAAATGAATTTTTAAATTAGCTGGGTCTTGGGTGGGTTGTGTTATTTGGGAACTCTTGCAGTGTCAACATGAGGAGTAGGATATTTGTCCTAAAAGTCATCAACATTTGTCTTGGTTGCTCTGTTAGATTTGCTATGTGTCATGCTGGGGGCAGCCAGAGGACACACAGAGACTAGAGCATGGGATTCCTAGAGGCCTCACTTTATCCAAATGTTGAGCCTGCTTTTCCCATGGAGATCACAAAAGACAGTTCCTGTGTTGGACTCTATGAATATTGGTGTTATCCCCAGGTACCTGTCTCATCTCAGTGAGTGCCTGGCTGCCTCTCAACAGCATTGCAGACTCTGATGGTGTCCTTAGAGACATTCTTAATCCTGTCATCTCTTCTGGCTAGTCAAAAACCATTCTTTTTAGTGAAAACCCTGTTCTTCTTCACCTCATGTGTCTTAGAATCCAAAATATGGAATCATAGAATGGGTTGTTTTGGAAGAGACCTTAAAGATCATCAAGTTCCAAACCCCTGCCATGGGCAGGGACACCTTCCAATAGACCAGGTTGCTCAGAGCCCCATCCAACCTGACCTTGAACACTTCCAGGGATGGGGCAGCCACAGGTTTTCTGGGCAACTTTTGCCAATGCCTCACCACCCACACAGCAAAGAACTTCTTCCTATTATCTAATCTAAAGCTACTCTCCTTCTGTGTGAAGCATCTATCCCTTGTCTTGTCACTCCATGCCCTTGTAAAAAGTCCATCTCCATCTTTCTTGTAGCCCTCTTTAGGTACTGGAAGGCTGCTAGAATGTCTCTCTGGAGCCTTCTCTTCTCCAGGCTGGTATCTGTTATTTCTGGATGATGCATGGGGTTGCCAAAAGAGGGGTGTCTGTCTCTTCCTCTAGGCTAGTCTGCTGTGCCCTGGTGGTCTACTTCAGATCTTATGCAAACCTCTTTCTAGATTATGAACTTTCCAGACAGAGTAGTGTCTGAAGTTTGATGTTACAACTGCTTGTTACTGTCACCATCACGAATGTGTTGCTTCTGCACCCCTGCCTGCTGAGCTCTCATCTGTGTGTTGCTGACCAGAGCACTGAAACGCACGTCTTCAGCAGGGACAGTCATTTTGGTAATTGCAGCTATTTTATTTTTAACAGGCAGTCTGTACTTCAGGGTGTTTTAGTTCAGGAAACTCAAGGTATGAATGCCTCACTCAGCTTAAGGCCTAAGAAACACAAATAAGTTTGAGGTGAACTTCTTTACCAGGGCACTTGTTCCTCCTTCTCAGCGTGTAGCTGCTTTTTCAAGCTTCTATTAGAACTTTTAACATAATCCAACTTAATTATGTCCTTGACTCCATTACTTAGCTCCTTTTCCTCCATGCAAAACATTTTGTCGAAAAGACTCTTCTAAGGCTTTCTGTTGTCCCTTGTGGCTTCCTGCAAATCCCTGGGATATAATTTATATGATCCAATACTTGTCAGCTTTCCTTAATTTGCAGTGTCCAGCTGTGTGCTGTGTGACAACACTTCATCCTTTGAGTGTTTACTTTACGCCCTCTCCACCCACCTCCACAGGAAATCTCACCAGAGTGTTTATCACAGAAGCATCAGTCTTGGATGAGAAAAGCCAGAAAAAACCTTTTTTTTTTTTTTTTTTAAAACCAGGTCTTCAGTAACATGAAGCTCTTACATCATGCACAAATTTCTACTGAAACACTATAATTCCCTTCTTGGCTGCTGGTTTCTTTCCTGGACAAAATTTTGCCTTAGTTTAATTCATAATGGTGGTTGAGGTTTTTTTAAAATTATTATTATTATTTTATTTAATTCCCAAATGCTGTTTTATTTATTATCTATTACTGATGGAATATCTTGGAGTTTTGTTTTTCAATATATATTTATTTTGTTTCATGGAGATAGTTTTATATTCTTACAACTCTCAAATATTTGCAGTTTAATAGCATGTACATACATCTCCAAGAAAATGAGTTAGTGTGGCCCCATGGCTTCCTGCTGAGAAATGGAGTTATTTAACTTCCCTAAAATAAATTAGTTCATTTTGTTTTATATTTCCAACATGCTAGGAAGATGTAAGTGACTGCCTAACAGAGATCGCCTCCAAGCTGTTCAGCAGTAACGTTGTTGCAATTCAGTTTCTGGCATCTGTTTATTCATACCAGCTTTCTCAATATACTTCCTTGGTCTGTTTAATAGAGTATGGATGTGTCTTACATAACTAAATTACCCAGAGAGCAATAAGTCTGTGGCTTGCTGGTAGCTCTGCAGAGGTACAGTTAATAAGTAGCTGTACCACAGCGTGTAATTTTAAAGTTGAATATGCATATAATTTTGTTGCTGGATCCAAGTCAATGCTGGGGAAGATTTTGCCCTAATTTTAAAACCTGTTCCTTCTAGAAGGGGTAAACACAACATTTAAGGACTGGATAATTGCTTTTCCAGGGCATATTGCTCAGCTGTGGGCTGGAATGGCTAGTGGGTAAGTGCAGCAATTCAGACAAACACAATTACTTCCAAAGCATGGCATTATATATATATATATATCTACTAAGAGTAGGTATAGATTGGATATTAGAAAGAAATTCTTTACTGTCAGGGTGGTGAGGTACTGGCATAGGTTTCCCAGAGAAGCTGTGGGTGTCCTGTCCCTGGAAGTGTTCAAGGCCAGATTGCATGGGTCTTTGAGCAACCTGGTCTAGTGGAAGGTGTCCCTGCCCATGGCAGGGTTGTTGGAAAGAAATGATCTCAAACTACATTATGATTCTGTGATTCCTCAATTCTGTACTTTTCTGTTTAATCAAGCTTCAATGGTTCCTTCTGTGTGTCTCGAATGAGGTCTGCTAGAATTGTACATTCTCCTCCATTTCAAGAACAAATTTCAAGAACAATTGCATCTTAAGACAGGCTATTTTTTAGTTGCTGAAACACACAATGGCATGATGCATGAGGGTAACTTCTGAATAATGTAACATTATTAATGAGGTTGTTCTCTGAACATAAGCACCATGTTCAGAGATAACCTGGCACAACACAGGGAAGTACACTCCACAGAGAGGCTGAACTATTACAGAGCCAGCTGAGCAGAAAAATCAATGTCTACATGCCAGCCTCAGGGCTAAGGGTTAAAAGCATTGCTGAGATAGCTGCTTAGTGAGGTTGCCATCTCAGTGCTATAGCAGGAGGAAATGAATAAAGTCTTTGCCTCTACTTTTTAAGTAAATGAGCTATCCAGGGATCAGCTTCCTTTCTCAGTGTATGTTACATGCTCTTAACAGATGCCAGATACTGAAATTCCCCATGCACAGTGATTTGCAAGCAGCAGGAAAAGGTTCAAAACTTTGTTCCACACAAATGGTGGTGGTGGGGAAAATGTTTTTGAAAATACTCTTTCTAAATCCATTTTAGGGGCCTTAAATGTAACAGATTATACGTAAGTACACATGGAAATCTTGTGGACATCTTACACACCCTCAAGCTTCTTGGCTTTTCTTACCTGGAAACTCTGAGGACTTGTCAGCTCCCCACCTTTGTGTATGTACTGGTTCAGATGCTGCACCTGAATTCCTTGTATAAAGCAGATTCTGCAGGACTGTGGCCACTGGACATCACCTGAGGAGATGGATGGGACCTAGGTAGAGATATTCAGGTGATGGAGAGGAGCTAAGAGAAGAAAAGATGTAGTATGGACAGACAGGTGCTTCAACACTGCTTGGCTGCAGGTAACAACCCAATCAGGATAGGCTCTTACTGCAATGCCCCAAACTCATACTGGAGTCAAGAATAGCAAAATAGGATGAAATAAAAACATTTTATAATTTTTTTATGTCAAATTCTATATTCTAGTTGTTCTTAGATTATTCTTACAGAATTCTAGTTCTGTATCAAAATTAATTGACCAATTTTAGTTGAAGTTTTATTTCACACAGTGTGCATTTTATATTGGAAAGATTTGTTTTTGGCTGAAAGCTGATTAAAATACAATTAAAATAAAGGCCACATTTTACTGTTGTTTATGAGGCTCCTGTCTAATACTTTGGTGTGAGGTCTGTGGTTTCTAGTCTAGAGCAACCAAGTGTAAAAACTCTATTTATTTGTCTCCTAGGTGATTATGGCTAGCTTGAATGGACACATAAATCAAACAGTGCTTTGTGATATTTTTATTTTCTTTAAAAAACCAATATGCGAATAACTATAGTGAACTAATAAAGTTGTTCTAATACTGCACCTTTGGATATTAAGGCTATTGTATTATGCCTTAGGGTGTGATGGTCTGCATGGGTAAACATAGTCATTCTTCACTGGAAGAGTTTTCTGAATGCCGAGATGGCAGCAGTGAGAGTTTACCATGCATGGGGCTGCAGCAGCACGAGTGGAGCCAGCAGATCCAGGGAATTGGTCTTCCTCCCTACCCAGCAGTTGTGAGATACATCTGAGTCCAGTTCTGGGTCCATATTATAAGAAAGGCATCGATAAATAGGAGCAAGATAAGCAGGGGACCCCCAAGACCATCAGAGCTGGTGTACTTGCCCTCTGAGGGGAGGCTTCAGGACTAGGACTTCTTCATCCCAGAGACGAGAGAGGAAGGAGACCTTACTGCTGTCTACAGTTGGCTAGTGGGAGGTGATGGAAAATCATAGAACGATTTGGGTTGGAAGGGACCCTAAAGATCATCTAGTTAATAATAATAGTAGGGATCATCATTGTGCTTATGAAGAATTAAATACTGTCAGCTGGCAACTTCTCCACTCCTTAAGTTGCTTTTGATAAGGTAAGTTATTTTGTCCATGGAACATGAATTTCTGATAGTGATGCACTGTATAGTGCTTATTTTATACATGGAGGTACAATACTGATACATTATACCTCTGTGATAGAAGATGGTCTTTCCCCTAGAGAATTGCAGATCTGTGCTCAAACACAATGAGGTACAAAACTAGCTGAGACAGCAGGATGTATACCACTGCTTTTATGCACTAAAAATTAAATTCTAATTATGTCTTTTCAACTTGGCATTTTGTCAGTTTGCCTCTGAAAATAAAAATGCACATGCCCCATGCTTCTATATGTACCTTCATAGTGCCTTCAGACTTGGCTGAGCGAATATTTCAGGTTTTTTAGTCAAATAATTTTTTTACCAGTCAGAACAGACAACATGTGGGTATTCTCTCTTACATGAGGAAAATCCCTGGCTTTTCACTGTCTGGTTATGTGTTTAAGTGCTGTAAGTATCACATGATTCTGTAATTACCAATGATACTGATTTTTTTATGCTCTACTTTCTTTTCAGAATAACACTAACAAAACCAATCCTCTAATACCCGATTTTCCTCTCAAGAGAAGCATCAGGGGCTATTCTAAAGAACCATTCAAAGGTTTTAGGGAAGTAAAACATTTCTGTAAGGTATTTATTCATTATTTGTTTGTATTATTATTTGAGATTTATCCAAAACCTGTTTAGACACGGTCCTGAGCAGCTTTCTTTAGGTGACCCTGCTTTGAGCAGGTGGTCTCCAGAGATGCCTTCCCACCTCAGCTAGACAGTAAATCTGTGAAGTTACATGAAAGCTGAGGGAAGTACCTGAGGGTGAGAAGATTACACAGCTCAATCTGTTTGAAAAGGAAGGTTGGAAGGTGGCATCATTACAGTCAGTAAGTGCCTTCATGGAAGGGAGACAAGAGGCACTAAAAGAGCTCTTCAGGAGGAAAAGAATACAAGGACCAGAAATGAAAGCAAGATAATTCAAGTGACAAAACAAAGACTCAGAGGGCTACAATTTCTTTCAGTGATGGTACATTAACCAGTACTTGATATATCTTTCACTGTCTTCCCAGTAAGCCTGGTTTAGCCAAACTTTTTTATTAAAGACAATATTCATTCCTAGAACAGATACAACCAGGTAAACTTAATGGAGCAGGACTTACAGGAAGCTTGCTTGGATGATCTAACAGTAGTTATAGAAGGATCTGTGTTTGATAGCTGAAGGGAATAAAACAAAATACAGGAAAAAGGTTTTGTTCAGGCTGTTGCAGATTTGTGGAGTTTTATTGAGGCTTCAGCAAGAAGTTTTGTTCCTCCTGGGTGCTCTTAATTGTTTCCAAATCTGCCTGTTGACATTATAACTCTTTTCAGTGAGGTCTGATTTACAAGCAAACTAAGGTGTATTTGAAGTAATGAAAATAAGAGTTTTTCAACATGTTTATGGGTGGGTACTGGAGCATAACTCTGTCATGCAAGGGACAGTATTCCCAGTGCCTGGCAGTAGTATCAGTGTTTTGCAGGAAGCTTCACTGATGGGGTCTTTCCCTATATAATAAAATATCTGCCTCATAGCTGATAAAAGTCTCACGAGGCTGTACGCCATTCCCAAGTGGGTGTCATATTTTTTTCCAGAAAAAAAAAGCTTTGTGAAATGAATCTATCTGCCAACATAAATATTAATATGGTGTTGCTTGGCTTCCCGTTCCTATTGGCCAGACATTGAAGCTGTTATCTCAAATCTTGAGATTGACTGAGGCCACAGTGGAACCAATGAATGTCAGTGAGACTGAGGCCTATTGAACAACATCGACTGTCCCAAACAGTGGTTTGGGGACTGAATAAATCAGACCCCCTTAGAGACAGACTGTGTGTCCTTTCCTGGCTAAATTAGAATACAAAAGGAAAGAGGGAAATAAGAAGATTCCTACCACACTGTTTTCTCTCTGAGATAGGAGGATGCTCCTAACAAAAGAGGTGTTCTAAACAATCTTCCTTGCACCCCACAGCACAGAGAGAAACCATCATCACCAGTCCAAAGGTCCTGGTTGTTTCCTGAAACCAGGGAGAGTGGTGACCTTTCTCTTCCATACACAAATGGGACAACTATTGAATTCCTTCAACTCTTTCTGCTGCTTTTAGTGCTGAACCCCAGATATGGAGACATTCTCCAGAGCATATTTCAGTCAATCCTGACTGACTTTTCTGTGTAGAGCAATGAAAACAGGGAGGGAAGCGTCCCTGCTGTTAGGATACAAGTGTCTGCCAGATGTTAGCTATTTCAGAAGGTCACTGAATGAAGCCAGTGCTCTTACCTAGAAATAATCACTGGGCTCAGTAATCGTTCCTAATAGCCAACTGTAGTAGCCAAGAACCCCTGTTTGCTCAACTAGTTCCAAAATAGTAGGAGCCGTTCCCTTCCTCTTCATACTTTTCCCATCTCTACCAATTCAGTCTTTTGGAAGGTTAGTACAGAGAAACTGTTTCTAGTTCCTCAATCTTAGTGTCTATTTCTGTAAAGTCTATTTCAGAGTTGGGGAAGTGACAATCTAGAACATGAAAACTGTACTGAAGACAACTGAAAAATCTCTTGACTTCTTTATGTCAGTAAGTTTGGGTTTTGTATTAGAGATGGCAATAAAGTCTGTGTCTTTTCAGTATCACTGAAGTTTTTAGAGTTAAATTTTATCAACTGAAAAATAAAGGCACATAACTTATCCAGTTTTGTTATAAGAAACTTCTATAGTTGAAATGTTCTCCTGGGCTAAACCATCTAACAGACTTGCTATTGGTAAAATAATATATTTGAATCCTTAGGGTTTTTTTTTTCTGTAGAATTTTTATGTATTTTTATGTAAGAAGTGGTGACTTGAACTAAGGCATAGGACATGTACAAGCAGACCTCAGAGTGTGAGCTCAGGACACCACGCAGATGTGGGACTGTTGTTACAAAGAGGGGAGGACCTCGCTCCTGCCCCTCCCATGAAGTTCAGTGATGTGCAATTCCCAGCCTTACTCTAAACAGATATTAAGTAAACTTTTATTCTAGCTCAGATGAGTATTGACAAGTTGTGAACATTGGGAGGAATAAAAAAAGATCTTTTAAAAGAGGAAACATAAAAAAGCTTCAAAATCCTGGAAAACTATAGAAATATCTAATTAAAGGGAAACTGAGCCTGGTTTACTGCAAGAAAAGAATAATTTTTCCATTGTAGAATAAAAACACACTGCAGGGACCAAAGGCATTTTTCATTTGGCTGTTATAATCTTGTAATCATTCCATACCCACGTCTGTTGATCAGGAGAGTCCTGCCCACAGAAAGGCTGCAAAATTGACAGAAATGCACATTAAATCAAATTAAAAAGAGAAAAAAGACACTGTACTGATGGATGGCTTTTCCTGTCAATGTGTCAGTGCAGTGTATTCAATTCTTTGCCCTCAGCCCTTCTTTGATAATGCTCAACTCCATGAAGTAAAATGCAAGAAAACCCAATGGTTAATTTGCCGCTGTGGAGCTTCGTAAATCTAACACGTCAGTGACCAACAAAGCAAACCAATTCTTATTGCAGGATGCTTCTAAAAGGCAAGGATTCACACAGGGCTTTACAACACAGTATAATTATACTTAGCTAAATGGAGTCATTCTTACAGGATACTGTACAGGCAAGAAGATCAAGCCCATAAACCAAAGATGCTCAATATAAAATGAAAAATATAAATTTTAAGGCATCATTAGTATTTAGGTTGAACAGGAACTAACTATATATAGTTATATAGCTCTATATATGAGAATATAGCTCATTTAGCAAACCACCACTGTTTAATGTCCCTAATAACAAGTTAGTTTAGTACCAAATTTTATCCTGAAGTGGGAAGGCATGAAAACAAATCAAGAAACGTAGTTAAAAGTTTACATAATCCTGAGATTTTATAATGGCAGCTGCAAAAGAAACTTGCACAGAGTTAAAGCTTTAGTCTGCAAAAAAAATATTTAGAATAGTTTTGTATACACTTTTAAAAATCCTTACTGAGATTAATTTTGAAAAACCCCTACAGAGGAAACCCCTCACCGAAAGAAACCAGTGCTCTTTATCTTCTAATTCTCCTTGGAATAATATGTGTTCAACATGGATTGTCATTATAATAGAAATAAGAGAGGGACAAAGACTACTGTTAAATATTTATTAAAATGCACTTTGTGTTTCAGATAAGAACTGGCATTAAGTGTTTGCATTAAACATCTGTCTTTATCACATCTCTTGTGAAAGAAATCTGCATTTCCACTATGCCCACAAGGCTCTCTTACGAATGAAGTTTGACTCTCCCTCACAGCACCTTAAAATCAGTGAGGCTATTTGAAGAAAAAGGTATTAGTCTGTGTGAATAGGAATAAAAGAATCTCTTAGAGGATATTAAAGAAATGATGGTAGAAAGATGATGCTATTTATATTATATATGTATATATTTATATATTTCCTTTGCTGGGTCCATTCACAGATTAAAGGCATTCTGGTGCTTAGCTACAGAATTGAAATCTAAATACAGCTTTTAGAATATTCTCTGTTATTCTGAATACAACTTAAGCTAATTGTTATTGGAGAGGAAACTAGGAATGGTTATGATGCTATACAGCATCTGAGCAAATGCATATAATGCAAAATAGGAAACTCAATTCCAGTCCAAGTCCATAGCATATATTTTACCCACATAATTACTTGTATTGAGATGTTGTCAGCTGCTTCAGAATGTACACTGTTGAACAATCTTTGAACAGTTTCTGCACTGATGTCCAGACATACTTTCACTGACTTCATTGATGCAAGTTGTGCCATAATTGCAAGTAAGCCTCTGAACCAGACCTGCATGATGAGACACGGAGTCCACACCACAGGGTGCTTTGCAGCTGAAGAACTGATATACAGGGGAAATAAAGCACAGACTCTTCCACACAGCTATTTTAAGCATTAACTGAGGAAGCAGTTTTCAGATTGCCTCTATATTAGGTACAGCTTCAGAAGAATCCAGGGAAGAGTTTATACATACCAAGACAGATTTTTGTAAGGGTAGACTGAAGTCCACCCAGGTTGTGGCTGGGCTGGACTGTGAGTTTCTCTGTTGATGAGATGGGACAGAACTGCCAGCCTAGTTGTTACAACTACATTGCTAGTGGGGGAGACTGCACCTACATTGGAATAATTTGAAAAGTTACATGCGAAGTCAGTGTCAAACCTGGGACTGAAAGGCAAAAGACAATGTTGGCCATATGATGCTGTCGTCACACAAAGGATGCTGAGACAGACTTAAATGCTTTGAGTTTTATTCATGGAGTCTGTAGCTGGTGGCACACACCCACTCTAAAATTCCCTCTGGGAAAAATACAAAGGAGAGAAAAAAAGAGAAAAAGGAAGGTAAAAACTTTCACCCATGGCTGGCCAAGCAGAGGTGCAGCAGAGTCTCCAATGCAGATATCTTCTGTTGATCCTCTCCAGGTAATGTTAATGATAATAATAATTTTCCACCATGTTTTTCCATAGTGCCCATATGCCTTTCATTGTGACCTGCTCAAAGTCCCTTCTGGATACTCCTGCTTAAAACACTCTTTGCTCTCAAGAAGCCCATGTGTTTCACAGTCAACTTGGGTGTATGTTGTAAGTCCAACTGGAGATTCAGATCACTGTCATCTACTATGTTATTGAATAATTTCTGGTTTCATGTGATTTAAACTTCAAGCTGTAAAAGAAAGGGTGGGAAAGAGCAAGGAGAAGGAAGGAGTCATTCTCACTCTGGTAAGAGTTGCTTCCCATGAGAAATCAGACATAAGAAGAAAATCAGGCTTTGCAGGTGTAACACCATGAGAATAATAGCATGAAAACAACAGCAGAAGAACAGGTTAAAATACTGTGCTGGCAGCTTTGGTGAAATGTAATACACCTTCAAGTGGAAAGCAGACTACAGAACTGCAAAGGAAAGGACCTGGGCAATACAAGGTGAAGGCACTCTGCAACAGCTTGGTGTTTGCCTTTCTCTCTCCGCTCCAGCTGTCTTCTTGCTTCCTCCAACATCTCTGCAAGAAGCAGGTAGGACCTGCAATAGTTCCATGTATATCAGCAAGGAATTCTATATTACTAGACAATAACAATTATTATTATTAGACAATTCTATATTATTAGACAATTCTTAGACTGCTATATTAAATTTAATATATCTGTCTTCAAGAGTTTATACATCTGTCTTCCTCTAAATTTATTAGATGTTATGCATTTCTTATGTTCACAGTCACACAAAATCACTTAGTCCATTTTTGTATGAGAAGGTTTGCGAGAGTGGGCGTATTCTCAGGCCAGTTGTGTCATATTTAAAAGTCTGTTCCTGACAAGTTTGTAATTTCCTCCACATTCGCTTATTTTACACCATCTGAGGATATAGCCCTCTGGCTAGAAGCACTAGCTAACTGCAGTTCCAAGACATAAAATTCATTACAATATTAACTTGGCATGTGTTTTGTACAATAACAATTTTCCAGGACAGTAAGCTTTTCCAGGATAGTAAACTCATAATATTTCCCTGGTTGCAGTCTGCTTCCAAACGCTGCTGATCTTCCTGAGTCTGGCACAGTTCCACATGATTTAACCAAATTGTTGTTGGTGTGTATTATTTCTTCACTTAGAACCCATTTGGAGATATTTATTATTATTGATCTAAGATGTCAAGTTCAATGGAAAGTCACAAACAGAGCCCTGAGAGTGCCCCTTCGTTGCATTTTCAAACGTGAGACTCCAGCTAGTGCTGTGACCACTGCGTGAGACTCAGTATAAGCCTAGAGGTGGCGGGCTGTGAGGAGAGCAAAGCAGCAGTGAGATGATGGCACAGATAAGCACAGAGTCCAAAAATGTCTAACCATGTTGGATTTTGGATGAATTCAGCCCGAGCATATTTGGAGGGTTATGAGAGACTTCTCTCACAGATGAAAGATCATGTGGGAGACCATGGAAAGGCATTTGCCTGCATACATAGCAAATGACAGCTGAAAGCTGACTCCTTCCACAGAGTGACTTGAGTTTGTTTGCATTTTGTATGAGATGTTATTCCTTGAAAATACAGGTAATGAGGCAGGCCTGTGGCAGGTTCAGCAAATTTGTGAGTGACAACTAGTGAAAGAAGCTGTCAGCTATTATAGTAAAGCCTGTGCTGAGGTGGGGCCTGATAAATACTGCTGGTTACATCAAGTACTGAAAAGCTGGTAGAAGTTGATTGAAGCCTCTAATTCTTCCAAACTGAGCAAGATTTGGTCATAATGACAAATACACTAATTAGTCCCCAACAGCAAGAATGTACTTGTCAGGCACCTGGTCTGGATGGCAATTGGTGTACGTGATGAAAAGGGAGAGAAGGGGAAAAGTGTGTTTGTATATACACATTTGTACATCCACCCATCTATACACATATTGCTTGGGACCATGTAGGAAATACATAACATATTGTATTAGAACATGAAGTGTACAGAAAGAAAGGGAAATTGGTATATCTGGCTAAGTGCCCCACTGGCTGTTGGACACTTTGTGCTGCTTTGCTTATGGCCAGTATGCCTGAACCAAGGAAATGTGAGTGAGTGTTTTGGTACCAAATTGAGTTCTTAGCAAAACAGAGCAATGATCATTTCTGGGCAAGCCATTAAATCACTCTGGGTCACATGGCCTCTTCCTAGATTCAGTTATTATTGTCCAACAGTGATCAAATGAGGGAAATATAATCAGAGAAGTACAGAGTAAAATTTACTGTTCTAATTTCTGGCAACCTTTGGTAGTATAAGATCATCTCTGTTTTTATTTCTCTCTCCTTAAAACTTCAGTGAACGTCTAAAAGTCATATGTAGGGATTCTCATGGTCTTCTACATCTTGTCAGGAGGCAGATGTAGAGTCAGGAGGCATAGACATGGGTCCTATTTCATGGCTGAAAAAGTGGTGGATAAAAAGACATGATATCTACAACATGGTTCTGGTTGTAGGCAGGTACTTGGGCAAAAATGTGATGATAAATTTCTTAGAGTAAGGGAGTTAACAATAAACTTAATCAGAATTCAGTTTTCAATTCTTCAGCATCTAAATATTTCATGCTGTACACAGAACTGTGCTGTTTGCAAGGACATTTAGTTTGGTTTTTTTTCAAAGAGGTCTTCTGTATTCCTATTTTGACATTTTCTTTGGCTCCTTGTTGAGCAATGGGACTTTAGTCATTCATTCTCTTATCCATGCTCAGATTACAAGAATTAGCAGCTATTTGCTATTTTCCTGCCTCCAGTCCACCTGAGACACTCTCAGACTCTGAATATAAGATCAGTCTTGATTAAATTCCTACAGATGTGTGTATTGAGGCAAGCTGTATCTCATTCTGCACTCAGGTCCTGCATCTCACTTTTGAGAATATTTATGAATGTCGTTGGTGCTTATCCTCTCTTCCATTATTAACACAGTAAAGCCAGTTAGTATTTGACTTTGAAAACTCTATTTCAAGTTGTACCACCAATTCAAAAGGTTTATTTACCACAAAAACTCAATAAATGTAGTATGCAGCAGACCAACAAAGCTCCCCTGTTGATAGATTTTTTTTTCAGTCAGATACCCAAACTACTGTAGACTCTTGCAGAAAGCATTCGCTATCAAAGTTCTTTTGTGAATGCTTGAAAAACAGATTTTGTCCTTTTACGTTTCATATTGTGTCACTTTGCAAATCATGTAAGGAACAAAATTGTGAATGCAATTCTATGGAAAGTAGTTGATCAGGGTAACTAGTCTAGCAGAATATGCAACTCTGAGATCTAGAACCTGAATTTCAATTTTGACTCTGGAGAAATTGCACTAAAAATGTGCATTAACCAGTAGAACAGTTAGGCATATATGAGCTTATTTTCACTGCAGTCCAATCTGAGGCAGATCAGAGTAAGTGGTAACTGCAAGAACACACAAAACATCTAGCTACTGTGGGTCAGCGTGTTACATCAGTCTAATTTCTTACCTATGCTGGCAGTAATTAATTAGAGACTTTAATTCAGTTTTGGTCCCTGAGATGAGTCTTACTCTGTGTGAGATTCTCCAGTCTTACAAAACTGTAGATAGCAGATGGTCAGGAAAAAATAAACAAAACCAACTTCATGCATCTGAAGTTGGTTTTGGTCCCCCAAGCGAGAGACTGAAATTGGTTAATGGCTTAAACATTGTTAAAATCACTGAAAGACTCTTGTACACTGTAGCAAATTGTGCAAAGAAGCAACTGCTCACCAAAGCCCACCCCTCCTTGAATATGACTACTAATTTGGACTTTGATGGGAACTTAAGATAAACGTGGTACTACTCCCCAGTTATCCCAGGAGAAGAATGTATCCACAAGTGTGAAAGACTGGAATGCTGACAGCTCAGACAATCAAATTGTCCCACAGATTCAAAGGCATTATTTTATAGCTAGGCATCACAGAAGCAAGTTGTAATTCAAGTATATCACTATTTGTTCCTGACATACTGGACCACTGTACTTGGAAAGTAGGATATTTCCTACTGTCCTGCCATTTTAATGTTCCTTCTTAAGAAACAATCCTGTCTCTGACCACTGCGTATCAAGTAACATCTATATTTACTGTGCAGCAAAAATCTTCATAAGCAGTAAAAATCCACACCCATTACAATGTTTTGATTCTTGACTTGTTCTGGCTCCTATAGCCTGAGGCTAAGGAAAGGTACTTTCTGATGTCTGTCAGAAGTACCTGTCTCATGAGAGAGGTGGATGTTTTCTGTTCAGAGTTTTAATTGGGGGGCCAAGCATGTCTTCACAAGGACAAGCCACTGACACCCTTGGGGCAACCCTGATGAGTAAAACGCATTTTCTCATAACTGGAAGCTAACTAGGCATTTTCATATATATCATCTGCCAGTATAATTAATAGATGACTATATTTATGTATCAGGACTGAGAGATGATGATAAAAAAAATCGCTTAGTGTTCAGTGTGTCAAAATATTAAATAAGACTGGCATACCCTGAGCCCCAAAAGGCTGCGATAAATATTCCCAGCTTTCCCTAGTTCCCCTTCTAGCTGTCACACTCTCCTTTGTTCTGATTAATAGAATCAACCTTCTAAAATTAAAGATAAAAAGTAATTTCAAATGGCATAAGTAGGATATCTACAGAGAATGCGTATTCTGTTGAATCCAGAGAAAGCAAGTGGTGAAAGAGAGTTTGGAGTAGCTTTCAGCAAGAGATTCAAGAGTGTAAACAGACTTTTTGAAAGGTATTTTCCTCCATCTCATCTCTCTTCCTACTTTATTATGGGTATGCACTCATACTTTGTTCAAAACCTGTATCTACTGTCTTTTACACTCATTTTGCACGGATAAGAGATTTCACAGATATTAAGCATGAGGACACCTCCATACCTCAGTGATGTTTTAAATGGCCTTGTTTCCTATCATTCCTCAGTTTTTCTGGCATCTTTGATCACGTTGCAAATATGCTCCAAAAGAAGCACATTCACTCATTTTAGCACAAGAAGAAAGCATATTCCCTTGGGGTCATGGAAGAGTTCCTCATAGAAGACTAAATTCTGTTAGCAGATCTTTAGGCATCAGACATCTTGGACAGGAAATGTTAGTTCTGTAATCCTGTCTGCATAGGCCAACAGTAGACCAAGTTCATATCATGTCCTCTACACCTATGCCATGGGGTTTATAGGAAAATCCCTAAGCATTGTGTTCTCAGCCATAACACATATTGCCATTAGTTTAATGCATAATCTAGGCCATTTCAATTCATCTAAATACCATGATCATCTCTGCATCCAGTAAAGGAAGGAAATATGACTACTCAGAACCCTTCTGATTAGTTATGCAGTGGATAAAAAAAAAAAGACCTTGAGTATGAAGCCACTTATACCCATCCAACAGGAGAATGTAAGGACATCAGTTGTGCACAATGTGGACTTCATCAACATCCACAGATATTTCTGTCAACAGATAGCAAGAAGGTCTTTAGACAGTGACCATTAACTTAAAACTATTACATTGATGGAAGTGAGTTTTTGTGTTTCTAACAGTGAGGTTTTCTACAGTGCTTGGGAGGAACCTGCCATTACTTAATTAAATTTTTTGGACAGGCTTAAGGTAATCTTCATCTCTCCTATTGTTAGATGTTATGGAGTAGGCATAAGTACACTTAAAGTTCCAAAGTTTTAATGGTTAGGTAGATATCCAGGCCTAGGAGAATCTGTTTATCAGAATACAGAGAAGGTGTATATGACAATCTCAGGCAGACACATCTACTTTGCAGACACAGTCTTAGAATAGACTTAACTTCTTTGTTTCTAGACATGCTGAATATAAGAAAACACTCTAATAATAGAGAAATACCAGCTTGAAAGGAAGTGTTGTCTAGCCTATTGGTAAATCATGCAAAGGGAGAGGACTGAGGTTAGTGCTGCTTTCATGGGTTGGTTATAGTGTTGGTAATGTTGGCCCACAGGGAGACACTAGGGAGCACTTGGGGAGCATTGGCATCTGCTATTTCTCAGACTGACTGTTCCTTTAAGCCAATCAAAAGAAAAAGTGCTAGTGGTAGAAAGAGCTGACTCACTGAACAGCAGAATAATGCTACCATTAGTCAGAAAAGCTGTCAGAATAGTCATGCATGGGTTCTTGTTCCTAATATTTAAATGCCTAAAAGTTGTTTACACGGTACTTTGTCATGCTTTAAGACAACAAAATCCATAACAGTCAGGAGAATGTAGGACTTTCTGTTGCTGTAGCCACTAGGGATGCACCAGAAACATGGGAAATCTCACATGGTGGCTGCTGCCTGCCTGGACTCAGGGTTGAGGATGGCAGTCAGGTATTGTAAGAAGAGCAAACCAGGACTCAAAGCCAAAAAGATCAAAGCTGTTTTTAAACTGGTGGGCGTGGGAAAGATGAGTGGTCAAAATTTGGGCAGTCAGGACACTGTGTAAACAGAAGGGAACAGTGGGGCCAGGCAAAAGCCAGATGTTCTGTCTTAAAGTGTAAATCTTAGATATAGGACAGTAAAACTGGAATGAGGACCTAAGACCCCAAATCAGCAGTTGGAGTAAGCAGTCAGGGCTAAGTACAGAAGACAACTACAAGTGTGAGACATATGCCAGACACTGCGTTGAGCAGCAGAAAATACACAGCTCATGTAGCTCTCCCGGCTGGCCTAAGAGCTGGAGCAAAGTCCCAATCTCTGCTTCAGAGCTTGGTTTCCCAGGGCCTGGCAGTGACACTGCTGAATTGCAACACGAAAAACTCTCACCGAAGTTGCAAAGATCATTCATAGAAATGTACATGAGCACTGATGCCTGAAAACCAGACCCCTTTAATCGTGTTCTCAAGTGCATCTGAGAGCAGGGCACTCAGCCACCCCTTAGGAGAGTGAATCAGTCTGAAGCTTGTCAAAATTATATCCTGGTAACAGCATTCATTATGTATGTACGTTCTTTTATTCCATCATTTGAAGTGATCCCTGTGGATCTCAGAACAAAGCAACGTGTGACCTTCATGGTA
>JAWWES010000001.1:33726089-33740477 GCA_035583135.1 Lophotriccus pileatus
ATGTACGTTCTTTTATTCCATCATTTGAAGTGATCCCTGTGGATCTCAGAACAAAGCAACGTGTGACCTTCATGGTAGAGTGAGTCCTGCTACAAATACCTTGTAAAACAAGAGTGGCATGACAGTGCTGAATGATTTAGTACTTGTAAGGACTTCATCCTACATCCTTGGGAAAACCAGAAAGGATAATCTCTTTCAGGCCGTTTTTCTCCTTTGGGAATATACTAGAGCAGATTGTGAAGTCTTGGAATGAATTCCTTCTTGGAGCACATGATTCTTTGAACACTGATCCCAGTGATCCAAATGAAGATTAATACTTTGTGAACAAGTTACCAGAAGACAAATGTGGAATTATTCCTTTTTTCCTTAGGCTATGCTCAATTCCAAGCAGCAGAGATACCATACTTTGTTATTAATGATGCACAAGCGAAATGCAGTAAATGGCCTTATGTGGGTCTTGTTCTAATGAAAATCACATCAATAGCCTTTAAAAGGATGTACTTATGGGAAATGAGGAATTTGTGGGACAAATGTGTAGCCTGTGTGGAAACAGAGTGTGTGATGCCACTCGTCCTGGCTTTCATCACATCCATGTGTGTGCACTCTTGTCTCCAGCTTCTGCAAAGCCTTTCCTTCCTGTGTTCAAGCAACAGTACCTCATGGATCTACCTCTATCACCAACGGGTTGTTGTCAAGAATGGGGAGTGTGATCTGAAGCAATGGCATTTCAATGGACTGGGAAACAACTGGGTGGCTAATTAGCCAGACTAAGGATTTGTACTATGAGGAGATTAGGTCAGCTGGTTAGAGCCTGGTGCTAATAACACCAAGACTGTGGTCTTGATCCCTGTATGAGCCATTCACTTAAGAGCTAGACTTGATGTTTCTAGTGGGTCCCTTCTAACTCAGAAGATTCTGAGATAAGGATATTTTTTAATACTTAAGCGACCCAAATCTCCTACTCCTTTCCTTTAAGGTGCCACACACTAGTCTGGCAGGGTGGAGACAATGTGCTTGAAATCACATATGCCAGTTATGCACACTGTTTAATTGATCTGAACCAATTCACTAAGAATGGTTTGAAAAACTAACACTGATATTCACAGTGTCTATCAATTTGCCTTATTGGAAAAAGAATCTCTTAAGAGAATCCAATGTACAGCCTACTTCTCTAGTTCTGGTTCAAGCAGTGTTTCCACTGATTTCAATATAACCCTACCTTCATTGTTAAATCCTTGGAGAGACTGACTGGAAATTAAATCCAACAGTTTTGCCATCTAAAAGGAAAATTCATTATGCTTGTTTTTCAGAGGAAGCATGACATTTTTTTACAAAATTGAAATAGAAAGTTGAAATCAACCTTGAAAGAAATTCACAGGAGTTTCCTGGCTCACAGTAAGTATTAAATTACAGCTTGATGTTTTCATATGACATTATAGGTGACTACCAATTTACAGGATTTATCTTGAAAATTAATAAATATTCTCTGTGCCAATTAATGGCAGTTGTAATGGATGTAAAAGATGGTTAGTACCAAAAGGTATGGAGCCTCTGCTTGCTAATGTTTTTAAGTCACACTATTTTCAAACTTGTAGCATGACCAAGAATTGTCCTTGAAGAGACATGCCTGAATTATCTCCTGTGCTATTTTTTCTTTTCCCCAGCAATGTTGTTTAGCCATGACTTGTTTTTTGAATCCATATCCGTCAAGTATAACTAAAGGACAAACTGTCTGAAGAACCATATAAATAATAAATCCCACTTTTAAATGTCAACCCTAAACAAACGTCTTAAAATAAAAATCATTTAACTTCTTTTCAAATTATAAGGAATAATAGAATTTTTCAGAAAACCAGCCTACTATGACATTTCTGTACGGCTCATATTAATGTCAAACAAGCAGATTTCCTGGAGTGATGCTGAACTTTCTATTTTCCCATCTGGTTACTTCTGGATATTCAAAACAGCTGCCATTTGTCCTGAAAACCAGTGACCTCCTTGAGCCTTAAAATCTTGCCCCCCTCCCACTATTTATGCTAAATGAGTTGTTAGATTTTAAACTTCACAATCAAAATTACTATTTATATTTCCATTTTCTGAACTACTTATCTTCATTTCTTTTGTTTCTTGAGCCTCTTGCTTCATACTGCATTCTGCATTATACCATTCACTGGTTGATTTATGGATGTTTCTCTCTGGAGTAAAAACCCAATTTGCTTTTTTTTATGGGCAAAATTTTTATACTCTGGTGTTAGATTTGAAAACTCTCTCATCCATGTTGATCTAATAGTACTTTTGGCTTGTGGAAACTAAGGATGCTTGCAATAAATTCTTTACTGAGAGGGGCATCCCCTTGAGGGTCCATAAATTTTCATTGGTTATATTTCCTTCTTATTTAAGGTAAGGCAAAACAGTTGGCAATAAAACCAAGAAAGAGGAACGCCTCTACCCCATCAGAAGGTTTATCTTGATGAAACCCAAAGTCACGGAATCAGGCTCTGTTTTAGAATGGAATAATTCTAATGAAACAATTAATGTATTACAGACATTACTGCACAGTCAGTCCACACATCTTCAGTTTGACCTTCAAAATGTTGTGGTCCAGGTTCTTTCCCCCCTTATTTCCTGACCACGAGAGACCTGGCATTGCTGTTTCTCTCCCAGTCCTAACAGGCTGTCCCAGCTGCTCATCTTGGCTTGCAGACGTCCTCAGACACTCTGAGTCCCCACACTCCCACCAAACCTCTTGTGTATTTTTCCCTGGACTTGTTATCTCACCTGCATCCTGGATGTTTGTACAGCATCTTTTGCACATTTACCACATTCTCTTCTGTTAGGTTTATTTGTTTCTCTTCCTTATCAATATTATTATTTTTCCTTTTCTCACAAGATCTTCTTGGGAATAACCCACAAGTCCACCCCCACATGTCTTGTTTTCCCTGCTTGTCTTTTGCCCATGAGACCCATTCCTACCCAGCCAACATCCCTACTTCATCTACTGGCACACCCTTTTGATTCCTACAAGATTCACTCTTGTAGGAACCAGGTGCATCTGAGGATTCCTCTTTACTGTTGTAGAAAATCGTGAATACCATCTCCTGCCAGTTGAATATCCTCTGGGATGAAGAAGGACTGGTTAGAGAAGAGTAGCAAGCATCTGTTTTCCTTCAGGGTAGAATACAGCTGTGGTTTTAATCTCTCCAGTGATTCCTCAGGGATGAGAACCGGAGGAACAGCACCGGTCTCTGCACACTCTCATCCCTTGGGTGACTGATGACTGGGGAATGGATTATTTTGCTTTTTGAGTAACTTCCACTAAATATAGCAGCAGAGCATCAGAGTTTTTCTGCTGGCAGGTTGTGCTTGTTAGCTGAGGTGTCAAAATGCTTAAAGCAGCTTTCCAGAACAAGAGAAACCATGGGCTGGTACAGCGGATAGCCTGCAGGAAACTAAAGCCCTTTGCTTGGAGCTGAGATACAGGTCTTAGGGAAGTTATCTTTCACTCTCCTTACACAAGGAGAAAGAAGATGGGCCTTTTTTCTTCCAGTTCAACACTAATTAATGGGCTTCAATTGTCTAATGTGGCCATTTTGTGGTTTCTGGTGACTGAGACCATCCTTAGAGACATGAAGTTAATGGTGGCAGATCCTTGTGCCATATAAATCCAAACAGCCTTTCTGGCTTCAACAGGACAATGACTAAATGTATAAAGTCACTGGGAGATGCAAGTTTGTTACCATGAGTTCCCTGCAAATTGCACTTCTTATCTCAAAGTGGTTATAAAATTTGAGGACTGGATTAGAGAGCATAAGAATGCTTTTGTTCTGCTAATTCCCTTAGGGAACAAAAGAATTGAAATGAGTAATGAGGTATTCCGTGAATTTTCTGCTTGCTCCCTTCTACTGGTTGTTTGTTTCACCAAGAGCCAGCATGTATACTAGGCTTCCTTGGTATCTTTATACTTTCTGGGGGAGTCGCGTGTCTGGGGCAGAGGGTGGCAATTTCTTTAACCTGGTCTGTTGTTGGGGAACTTGTATTATTTCGGGTATGTACCTGTATCTGAGATACAGGAGAATATAAAAGTCCATGTTATGTAACACTCAGAGTCATCCATCTCTTTTTTCTCATAACTAAAATTATCTTTTTTTTTTCTTTTTTTTTTTTTTTTTATGTTAGCATGTATTTTTGCCTCTGTGACTCACTTGGTCTAGTTAGATTAAGAAAATGGGGAAAAGAAATATGTGTCATTTTGTTCAAAATTATGCAACAGCTTTAGTCACTCCAAAACACACCTCGGTTATCATAAGGTCCTTGTGGAATTGTAGCATAGAGGTGTGAAAAAAAGAGGTTGAAAACAAGCCATTCTTGTGTTAAAGACTTCTGCAACTGATCAGAAACACATGTATTTTTTTTTGGTTCGAGTAGCTGAAAATCATCGCTTTTGCTGACAACATAGTGCTCACCACCTTTGTTAGCTAACCTATGAAGAACTCATTTTGCATGGAAATTCTTTTAGGGTTTGCACTTGACTGTGAGTGGCCAGAGTTTCTTCTTTCTGACTTCCAATCTTGTCAAGTGGGAATTAGCTTTGAGAGTTGAACTCACTCCTTTGCCCCAGAGTGCCAGAATTCTGGGACACTTAAAGCTTTGGGCGCTGCTGAACTGGGAATTGAATTGATTAGGCAAAGTACCAATGGATTTTCGCAGGCATCTGAATCCTTTACAGAGCTGAGAATAAGAAAGGTGTTTGATCTGACTGAGAGATGAGAATTTTCATTTTGGTACAGGAGGACTCAATTTCCTTCTTTTCCTAAAGAGATTTTAATGTTCATCTGTGAGTTCAATGCTGTATCACTGCACTAATCAATCACTAGATTGGGAACATTTGGTAGCTGTCTGTCCCTTCAGTCTCTATAAAGGCTTTCCCCAAGGTCCTTGGGACAATCTCGTTTCTTGTGCAGATGTATGCAAATAATTTGTTGTGATTCTATACACAGCTCCAGAAACTGTTCTGCTGGTCTGTAGCAGAGACAAAGCCACTCTCTGCACTAGTTCCTTTATCAGGGCTGATATGCGTTGTTCAAACAAAACTGGAAAATGTAATAAAGTTTTCCAATGAAATGAAAATCCAATTATGGTGATGGATGTACTTGATGACTGATTAGGGCCTTCCTCTACCTCCAGTGTCTTGCTTTTATCACAGGCAACAAAATGTAGTTACATCTCTTATCTGTGATAAACCTAGAAAGTTATATGTGCTTAACAATCCTATGAATTGTATTACTGAACTTCAAGTGTCTAAATGCAGCATTTGAGTCCTAAGGCTGATCCCCCTAGGCTCCTCATACAGCCAGTGGAGGGAGAAAAAGTCCTCCAGTAGGCAACACAAGAATGTCAGTCATGTTCCTTCTGCAAATTGTCCTTGGGAGGAATTTCTTCACTTCTGCTGTTTAATGGAGTCCTGGGGCTGCCTGTCACCACAGCAGGTAGCTTTGTGGACAGCTTGAAGACAGGCTGGAACAAGGCCTGGTGTAGTATCAAAGGGCAGATTCGAGGACGTGTCAGGGCTGAAGAGCACTCCTTCTTTTCTTAGGGAACTAGATAGATCAGGATCTCAGAATTTCAGCACAACAGAGGAATGTTTTGGACCGTGGGGCAAACATATTCTCTGAAGAAATCCCAGCACAAATCATCCCATAAAGCTGATTTCTGGGTTGGTAGCAGAAGTTTATTTGTAGTATGCCAGTGTGGATGCAGATGAAATAGCACAGGCACAACCGCTTGCTGTCCAGGAAAAGTATGACATAGCCACATATCCATAAAAGATTGTTCTTGCTTCTTTCCTCCCAACTGTGCATCTTCCTTTAGGCGTCTGGGCCAAGAGGAGACCTTTAGAGGGGTTATTATAACATTCCTGAGGGAGCTACTAATCTTGAACAGATTTCAGAGGGTGTGAAATGAGCTGTGAAGAGGATAACAGGGTGGAGCTGATGTAGATGCAGTAAGAGCCAACTCAAAAATGGAGAGTAAGCAACCTGGATACAGAAGAGATAGGAGCGGATTTCTTGGTACCAGAGAGGATTGTGCAGAGTTTACTGCCTGAGTCACATAACTGGCTGCAGCCAAGGACGAGGGCACACACTTGTGAGGGTATAGACACTGGGGAAGGAGTGGTATATAAAGTTTGACTTCTTTTCCCCAGATACTACAATTTTTTTTTTACAAACCTTATTTTGAAAACCAGTTTTTCTCGTTTTTGATACTTTTTTGAAATATGAAACCTTTGGGCATTCTAGAGTTGCATGCTATACAAACCCAGCCTTGGTTACTTAAAGCTCCACCTAACAGGGCTTATTCATTGCCAAATGTGCAAACCAGTTGGGAGTAGGAGTGAATAAGACCGGTGTGTTCATCCAGGTGCCACACTACCTTGTAAAAGACTAGTTTAGCAAGTACAACATTTCTAAGAAAATCTTAAGGATTTACAATATTAAAAATTTGATTACATTTTGACATTGGGATGACTTCAATTTGCAAGTTTTCATTCTGTAATCCAACTCCAGCCTATTTGGACAGAAGGTCAGTACTTGCAAATGAAAACTAGAGATAACACAAGGATGAGTATAACATCTATCTGTGTTTCATATTTGAAATGGCTTTTTTGAGTCTCCAGTGAAAAATAAGATCCTCATAGATAGGAAGTGAAAGGAATATGATAAGAAGCAAAAAGAAACAAATATGCTACAGATTTATTCATTGCCCAATCCCTAAGTTATTCTTAAAGTCATGGTTTTAACAGAAGGGAATCTTTCACTCTGAAGTGTTCATGACTTGTCTAGAAACAGCATTTGAAGAGCAGAAGAAATTCCCCTTCCCCTGTGCATGCACTAGAAAAAGGGACATCTTATGTTTTAAAGGTTTTATATTATTTTCTTCCTCTCAAACATTAGAATCACAGTTGCTGTGTGAGTAGATACAGCAGCTGCGCAAACCACAAACTCACATCTAGAACACAAAGAATACACATATTTCCATTACCTTGCTAACCAGGGGACTCCCAAAGCAGCACATGGGCAGAAGTGCACAAGCAGAGATGTAGGCTCTGTTAGACTTGGTCTGTGATTGACCTTCAGTTCACACAGGCTTGTCAGAAGTTATTCCCAGCTGCAAGGTCACTTGAGCCGTGACCTCTTCACCACTCTTCCACTTTTAACTGATTCCTCCCAACAGCTACCATTTTACAGCTGGAGAACTGAGATGTGGAGAGTTCATCTCTAATAAAGTCATGGGGATTTTAATGGAGGAGAGTCAGATATGGAGCACTTTGCCCCTGAGTTTACAGGAATATGAAGCAGAGCAAGGAATTGAACTGATTACTAAGACTGCATTTGTAAAAACACGGCTAAAATACTGGCAGACACTGGTTTAGTCATTGCAGTTGTTACTAACATGGTTCAAACCCATGAGAAAATGAGAGAGAATCTGGGCCTGGAACTGTCCTCCAGGAACAGCATGGACACAGCTGACATGGTTTGAAGCGAAATAGAGTTTTTCTATGTGTATTAAGTTGAGCCCTTTGCCTTCATTCCCAGCTTATAAAGAGCCTTTCCATTCAGCTCAGGGGGTAATAGGCCTTGTTTGAAATTCTTGAGTGAGACCAGCATGTGCAACAAGAAATTAAGAAAATATATCATTAATAGTGTTCCATTTTCAGTGCTATGATGCACCACTTATCAACATTTTGCTTATGTTTTCCTTTTATTGGCTTCACTGTCTATTTTTTCTTGTGTGATTTTTCCTCTCTGTGTAGCTATTTTGAGAGTGATCCCAGCTTGCCTTGGCAGCCTCATAACACTGTGAATAAATGGAGTGGGCTCAATAATCCCACAGATGGGCAAATAGGCACAAATTAAAATATCATAAAGCTACCAAATTCCTATAGGAACAACAGAAAGAGAGGAAATGAAAAAGAAAAGTTTAACACTACTAATAATAAGTAGTATGTGCCCCCTTTTTCATCACAAAATGTATCATGATTCTGTACCCATCTACCCAGGTACACCTGGGACATGATGTCAGTGCAAATGCAACGCCTCAAATCTTGCTAGAATTCAGTAGTTAATCTGGCAGAATCCAGGCTGTCACACAGTAAGAAAGGTATGATGAGAAGGGTTAGAATATGAGACCAGGATTGAGTTTATAAAATTATTACAAACCCAAAATGAGAACTTATCAGCTGAAAGAAACAGTGGAAAGAGAAAAAAATAAAATATATGTATGTGTATATATACATAAACATTGATAACAGGATGACTGTGGTATGAGTAGAAATAAATTGTGAAAAAGGCAAATGTGATTTTGGGACATATGAGCAGAAGGACTTCAAGTAGAAAACATACAAGGTCCTGAGCATGTCACACAAGGGATACTGTTTAAAAGAGAAAAAATAAAAAGAGCTTTAAAACCAGAAGTCTTATAAAGAGAGTAACTATATGGTCCACAGAAATGAAGGAGCTGTTTATGGCTCCTCACACAACGAATTTTGACTTGTTCACTTGAGCATGGCCAAGATTAAGAGAAGATGCATTTCTCTGAACAAGTACTGCAGGAGTAAAAGCATCTCCTAATGAGTTCAGGTGTTTCAGTTAAAGGCCAGTCTTGGCACAAGAACAAACGGGTATAACCTATTTTTCCATGAATTTGGTTTTTGGTTTAGTTAGTACATGGTTTAAGTTTTTACAACTTCCTTGTGGTAAAGAGAATGAGAATAAATACTCTGGTAAGGACAAACTGTTTAATTCATGAAAGTTCTATGACTGTATGTGAAAGATTGTACTTTGTGTATAACTGTGATGTAAAAGAACAGAGATAGATCATCCAGGAAAGCCATATTTATAAAGATGTACTGTGCACAGTACTTACAAGAGACTCCACTCAGCTGCCCTTTTCTGCTGAAGAAGGGCATGAATATGTTGATGGAGAAATTTGGTACTCTGAATTCTACTTTAAGGTCCCTCTTCCTGGGAAAGTATCCTACCTTTAAGGTACAGATAAGGAGGTAAACATGGTTTGAGGTTCTAAATCCCTATTTTGCAGAGGTGCCTAGGCCCAGTTTTGAAGGTGTGTCTATCTGATGGGTTTGTGTTTCTCTGATGTATTCTCTCAGGTGTGAGGTCATCCTGGTGCTGGTGGGTTGGACATCAGAGCCTCTCCTTCCTATGCACAGTGTTCAGGGTATTTATGTAACTTGGATGTACAACCTGTAACCCTTTAACTGGACATCTGACTTCTGATTTCAATACTTGATTTCTAAGTATTGCAGTGTACAACATCACATCACCTGTGGTCCTTATTTCACATCTACTTTTTTTGTATAGGTCCATTCACTGTGCTGTTTGGGGAATAAAATGCTGCTCTGTGAGCATAAGAAACCTATCTGTATAGGAAAGTTCATGTTTCAACAGTAAGTAATCTAATTCTGGCCTGTGGAATACAGTTACCTTTGACAGGAATGCAGGTTTATATGTGAGATTGTGTAAACCTATTGGTCGAAACTTGGTGAATGGCTGAGAATGCACTTGATGTTTGATGGAGAAATTACCGGTTGTTAGAATAAATGCCTGTGATGGACCACTGTCCCTGTGGCAACGAGAAGTTTTAGTACCAGTTTTTCACCATACACATCTCTAATCTAAGATGGTATAAAGTGATGCTGAGCCCTGGGCTTCATGAGTGGCTGATACACATCCATTGAGAAGATGGCCCTTGGCAACTTCTTTTCTCAGTTTAACTTCCAAAGCACTTACAGGATTTTTCTTGTAAACACCTTCCTACCTAAATAATGGATTCTGGGACAGTGACTGATTGTCTGGGCAGCGTTAAGTTCATTGATTGCTAGAAAATTACTTTCCCACTCAGTTACTGCTAAAACAACAAAATAATAGCTGTAGTCATGGTATTTTGCAGCAGTTTTGTAAATGGCTTGCATAGATCTTAATACCTACCTATCCCTATCTACTTCACCCACTGCTGTATTTGTTACTGGGTTGGTAAAGGCATGGAGAAGGTTGGTTTGAACACAGAAGATGATAGCCTTTTTAAAAAGTATTGCTTGTTGTATCCATTTTGTTGTACTGTTGTACTACTTAATAACAGCATTTTTGTCAGCATATTTAGCTGACACTTTGTCAGCATATTAGGAGGAAGACAGCATTACTATTGACTATAAGTTCAACAAAGCTGAAAATGATGTAATAAAATGCAATATAAAATAGGACACTTTTTCTTATATCTCTGTGTTTTAATATTTATTTCCGTAGGCTTCTGCTTTAAGATAACTTCAGTATTAATCTAGCAGACTTCCTAAATTTTTAATGTGACATCTGTGATATTTACTAAGTTCAACATCAGCATCAGAGCATGATTTGCTGTAACCTTTTTTATGGTGATTTGAGGCACTCTGACATTCATGTCAATGCTATACACCATGTCTTTTGGAAAGGCTTTCCTTAGGTTCTTGCAAAAAACCAATTATTTCCAGAACTGCTTTTGAATAGACACTCAGGAATAGAAGGCAGGAGAGCCAAGACAGAATTTCATGGAACACCTTACTGGCAATGTCATGGGGACAGTGACCTAACAACACCTTGGCCTTGCATACTCTGCAGCATGATGATGTCTCCTGCTATAAAGCAGCGGTATAACTGTGATGTGGCTGCCATGGCAGCTGTGGCAAACCTCTCACTACAGGCTTTTCATGCCAAGAACTGTTCATCAAGTGTCACTAGAACAGGGGCATACTGGAGAAAAACCTAATATGCATAATTGTGGATGTCTTGCATGCATTCAGGACTTCCTAAGAGAAGATTATGGTCACCATGGTTAGATCCTTTGATCCTTAGAAATAACCTTTGAACAGCACAGACCCACCTTCATCTCATTGTGTAGTATTCAGGATCCAGCTTGGACTGTTAGGTCTTCCTTGGCAAAACAAACAAACAAAAATGAGGAACTGAAACAGCGAAACATTAGCAGCTCCAGGTGCCAGACAACTGTTCTGGAGTGCTTTCTTATGTTGTGAGACTCATGAACACTCAGCAGTGGGAAAAAGGAGGTACTCACATCTGGAACAAAGGATGCTCCGGACAGGCAGGAGCAGGTACGGGAGTCTGCTCCAATGACTACCCAGTGTGAATGGGACATGTCATACTGTCCAGAACAACACTGGAAGTGGTCAGCAGTGGTTTTTAGGGAGGAGGATAAAACAAACAACAATGAAAAGGCTGTTCTTGGGAAAACAAAAGACAATCAGTTGTTCCATGTTCTGGTTAAACTAAACCATTAAATATCCTTCAGTTTCCCAAGTTTCTCCACTCTACATCTGTAAATCCTCTCTTTTCTGCTAAATCCTTTATCTTCCTACACTTTATCTCTTTTCCATAGCCTATCTCCACTTTGTCTTCTTTCAGTGCTCCATGAAAAGTGGATTCTGGGCAGTAGGAGCTGTTGGTTTTGATACACATCTGTATTATTGCAGGCAAAATGGAGCTTAGATGATCAGAGGGCTGGACTGCCCCTCCCGTGAAGACAGGCTGAAAGAGTTGAGGTTGTTCGGCCTGGAGAAGAGAAGGCTCTGGGGAGACCTTGTTGAACCTTCCAGTACCTAATGAGGGTTACAAGAAATCTGGAGAGACACATTTGACAACGATGTGTTATGATGAGCAAAGAAAACAGCTTTAAACTGAAAGACATCAAGTTTAGATTAGATATTAGGAAGAAATTTTTCATTGTGAGGGTGCTAAACACTGGCACAGGTTGCCCAGAGAAGTTGTGGATACCCTATCCCTGGAAGTTTTCATGGCCAGGTTGGATGGGGGTCTGAGCAACCGGGGCTAGTGGAATGTGTCCCTGCCCACGGCAGGTGAGGTCAGAACTAGATGATCTTTAAAGTCCCTTCCAACCCAAACCAGTATATTATCATTCTGTAATAGATGTGACTGGGGATTCAAGGCACTCTTTTTATTATTCTGTAAATGATAGCACCAGACAATGCTTAATCTTAAGTGGGTCCCTGACATAAAAATCAGTGTTAGATCTCAGCTGTTGGACAAGGGAGGGTAATTTTTGACAAGGAAAGCACTCCTGTTCAGGGGCTTATGCACCTGTCTATAATTTTAGCCATTTTTTCCCCCAGAGATTAGGACACTGGAAATTGATTGGGTTGTTTCATTGCTGGATAAATTAGGTATTTGATTAGGTTCTACTTCAAGTGTTGAGATAAAAATAATTCCCAGCACTCTTTTGACCTTAAGTAGTAACCTTGAAGCTGATTTTGCACTGCACCTGTCTGGTCTCCCTTTGTCATGCGTGCAGGATGCTTAGGAGTGGCTTTGCTGCATATGATCAGACACGGTTTTCTGTGTATCCCTGACTTCTCATCCTTGAGTGGCAGCTACACTGTAACTCAAAAAGGTGGCTGAGGAGTGGCGAGAAATGGCCAGGAAGTAAGAGAATGTTGCATATAGGGAACTGAGGAAGAAAAAGAGGGTCTGATATCCCAGAAGGTTTTGAGAATGCTTTTCTGGGTCACATTAGAAGTTAAAAAATAAATATCTGGTCTTAATTACACAGGTGAGTTAAATGTCCCATCAGTAAACATGCTTTCTTTAACTGGCACACATTTTCTTTATCTGGTCAAGATGTTTTCCACAAGGACTGTAAAATAATGAGATAGATACAAGATGCCCATATTTAACGGAAGTTTCCCTTTCAAAGGACAAAAATGCAACTAGTCAGTTTTTCTCCAAATTTAGCAATATGTTTGCTTTAAGCTTTTCTTACACAAGCAAAGATTGGTCAATTAAAAGGTAGTAGATTATAGTCATTGCCACTACTCAGATTAATACCATGTCTATGATGTCTGTATTGTGGTAGGATAATAAAGGATGGCTAATTAAAGAGTACAGGCCTGTTTCCAAAGCCTTAATGATCATCTTAATGATCAAAGAGGAGTCATACTCTGAGGTAGTAATAGATGGTGTTTAATATTTGTCTCAGCTAATACCTGTCCACAAAACATCTTCAGAAATTTTATTATTGAAATAATCACTAATATTCATTTTCCTATAGGACAAATTGCATAGGATAACAGAAATATATAGCTAGACTTTTAAATAAAAATAGTGAGTATAAGGCATTGGAGTTGTTCTGTAGTTGGGAAATGACTGCTGCTGCTGAAAGATGCTGTTGTATTGCAGATCAGGTGCCAGACTGCCCTTACAAGCCATGGTAATATCCATTAAGGCAATGAGGATGTTTTGCTATCTTTGACTGTCTAGCTACCCCAGAAAAAATATAGCTGACTTATGCCTTGACATTGCCTGGTTATAAAGTAATACATTGAAAGAGGTGAGAGAATGCAAAGAAAAGGTGTTTATTTTGCACCTTCCTCTAGGCCTGTGCCGTGTTTGGTATGTCTGTAATTTCACAAGATAAAAAATTCAAGGTGTAATGAAGGCAGAATAGGTGGCTGTTGTCAGTTGGTCTTGTCATGCACAGCCAATGCAGTTCTTTCTTTTTCAAGTTTTAAAAGATTATATGCAAAACACAACAAGAAAGGGTTATCTATAACAGTTCAAGGTAAGTTCTTCTAATAAATTAAATATTCTCATATTAAGAAAAAATTACCTTAATTCTAGTTTGAAATACTTTACCTACCCTTTTACCATCTGTAACATGTAATTTTTCTGTTATATTGAAGATTCTTGTTCCCATATGTACTCTAGAACAAGAAAGTACAGGATGGGAAATTATTCCTGGATTAGCAAATCCAGATCTCCATGATCCTTGGATGCTGTATAATAGATGGAGATTCCACAGAGCATATAAAGTATGCCTCCTAGTGGAAATCGGAACCTAGACCAGAGGAAGGGAGCAAGAAAGATCAAGATCAGTGAGCCTCCTGTAATGGCAAAGGATTTATGTAAAACTAATATAGTCTTCAAAATGAACTAGATCCTGTGCTTTAATAGAAATTCTAGAAAAACAACCTGCCAGACTCCTTCAAATAAAAAATTAAATCCTGACAGATCTTATAGAGGGTTTAACCTTGGACTGAGACTTGCTACTGAGACACAGTCCCTTGTCCCTAGCTGTGATCCATCTCAGCATAACTAAATATGCTCCTACTTCTGTTGCCTCAGAGGAAGACAAAACCTCTCTCCCATTTCTGAAAATAAAGTGTGCATTGAGACAAAAATAAATCCATTATGTAAATATGGCAAACACAAATGGAATCAATAGACAATAGCAAAACCTTTCAGTCATCTTTAGAAATTTCAGTAATTTAAAAATGCAAACTTTCACAGCCTCTGATTAGGGAAGTAATCT
>JAWWES010000001.1:33751366-33765395 GCA_035583135.1 Lophotriccus pileatus
CTGCTCCTGAAAAAAATAAGCTCCTTTTTGACATGACCTTCTTTTTCTGAGGCTGTAGGAAAAGCACTGAGGTTTGACTGCATAGTTGTTTTCTCACTATGCAAACATGGTACACCTGCTTTGTGCTTGGTCCATGTACACATGGTCTCACTCAAAGTAAAGTGGACCAGAATCCTGTCTCAGGTTCTGAAGACAAGTGACTCAGCATACCTTGGATCTTCATGTCTAACTCCTCTTTCTGCACCTCAGAGCAAGATAAACACCTCTCTGCTCTCCACTAGGTACTGTCCCAGTCCTGTGCTATTCCCCAAACAATGGGCTTGGGCCAAAACTGCACCAAATCAAGACTAACAGCTGAGGAGAGGCTCAGTGGAAGCCTTGCTGATGCAGTTATCTTGGAAATTGCCATGTAGCTCAGTAAATGCAGCCTGTTTCCCTGGTATGTCGTGCTGTCAAATGGTGTATTAAGAACAAAATTACTCTTATGATCCAGAGTTAGTTAGCACCTATGATTTCCCGGATGCCTGTGAATGTGTAGGAAGTCTTGACATGAGCTTTTAATAGTGGTTTCACAGGGTGGTTTTACAGTGAAGTAAATGAGTTTTCTCAGCACATCATTGAAGCCATAGAAAATTGATCCCATGGATGTCACTGTCTTGCTGCAGGGAGTCCTGTGTTACTGCATGTTAGTGTTTCCTTTGAGTATAGATGCAAAAGCCTGAATGCTCTTCATCTGATTGTTGTGGGAATTCAGAGAAAAAAGATTTGTGTTTATGCCTAAAAGAGAGGTTTTTGGTGCCTCATCCCTGGAAGTGTTCAAGGCCAAGTTGGATCGGGCCCTGAGCAACCTGATCTAGTGAGTGGCATCCCTGCCCATGGCAAGGATTTTGGAACTAAAGTTGATCTTTAAGGTCCCTTCCAACCCAAACCATTCTGTGATTCTATGATTCTGAGAAGTGGCTAATAACAACTAATTTTCAAAGTTCCTAGAAAGCTACCTAGTGACAAACTGAAATTTTACAGGTTTCCAGAGGCTCAGTTTAAGAAAGCATCTTTTTATTTTTTACATCAAAGAATGAGTTTTAACTTGAGAGAAAAATAGTTGTCTTAGTGCTCTATTCCTGAAAGAGGCAAGGGTGTCAGCAAGTAGCAGAAGGAACAGCTGGATGGACTGGCAGAGCTGTGACTACTTCAGCAGCCAATGTCAAACTATGACTCAGCCAGTGATACTGGTGCGATGCACCATGTAAAGTTGCATCAGGACCAGAGATGACATCACATGTCCTCCCCCAGGAATAGCTAACCATGCTGGACAGAAAGTGTGCTATCCATTCTTTCATGCATTTTCCCAGGTAACGTAATCTGCAGAGGAAACAAGGTACTGAGGTGGGATGAGGACTATGGCTTCATACAGGCACAGGACATGGCATGGACTCTATCTCTTGATAGGTAAACTACAAGATGTTTTCCTGGGTAAGGATTCTTTCAAAGCTACAGTTGTCCAAAATTCTGTGTCAAACACAAACCTTTTTTAAAGATGATACTAAAGATAACCTATACTCTCAGGCTTGCACCTGAGTGTAGCACATGGTGGGCGTACACTGTTATGATCAAATAAATAGACATCTACCAATTAATTGCATCTCATCTGAAAAAACTATCCTCTAATGTTGTTTTGTAGGCTATATTTTAAAGTGAAGAGCTCTGCACTGAGAGGAAAGATCATGAGTACTAGTTAGTTTATTTTTTAAGTAGTTCAACAAGTGAATCTTAACAGCTCAGACATATTTTCCAGTCAACAGTTTAGTCAAAATGATGCACAGAGCCATAAAACACAAACCCTGTGAGGGCCAGTTCAGTCTCTGTTTTTATGAGTGCCTGTGGTGCAGTGAGCAAGCTTCAGTCCTGTCACAGTTCAACATGTAGGCTGTGCCTTGACAAGGAGCAGGTGAATACAGAGTTCAACCTTGTGACACATAGAGGATGCTGTTTTGCTACACACTGGACAAAAGCACAGTAGGAGACAACCTTTCCTATCAGGAGAGTATGGTCCAAATAAGCCGGGCAAGAAAGGGAGATGCAGAGGGAGATAAAAACAGTTTGCTAAAGACATCCAACTAGTGGCAGGCAAGTATGTAAAGTGCATTTCTGGTGAGAATAAAATGTTTTAAGGTTTCAGGTATTCTTCAAGCAGCACACCATCCAAATTTACATGATTTTGTGTTATAATAATTGCATCATTATTATTTAGAACATCCTTTGTTACTGAGACATAAGTTGTTTCACATTGTCTTAGTGTGAATCTGTGTGGAATGTTATGAAACAGTTTGAGTACGCCATTATGTGGGGAAAATGAAAGCACGGTAAATTTTTAATGCAGTGAAAGTAAAACCAAAGCTACTGTAACAATTTCTTACAAGTAATTTCTCAGCAACTTTTGAAAATATTTATTTGATACAAAATTTTTTCAATTAAAACAGCCAACTGCTTAAAGAGGAAAACACCCCCTAAACACCAGAATGTATAAAAACTATTCATATCCACAGGGAGAGAGTATGAAGTCATAAACAACAATTTCCACCAGTGACAGTTGTACTCCGTTGCGCTAATGTCACCCATATGTTTCAGCAAAGACTTCTCCTATCCAGCGATTTAAAATGCGTTCCTCCACAAAACAAACACAAAACCCTGCGCAGTATAATTCATCATCCTGCTACATTTTTGTCCACAGAAGATAGCCATGCCTTACAGCTTCCCCAGCTTAACAAGCACTTTGTCTTGTGGGTCTGGTAACAGCTGACATCTCCTTGTAGTAATATATATCTTGATGCATCTAGATGAGGTGGAAAAGATCAAAATATGCTGCCAAAGAACTGGATAAAACAATCAGAATAACTTTTGTATCATAATTTAAAATCTAAAGGTATTTTCTAGGTATGTTAGATGAGTTTTCTGGATTTGGTGGCATCAAGTTGATTCTATTGGCATCAGCTTCTTGGTTTAGTAGTGGTGAACATAAGACTGGCTTCCAGGGTTCATATATAGATAACACGTAGAATAGATCTTACAAGGAAATTAAGGTCTTGTTCACAGAAAAGAATTCTGAAGCTTTCTTTTCAGGCTGTGAAATAAATGTTACTTTTAATTTTTATAGCAGGTGAAAATGCATGGAGGGGAAGGGGAACAAATAATTGGCTTTTTATATCCATAGGAGACACGAAGAAGACTTAAATCACCTAATAAGGGCTTAAACTGAAAGAGTATAGATTTAGACTACATATCAGGAAGAAATTCTTTACTGTGAAGGTCGTGGAACAGATTGCCTAGAGAAGATGAGGCTGCCCCATCCCTGGAAGTGTTCAAGGTCAGGCTCGATGTGGGTTTTGAGCAACCTGCTTCAGTGGTCGGTGTCCCTGCCTATGCCATGGAGAGTTGGAACTAAATGTTGTTTAAGGTCCTTTCCAACCCAAGTCATTCTATGATTTATTCTATAATTCAACAGTTCATCTGATTTGTACGTTGTTAGCATATGTTTGAGGACAACTGACCCATCCGAGTGATCATTCTCACTGAGCTCCTCTAAAATCTCTTCAGCTCATCCAAATTCTTTCTCAAAAGTGCGTATCAAGCTTAGATAAAGTGTTGCTAGGTCTGTGAAAAGTGAAGAAATTACTTAATTCATAGGCACCTGTGAAATTCAGCAGAAGCCTCAGGGTAACCTGAATCCATATGGCCAGTTTATCACCTTCATAACACTGCCAGTGCATGATGAGTTTCTCAATGACACACATTTAAAAGAATATCAAGAAACAAAAGCAATCTTCTAAATTACTCCTTTGCTTTCATTTGGAGCTTAATTGTATTTCCAGGTCTTTTTATAATGACATTGTAAAATCATTGACTGCTCATTTATTTTTTTTTGGTACATGCTGCTCTTAAAATCTGAGCCAAGGCTCTATATTTGAACAACTTATTCAATAAGAGCAGGGTAGATAATTTAATTTTACATTGGAAAAATGTAATCTTCATGCTACCTTTCTATTTTTATTAATAACTGAAAAATTCATCTCTTTTTGCCCTTCCTCTACCTTCTATGGCTGAGAAGAGAAAAAAGCCTGAAATCTCTACTGATTATAGAAATCTCCACTAACTATTTTTTTACATAGTCTCAAATATTGTTACAGTCCTGTGCTGCAGACTTCCCTCCCTCTTTTCCATACTCCAGCTCCCTTGGTGCCTCTGCTGTAGAGTCAGTTTGTCACCCCTCAGCTTGACAGCACCCAAAAGCCTTTCACACTGGTACAGGCACACTGAGCTGATTCTCTCTTGTAGCCCATTGGATTTGCCTCTGCTCTACATAGTCAGGGTGCTACTCATCTTTGTCTGTTTCTGTCCCTGAAGGTGCTCTCAGTCTGCAGGCTGAAATCTGTTTGTTTATAGTCATATTTAAGACTTGCAAATGACAGTACTTTTTATTTCCTAATTTTCTAGACATTGTAAATGACAGGATATGCAAATGTAGGATGTGAAGCTTGGCAGAAACAATAGCTCTTGGAAAACCTCATTAGAGTACCTCATGTGCTGCTGGGGCCAGAGCAAAACTATTCTTAATGATATGGTCTTGCTCAGAGGGCAATGCAGAGAAGCAGCTTGTTTTCCATTGTTCTCCATCACCCTCCAGAGTCCAGATCTCTCCACTGAGAAGGACACAAGCTCTCGATGTAACACCCAAAAATAGGCTTGGGAATAAACTCTGTCATGTTCCATTTCCTACACTGGCAGTAAACTTCTGGCCCATCTGTTAGAAAACCACACAGGATGTGGAAAAGTTGGGTTCAGTTCCCTCCTCTACCTGGGGAAATGTGAATCTGCATTTATTTCTCAGGGCACAGTAGGTTTTGTATTGTGCAGATACACATTTGTGAAAACTGCTTGGCCTTGAGTTTGTCAGAGATAGCCACAGTCCTGCTGTAATTCCTGGAAAAACTGGTCATGTGAATATAAGTTTATACAGAACTACAGAGTCACAGAATAGCTACCTATTCTGTAGATAGTCTAGTCTGATCCTCTGCTCAAAGTAAGGTCAACCAGAGTAGGTTGGGCAGGCTCATGTACAGTCATGTACAGTCAGGATCTGAGTATCTCCAAAGTATTCAAACACTGCCTGTCTGGGCAACATGTTCTAGTGTTTGACTACCCACACAGTAACAAAAAATAAAAAAAAAAAAAAAGTTTTTCCTTATGCTTAGATTGAATTTTCTTTATTTTGATTTGTACCCATTGCCTCTTGTCCTGTCACTGGTCATCACCAAGAAGAGCTTGACTGCATCTTCATTATTCCAGCCCATCAGGTATTTATAGACATGGATAAGATGCCCAAGGACCTTCTGGTTTCCAGGCTGAACAGTCTCAGCCCTCTTGACCTCTCTTCGTACGGCAGGCGCTCCAATTCTTGACCAATTTTTCCAGACTTTTGCTAGACTTGCTCCAGTAACTCTTTGTTGTGTTGAGGACCCCAGCATTGGATGCAGCACTCCGTATGTCTCACTGGTGCCGAGTACCAGGAAAGGATCACCTCCCTTGACCTTCTTGCAATGCTTTACCTAAAACATCACATTATGCTACTGTCCTTTCCCACAACTGCCTGTTACTGGCTCATATTCAACATCCAAAGTTGCGTTTCAGCCTGTTACCTGTTGGCTCATTTCTCCAGCCTGTTAAGGTCCTTCCTAATGACAGCAGAAACCTCCAGTGCCTCAAACATTCCTTCCATTTTTAAATCCCTGTGGACCTTCTGAAGGTGCAGTCTGTTCCATTTTCTGGGTCATTCATGAAGACAGTGAACAGTTTTGGCTCCAGTACTGGCCCCTGGGGTACACCATTAATGTGTGGCCTTCAGCTAGACTTTGTCCTGCTGAGCATAGCCCTTTCAGCCTGGCACTTGACAACAGTTTTCTGTCCACCTCTCTGTCCATTCTATCTGGCCTACGCTTCATCTGTTTGTGACTAAGTTATGGGAGACTTAACCTTGCTAAAATCAAAAGGAAGAACATACACTGCTTTCTCCTCATCCATTAAGCTGCTCATGATCTTGTGGAAGGCTCTCTTTTGCTCAGGCATGATTCCCCCTCCATGAACCTATGCTGACAATTCCCAGTCCCCTTCTTGTGCTTAACAATTTGAAAGTGTTTTCCAGGATTAGCTGCTTCATCACCTTCCTCAGGGATCAAGGTGAGGCTGATCACCTGTACTTCTTTGCATCCTTCTGCTTACTATTCTTGAAGATAGGAGTGATATTTGCTTTCTGTCAGTCCTTAGGAACTTCCTCCAATTGCCTTGAGCAGCTTCACAATGTCATCAAACAGCTTCTCAACTATTATTAGTGTCCGTGGACTTAGGTATGTTTAAGTGTTACCTAGCCTGTTTCCCCTCCGTTGAGGGTAAATCTTTTTTGATCTGGAATTTCTGTCTGGTCTCAGAGGTTGAGATTCCTAAAGGCCGCTTCTACCAGTAAATACTAAATGAAAGAAAGCATTCAGAAGTACTTTGCCCTTTGTCACCAAGTCCCCCACATTTTCCCTACTCTTTCTTCTGCTGTTTAGAAACTTTTCTTACTGTTCTTGCCCTTTGTCAGATTCAGCTCCAGGTATAGGCTTTGGCATTTCTCCATCCTTACCTCTGGGTTTGGGCAGTATCTGTATACTCCTGCTGGTTGATCTGACCCTGCTTTGTATATTTTCTTTTTGAGTGTAAGTTTAGTCTGGAGCTTCTTGTTCATCCATGCAGGCCTCCTACTGCTTTTTGCCTAGGTTTTTGCATGTTGTGTTGGACCACTCTTGAGCTTGGAGGAGGCTTCAATATCAACCAGCTCTTCACCCCCCTTTTCTCCAGGACTGTACGGCATGGAGTCCTTCCAAGCGTGCAGTGTGTAGTGTGCAAACTGAGATTAGCCACTGGGTAAGACTTGTGACTTAGGAACTACTTCAGACAACTCAAGAAAGAAGAATCCCTCTGTTACTGATAAACCCAAACAAAAGTACAGGTCAGCCAGTCATTTTCACAAAATGCATAACCCTCATTTTCATAAAATGCCCCAACCCTCTGACATACCCGGAATGATGAACAGGGGGGAAACTGTTTAAGTTACATGAATATGAGTCTCACTTTATGAATTTTTCTAAGTGACCTGGAATAGGACAGACTGCTCTGTACTTTTTTTTTTTTTTTCTCTTCCCCCCATAATGCTTTGGGTTGAAGTTCTGATTTTCCTGTGTGCCTTTCTGCAAACTTCATTTTCTGTTAGATGTCATTTCTTGTAGGTTATGGTCTGATATTAGCAAGCAAGAGCCACAGACTGAGCACTGTTTAACACAGAGGTATATGCATTTGTCTATCCAAATCAATATTTCACTCTATCTCCACTGGCTCTTTCATTTTTTGCTTTCCCCTTACCCTGCCATCATTGCCTGTTCACATCTCTCTTTTCCTAGTCCCAGTGTGTTTGTTTCTGTCAATGAAGCTGACCTTCCTTTCTCTTTCAGCCTTTTCATCTTTACTAAACAGGTCTGCTTTCTTTTTTGATCAGTCCTCAAAAATTGCCTCTGTTATGCCTTCAAAAGGTTAGATATGTGTATGAATTTTCAGGTTAAATAAAAATAACTGGCAGATCTGTGTATATAAAACTCTGAGACTCAGTCCATTTGGGGAGCATTTCCCTACTTCCATTTTTAACTCTTAAAAATTTGTTTTTCCTGCTTATTTCACCTTGTCTTTCTTCACTGAGTGTTGTCCAAACAGACTCATATATTGAGAATCAGCTCCCCATTGCTTGGTCTGTGTCTGGTAGAGTGGGGGAAGTCATCTACCTTTTTCTTTTTCTTATCTTGAAAAATTATTACGTCTTACATTTATTGTGGTCAAAATAGATGATGGTGGTTTTCATTTAGACAATTAACTATCAGGTTTTTTTTAATGAATCATGAAAGATAATATCTGAGTACATTCCAGGATTAACAGCTATTGTTGACTCATCGATAATTGCAAGTAAGAGAGTGTGGCTCAACCAATACTATAACCGAAAATTGTATGTTAGTGATTTTGGAGCAAATACTAGTAGAACATCCAACAAAATTAATCTGAGAGACCATAACATCCCCGGCAAAGACTAATGATGATTAATGAGTTGTCTAACTCCTGTTTAAGGCTTCCTCAAGATAACAGAGCTTGTCTATATGCACCTTGCTCCAGTTATATTGTTCATGACCTCTCTCCCTCACCCTTTTTAGATGAAGAAATAACTGAACTGAGGTGCAAACAAGTCTATGAGCTTAGACTGGGCCTGTTGACCCAAGAGTGACCCTATGTTTTCTTTTTAACCTGGATTTTTATTTGCAGCCAAACTCTGGCTGCAAGACATTATGTAGCTCCTATGCAGATTGAATGTACAGTGGAAAAAAAATTCTCAGTTGTGTTTCCTCTTGCTCTGTGGTTGGCAACAGCTGGGTGATATTTGGCTCTGCTTGAGTTGTCAAAAGTCTTTCAGAAAGTTTTGATTTTACAAAAGGAGAAGCTTTCCACAGCTCTCAGCGTGGCACATAGAAGGTCATGATAGTGAGTTGGCTGTTCATGCAAAAAGTTTCCATGATAAACTGAAGTAACGAAAGTAGCTGAAAGCATTTCTACTCTGTCTCTTATCTACAGTTCAGCATTTCACATGTATTACAGGATCTTTTATGCAACCTGCTATATATTGCAGACCTCTAGTTGTGGAAGACAAAATCTTTTGCTGGTTTGAGTTATACTATAACTATCAGGAGAACAGAAGATACCCAGTCTCCCAGAGCTCTGGTAGCCATTGGAGCCAGAGCTCTGTATTGTGCCATTTGGATGACAAACATAATCCACTAGTCCCAGTCTTCCATTTCATGATGTTTACTTTATCAAAGCAAGTTACTCAGAGTTCAGTCTCTCTTCTGCATTGGGTGGATAGATCAAACCTCAGAGTATTACACAGTGAAATCAATTGGTATTCAGCTGCAGATTCTTTGCACAGTGGCAGAGACTTGTTGGCTGCCTTCCAAGGTAGATTTCAAAAGGACTCTTGAACACGTTGAAAATAGAAGAGACATTTAGAGGAGTTATTACTTAGTTAAGGATAAAAGAGACACGACTCTCAAACCGACTTGAGGGTCTTTTACAGACCAATATTGAGACAGTTTGTCTTACAGAGTATATATCCCATTTTCCATTCCCACAAGTTGCAATCTTATTTTTTTTCTCCATTCTTTGCTCGTAACTCTCTCTTACCAGTCAGTACATCTCCCTCTGTTCACACTGGGCTTGTTCAGTCAGGATTTCTCATGGCAGCAAGCAAATCCTTGTTTGACTGTGTGGGTCTGGATGTAATCTGGATCTCTATGACTGATATTTAGGAAAAGGAGTTTTTCTCTTCTGGCCTTATTTACAAAACCCTTATACATTAATGAAAAGTATTTTCTACAAAACCAGAAGCGATCCTGGGCAAAAGAAACTTCAAATATTTTATGTGAGAAGGTGAGTGAGAGCTGGATCACACTTTGCAGTGAGGAGAAAAAGCATAGAAAGGGACATTATCAATTTAAATTAGATTGGTACATTTTGATATTCTTGTAAAAAAACCTTCTCTACTAAGTCTAACACAGTCTGGCTTATATTTACGTAGATGCTTAATTCAGCTTTTCTGACTTCAGTCCTGTTAGGCATGTGCAAAAATGGCTGCAGCGTGAAGAGTGGAAACATCCAAATCCAGAGGTCTATATGTTTTCAGGATCTGTAGCTTGACTACTGTGAAATTTGTAGGTGCACCAGAGCACTCAAATAATGGCCCAAATGTAATTTCCAGAGCCTTAAAGGGCAAAAACCTTTCCTTTAATTTTACAGAGTTATTCTTTGATGATAAAAAATAGAAACTGCAAACACATGTGCTACTAAATTAAACTGCTGCCTTTCACTTCTTGCAACTAAGTCCCAAGAGTCAGGCAAACTCATTGCAATGTCAGCAAGCCAGTCTGCCACATGCCAGATTGTGCACTGTCTACTTCAGAGTCACAGCAACCCATGTGTATTATTCAGAAACATTTAGAACAGTTGATGAAGCAGGAAGAGGGGATGTCCTTGACTAAGATATCTTGATGTGTGGTTTAGGCAGCATTCCAGGTACTGCTCCTCCTGGCACTGAAAATAACACAAATCATGTTTGAATGCTCTGGAATTTGGTCCTCAAGGGTCACAATTTTTCTTCTCAAACTGGGTCAGTTGAAGATAACATAAAAAAGGGATTTCAGTTGTTTGGTATTTTTTACTGGTGAGGGCAGGGGGTGAAAGGTCAAAGCACTTTTTGGAAATTCCTTTTTGTTCCTTTATTTCTACCCTACTTACTTGGGAATGTAGCATTCACAGTCTTCATGGCATTCATGGCATTCCTGTCACAGGGCTTTAGCTCTTGAAGTAGCAGCAAGTCCAAGATGGTCACATGCTGGTTTACTCTGGTAGTTGCAGGCAGCTTCTCAGTGGCCTTTAGTGCAGGGAATCCTTGGGAATGGATGCTGAGGGCATCTCTTGCTGTAGGATGCAGCGTTACATAGGCATTTTCAGGCCTAATCTGCTTGTTGCATCCTGAATTGTGTTGCTGGATCAGGCTGGTTAGCACTGAGTTCCATTTGCCTTGTGTACTCTTACATAATAGAGAAACACTATTTCTCAGAGGTGTACTTACTGCCTTATGAGTTTTATTCTAGATATCCTGTTTCAGTATATCTTTCTATTATTAGCCGTGCAAATGGGGTCATCTACCAATAGAAGTGGCTTAGTATTTGAGAAAAAGTCCCATAATCAAATGAAAGTAATTTTTTTCCAATTACAGCAACATGCATTTAAGCACCCTGATATTGTTTAGTAGTGACCACAATGCTTAGGGCCATTGGTAAAAGCAGTCCCCTCATCTCTGTTTGTCCCCACACATGCAAAGAGGCCCTAAGCTGCTTGAGAGCAGTGTCTATAGCACTCTAGATCAACTCCAGTAACTTGTACCAGCCCCTCAGCCTGGAAACCCCACTGTGGTTTCCTACTGTAAGAAGGCTAAAAGCATTTCTACCAACTGGAAGACTGTAAATCAGGGAGAGCAAAATATTTGCATGAAGGGGCATAAATAAATGGAGATGGAGTGTTATTGGGATACTGTTTTCACCTCCTTAGCTCTGCTGTTGTTCAAAATCAACCTCAGTTTCTGTGACCAAGATAATCTACAGACAGTGATTAACCACAAAACTTCTTTTAAGAGGGAGAGATGGGGACCTCAGAGGATGGTTGCTGTATCTATGTCCGATGTAAACATTATGTTTTAGTTGTTTTTACGTGGCACCTAAGCTGTGCTTACATGTGCATGATGGACTCATCTGTGCTTACAAGACCAACTCAATGCCCTGTACATGCTTGCACCAGGCCATTTGACCATCCTTGACCATTTTCAGGCATTGATTTCGAGTGACAACAGAGAGCTGATGTTGCAGTCAGGTGGTTTTGAAGCTGCAGCTTTGATTTGTCTTTGCCATAGATGGATGGACTTAGTTTAAAGGCATCAGTTACCTTCCAGATGTCTTTCAGAAATGGAAGAAACAGGACTCTGAAACTTTGGTGAAACCTGGTAGGAAGGACCATCCTCAACTGAAGGATAAACTAAGTATGTTTTTACTGGATGATTTAGTACAGTTCATTTTTGATAGACTGTAAAAAATAAAATGGACATCATCGACATGCTGAGAGTATATAGGACAGACAAACACTGATCCCTTGCAGTCCCAGGCAGTTGCTATTGTACTAAATGTAAGAATTTCTTTCTGGCAGAGTTGATAAAAGAAGAATGATATTCTGGAGCTAATTAAAATATGTCAAATCATCAAAATACTTCCACAGAATAGTATCATGAGAAATTAAACTCACTGCTTCTGTAAACAGTAAAGCAGTGACTATTTAGTGATTCAGAGATTTAATTACAGAGAGGATGACATCTTTATGATAACAGCATAAAAGTAATTATACATCACAGGAGCTGGACTGAACTGTGCTCACTCCTGCATTCTCAGTGCACAGCTGTGCAGAGCAGGTTGTCAAACACCCACAAGTCTGTGACAGTCTGCTTTTGTTTTGCAGTCAGCTGAGCATCTCTGAGCAATGCTATGGCTTCCCATGGCAGAGCAGTGTTTAATTGACCGCAGCTAAAAAAATTGGCAGAGTGGATTTTAAGCAGTCATGGCCTGAGAGAAGAGATTTTGTATGCTTGTGTAGACAACACAAGGTGTGTGCTGATGGACTACATCTCTTTTACTTATTGTAAATAATGGTTGTTTATCGATATGGAGAAGTTAAACAAAACTAAATCCTACTGCTTGTCAATACTGAAAAGTTAAACAAAGAATAAATTATGTTTTACCCTTTTCATAATTCATAAAGATTTGTTTGAAACATGTCAGTGTTTCCTGCCAATGAAAAACTCAATGTCAAGTGAGCATCCTTTGTAATGAGATTATTCAGGTCTTCTGCTTGACAATTTTTCAGAGTAAATGGAATAAGAGGAACAATTCAGAAACACACAAAGTAGACAGGGACAATTTTTAAGAGGAAGTAAAAATCACCAATACACTCTTGCAGTTCTTGTTGCTGTTATTTTTACTTTAATCTTTTATTATTATTACTATTATTATTATTATTTTGTTTTAGCTCAATTGTCACTATACCAAAAGCAAATGTCTCACTGTATTCACATATTTTGTATTTCAATAACTACTTTTGGTATGTGTATAGCCAGCTGAAATCCAGAAGAAAAAAAAAAAAGTATTTATCTTGGTTTAAGGACAAATATTTGGGTTGGGAACTCCAATAAGATGAACTAATATAGAGATACAAAAAACTTATAATTGAGAAAATAACAGTCACTAAAAGGAAATAACAGTAACTATTTGGCTTCTGTCCCAGTGAGGCAGGGGCTGTTTCCAGACATGGTTAAGACCCCAGAACAACTTTCCTACAGCAAACGCCCTCCTTCAGATGATGTAGTGGTATGAATATTCATCACTACAGCTTTCTCCCTTGCCTTGTAAACATAACAGTATTGAAAGGCAGCAGGGAAAGAAGAAAGGTTAAAGGGGAAAGGATATATTTAGGCAAACCTGACTCAATCTTAACAGTTTGTCACTGCAGACTGGGGTTCAGGTCCTGGCTCAGAAGCAGTCTGCATGAAAACTGGCCGTGTTCCAGCCAGAACCTTGCATTTGATGTGATGACAAGATGTTAAGTGTAGAATTACGGTACCAAATTGTGAGAAAAAGTGAGGCAGAGTGAGAGTTTGATACCAACATTGGTTTATTCTCCAAACAAGCACCTCTGTTTAATGTGGATGGTTCCTCTTTACAGATAGGCATGGTGTGGTTTTTTCCCCCTGTAGGCAGGATGATCCAGCCAAGTCCTGGCTCCAGAAAGGAAGATGAGAGTGTGTTTGTGTTGGAGTTCATCCTTGTTTTTCTGGCACATATTTTCTTGTTCTGCTTGTAGTGATGTGTATTTGACTGCCCTTGCAGCTCACAGTACCTCCACTTCACTCTAAACTAGCTTCAACAAGGTTCATGAGGTACATTCAAGACATATTATGTAAGAGTCTGTATGCAGGAGTTGTCTGGTCTCATTAGAGAACTATAGAGGCACTGAATATTTTAAGTTGCCAGATGAGCACTCTTGGTGCTCTGGTCTACCTTCCCCCACTGGAAGCAAGGCCAAATTCCGCATAACGTTAGGTTGCTCAAGGTCCTCTTTGTATTTTGCAATAGGGTATAAAGATGAGATGATGATTAAAAAAATCTCCAATTATAGAATTCAAAGCAATACAGCATGAATGAAATGGATGAGTCAGTGTATGAACCAGTCTATCTATTACACTACACAGAGTTGAGAATTTGAGAGTCATAATGTCCCTTCATGTTTCTTTCACTGTCTCTGTGAT